>CM014737.1:10425284-11025284 GCA_004329165.1 Spatholobus suberectus
GAGATAAGGCACAATAAGGAGTGGCTCCTGGCATGTTTCTAGCGAGAAGGACACATGAATAAATCGAATACACACTAGAATGAGAGGAATCCAGAGGTTGTATAGGTATGGGACTGTACAGTTAAAGATAGCTTAAGGATTATAAGTGTACCTATACTAACAAGATGCATATACTTTTTGGTAGCCTATCACTTAAGAACTCCTACAGTTAAGCGTGCTTGACTTGAAACAATTTTGGGATGGCTTGACTTGAAACAATTTTGGGATGGTGACCTCCTGGGAAGTTTCCTAAGAAGCATGTGAGTGAGGACAAAGCACGTTAAAAAGTCTTATGTTGGTTTGTGGGAATAGCCCGTTGATCTTGAAAGCAGCCAGGTGTTACACTTCCACCTCTTGCCCAACATCTTCAACCTCTATTTTGGACTAAGGCTTAACGGTCCATGAGACCAGAAAGTAAGACAATCAACAATGATCTACTTTGATGACTAATGGTAAGGACAACGTTATAAAAATTTTAAAACTAGCCATATTATTAATCTTATTTCTCACCTTTTAACTCACTCATATTAACTTATTAAATTCCTTATGCTCCCACCATTGCGGAAAGCCACCATTAGAGGACTAACTTACGTCCTGAAGAACACTAAAGTATATTATTATAATAGAATAAATTCGATAGCTAAATGAAAATAAGTTTCCAAAAATGGCAAAGGCTAAAATTAGGATCAGAGGTCAAAATTTCTTTTGCTCCACGAAAAATATGTAATTATATAATAAAATAAAATTAAAGAAAGATAATAAAATAAAGGTTTGCTCTTTCACACCGTACTAACTATTTAAATATATAAAATGTATGCCTAATTGGTCATATTCATCACGTTTGATTTTGTGGTTTGTTGTTATTTCATTTAGATATAATTACTTATTCTATTCTTTTTTATTTTGACAATTAATAAACATTTCCATTATTTCTTTTTAAATTGTTAAAAAAACTTCATTCTATTTTAAAAGGAATATTTTAGGTGTGATGCTTTATTAATTTTGAGACCAAGTCCCTTGTAAGTTGAAGTTTAACGATTTGTAAAAAAAAATAATAATGATAATAAAATGTTAAGAAATAAATTCTACGTGTACTGATCTTATGGTAATGTTTTGCCTTGAAAATATATATGTTCAAAGAAAAGGACAGGTCATTATTAGAAGAACACACCACTTATCAATCGAGATCAAAAAGCATCTGTGTAATATATGAAAATGTCCAGAAACACATAAAGTTAAAGTTTGCATCTTTCAAAGCAGAAAATTTAATGGATAACTTCCAAAAACGTACAGACTTGAACATGTATTGCAGCAATATCAAAAGTTGCATATAATTAGAAGATGAATCTAAGAAGTAAAAGATCGCTGTCTAGCAATATCAGAAGTTACATCAGAAATTGCAATCTAAACAAAAGCCGCAAAAGCAATTTCAGCACAAATGTTGTATTAGAAGAAACATGCTCAAATTTGTGTTCAAAACTGTTCCAAATAAAATAGCTCGATATACCAATAGCTAAAAGACATGACTTGTTCTGATTCCATATTGGCAGATAATTTTGTTGTCAAATAGCTTGATATACCAATAGCTTATTCAGAAATTCATATTTAGGTTCGATGATACAATTAACAAATTATTTCTTGCTATTAATCGATTAATAAGGATTTAAGAGATATAGAAATCTGTTAATCAGATATCGAGAACTTTAGTTCCAATTTCAAATTTGGATTGGAAAGAAAGAAATAAGAATTATCATGAATTTAGAATATGTATATATTAAGGTGGTGTTTAACTCAATTTTTTTCTGGCATTTTTTCTCCTCAAAATAGAAGTTGGGCAAAACACTCTTTATGTAAAAGTACTTAAAACATATGTGACTTATTTTTTATAAAGAAAGAATAAAAAAAAAAGAGCTTTTATAAAAGCTAATTCAATGAGCTTATATTTAACTTACACGGAGCTTTTATAATTGTTACTTAACATAGCATAGAAGCACCTGAGCTTATGAGTGTATCATATTTTATAATTGTTACTTAAATACAAGTGTTTTTTTTATATTTGATTCATATATCACAAAATTAAAATTCAAAAAATATGTTTGATATGTAAGAGAATCAAACATATTTTTAACAACAAAATTAAGAAAAATAAATATATTAAAAGGATTATTTTTGTTAAATTTAAATTTAAGTTTAAGAATATCTAAAAGTTTTTGTATGACTGTTATTTGTTAAAAATAAAAATTAAATATATTTTCATATAAATAATCTAATATAAAAATTATAATGATTAAAAAGAAAAACAAGAAATATGATTAACAATTTGATTTATATTAATAAAATTTAATAAAATGAAAATATAAATAAAAAATTTAAAAATGATAAATAATCAAATAGAAACAAAAAAAAAAAAAAAGCTCTGCTAAAGATAAATCGATTTATGGTCATGACGAATAATTTTGCTAGCTTGTATTTTAGTCTACTTTGTTCTAGAATGCTTAATTGCAATCATAGAACTCATTTATAATTAATTAAACGAAAATAGAAAATTATTGTTATTTGGTGTATTATTAATTTGTCAATTTTGAAGTCGTCGTCGTCGTCTTTTTCTGCAGAATTTGAAGTATTCGTCGATCATCGTCTTTTTCCACAAAATCTTGTTATCATTTTGTCATTTTTGAAGCTGTCATCATCATCTTTTCTGCAAAATTTATTTTTATCATTTTGTCAATTTTAAAGTCCTCGTCGTCGTCTTTTTCTGCAGAATTTTTTGTTGGTGTATTATTTGCAATCGTATCATTATCAACTGCTGCTTGTACATTAATTTTATTCTGGCCATAATGCAAAATTATGAAAATTATTTAATAAATATTGGAAGATATCATTACGGTTCTAACCTAAACTGTTAGAAAAGCAATCCTTTCTTAGCAGTTTTAATAACAAATAATGATCTTCTTAACAGTTTAATAACCATATTTTTTTTGTATGTACAATGGTCATACTGAAGTTAGAACTTATAATCTTATGTATACTATTTCAACCCCCACCACTAGGCCGACCCTAGTGGGTTAGTTTAATAAGCATAATTGCTAAAACAAAATTATCTTTCTTAGCCGTTGCATGCCCAATTAAGCTGCAAGAAAAGGAGTTTTTTTTTTCTCACTAAATTATAAGATATAATACAAAACAGTTTCTTAAGTTTTTTTTTTATTATGTTTTCTTTAGAATTTTGTTGTGTAAACACTAATGACTAAACTATGTTTGCTTATCTTAATGGTTTTATAACTGTTAGGATAAGTTCTACACCTTTCATGATAATCACATACATGGCATTTATAACCACTAAAAATGAAGTATTTTGTCCACTAAGAAAGATCTTTTATGTTTTAGTGAAAGTTGATTGTTCAAAATAAAATTTGATTGCATGAAATTTAAATTTAAAAATTACAAGTGAATTTCTTCACATAATTTGTGGTTTAAATTTTTATTATGTAGAGTAATATACATTTTAGTTAATATAACAAATACGAAATTGATAACAAATATTGATAAGTAATTATATCATAACGGGAAATGTAGCATTGATAGATAATTATATCTTCTATATTTGATAATGATATATTGATAGGAATTATGAAATTATAGTTAATTAAAAATTTTAAAAATATGAGTTGTGACTTGTGATAGGATGAACTGCTTAGACAAAAATTTTATTTTGTATAAGTGTATTTGGCAAGTCACTCTAGTATTTTATAAGCTGATTTGACTAGCTTATAAGCCGGTTTGACCAAAATAAGCTTGTTTGATACATGAGTTTATTTTAGTAACTTCTAGCTTATTTTTATAAGTCACTTCAACTAGCTTATAACTTATAATTAAGCTAATAATTTTTTTTTTCATTTTTATTTTCACTAATTTACTTGAAATCCTGTTTTATCTCTCTCTCTCTCTCTCTCTCTTTTGTCAATTTAGAAACTCTTTTGCCTGCTTTGCTACTCTGAGTGATGTCATGTTCGATCTATCTTTCACATATTCTTTCATGCATTCCGCTCTGACACCCACTTGGTGACAGCATGCATTCTTGACGACATCCACGACCAATTCATCAATTGCTATCGTCACACTATTCATCACCATTGTGCCATCCCTTATAACATAAAATCATCAAATCTTCACCATTCTTTTATAATATAAAATTTAAATTTATTGTCCTAACTTTTAAGATGATAAGTTGCCTTCAAAAAAAAGATAAGTTATTAGAATTAAATTAAAATATTGGAAATGATATATATATATATATATATATATATATATATATATATATATATATATATATATAGGGGCAGGATCCGTTGACACTAGGTGTAAGAGTTAGTCAAATTACACCTTCAATAACTTTTTGTATAATACAAATTTAATCAATCCAACCGTTGAATTTGATGATATTATCTTTATGATTATGTATATCAAATTTCACATCATTTGAACTTTTCTAAATATGTTATCTAATTTGAATATTTACATATATTTTAATATCATATTGTACGTTAAAATAAAGTGATTTAATGAACTTTTAAATAATTTTAGAATTATATGAGATTTTGCGTACTTAATCTAATTAATAAGAACATCAAATTCAACGGTTGAATTGGTTAAATTTGCATTATACAAAAGTTATTGAAGGTGTAATTTGACTAACTCTTACACCTAGTGTCAACAGATCCTATCCCATATATATATATATATATATATATATATATATATATAAAATAACTAAATATGTCATTTTACATTTATTAGTTAGCTTCTCAACTAATTTCATTAAACACTTTCAATTCAACTAACTTATAAGTTTTCAGTTTTTCGGCTCTCAACTTCTAACTTACAAGATTTCAGCTAACTTATAAGCTAGTTTTTTCAAACATATCCCAAATGACAAATTTATAATTATAATAAATCTATTTAAGATTAGAAAATGTATTGATTTTTAATATAAATTTTTCAATAGATCAGTAGCTTATTTATTTTTTTCTTTTTATTTTTTTATTACATTGGAATTAAATTATTTTAGTTTTTTAACAATGTTTTCTGATCTCCATAAAGAAAGTAATCACTTTTTCTAATTTTTTTTTAAAAAAAATGAACTTCAAGCACGATATACTATTAGTTTTACTTTTTAATGTCAATTACATATTATTTGTATGATGGGGTTGAGCTGAGAATTTTCCAAGTGCTCCCCCAAAAAGTTACGTACGGTTGAGCTGAGACTTTTCCAAGTCCTCTCCAAAAGTGTAGTTTTTTTTGCACAAATTATGAATTTTAGCTGTTTGTTATTTTGCTAATTATTTTAAATTTGAATGTCATTGCCTTACGATATACTATTGGCTTTTAATATTAGTCATAAATTATTTATGTGACGGCTGGATTAGAGACTTTTCCAAGCCTTCCCTTAAAATGTTACCATCTCCACTTGAAATATAACGTATAGAATGCTATGTTATTTTGTAAAATTTATTTTCTATTTAAATGGTTAAATATTAAATTGAAAACAAAAGGACAGTGGTAACATAAGCAGAAATTATGCTGGTGGTGTTGCGTAATTTTCGTCACTTTTAGTTAGGGGTAGAAATAGGTTATGCCAAGCTAGACTTTGTTAGGCTTGAGTCTAGTCTTGGTTAAAAATACATAGTTTGAGCTTGACTTGTATATTTGTCATAGGTCCTTTTTAAAGACTTCCTTATTCTACATAAAAGTCTAACCTAACCTACAAGTTTGTTTAAAGGCATATTTTGTGATAATTTAACACCAAGATAAAGGTAAAAATATGTATGTTAGGCTTTATATGAATCGAGTCTAACTTGTTTATATGATAGAAACATATTATTAAGGTCTAATCCGACATTCATGATAACTTATTTAAAAATATATTTTGCAATAAGACCTTTAAAAAGGACATAAATTTAGCTTTGAATAAATTCATAAGTTTGACTCTTTATGTAGGTCAACATGCTAAACATTTGAAAAGATAAATAAATAATTAAATATATGATTTGAATACATTATAACAATTTTAATATAATAATAATAATACTAGCAACAAATATTTATTTAAATAGGTCGAGCTGTTAGGCCCAAAAGGCTTTTCGAATGACCTGGAGCCTAGCCTTTTTAACTAATTCACTTTAATAAAAGCCTTAGTCTAAATTATTTTCTAAAAAAGTTTGGCCTAGCCTAGTCTGTACCTCACGTAGGCTAGGCCATAGGTTCCTTGTCGAGTGACCTAGCCTATTTCCACCTTTAGTTTTTGTCATAATAAAAATGGTACAACAAGCCACTTTAGTAACTTATAAGTTGGTTTGACTAGTTTTTTTTATTTTTTATGTACGGTTTGACTAGTTTATAAATTAGTTTGACCAAAATAAACTTGTATAATACACGAGCTTATTTTAATAGCTTCAACCTTATTTTCATAAGCTAAATTCAACTAGTTTTTAACTTATAAACTACTAGCCTTTTTTCTTTTTCATTTTTATTCTCATTAATTTATTTTAAAAAATTATCCTTTTTCATTAATTATTTCTATTTTATTTTTCATTTTAATTAAAATATTTTGTCACTAAACAAAAGTTGATAAAAATTCAAAATAAAAAAAGAAAAGATATTCATTATTTTTTTTCAAAATAAGTTTATTAAAAAACTCTTCCAATATTAAAAAATAATTTTAACAATGTAAATTGATTTAATTAAATTGTATTTTTAAAAAAAGTAAGAAACACATCACAGCGTTTGGGTCAAGTGATTAGTGCCCGAAATCTTCCTATTGCTCAAAACATTTGCCAACATAGATTTAGGTTGTGTTTGGAATAATTAATTAAAAATTTAATTAATAAGTGATAATTTAGATGAAATTAGAAAGATTGAAAAGTGAAAAGTTAGAAATTGAAAGTTGAAAAAAATAAAAAATAAAATTAATTAATTAATAAAATTAACTCATCAAATTGTTGTACATTTAAAAAAGAAATTAGGAACAAATTTTATTTTATAAATCATTTAAAATTTTGGATGAAAGTTTTTCGCTTGAAAATTTCATGTGAAGTCACTAATTTTCTAATGGTGATGAAAGTGGAACTTGTTAGTTGCGGTAGAAGCAAGCAAGACTACAGAAGTCACTTAATATTTTACTCATAAAATCTCTATAATCCAAGTCTCTCTTTTTTTCGATTTAAGAAGGTAAGCTCTCTCAACAGATGTTATTTCTTACATACAAACATGAAGTCTTTTCAGCCAATTAAATACCAAGCTTTTATACCAAATCCCTTTTAACTTTTATATAACAAAATAACAAGTTATACACACTTCTTTTTTGGGTAACCATGGTATATGTTATAGATGCGAAGTATCCATCAACTTTGTCGATGATTACTTTTCATCTTAATATTCGCTGACTACCTTTAGTGGGATCTTTCTTTCCAATTCAACCACGTTTTTTCTATCCATGAGACTCAAATCCAAGACCTTATTTAAGAGATCTGAACCTAATTTCACTTGAACTAACGACATAAAATGATGGTATACACACTTCTTTATTCCAACCTTTTTATTATTTATATTTTTAGTTATGTGTTTATATTTTAGAAATGTAATACTTAATTACTTCATTTGCTTTTACATTATTAACAAAAGTAGAATATAACATGTTTAGCATACCTAAAATAAAATTACAAAGAAAAAACACGAAATAAAAAATTATAAAATTATTATAACTAATCGCGCGAACTGATGGGGACAAAAGAAATTATTTGAATATATATCTACATAAAATTTATATTAGTAAATTTAAATGTAATAAAAATATTTTAAATAATTTCATAAATTTTATTAATAATTTTATTGTAGAGTGTTTTTTATATTTGATTTATATATTACAAAATCAAACAAAAAAAAAATTATGCTTGATATATAAGAGAATAAAACATGTTTTTTTAAAAAAAAATTAAGAAAATATAATATATTAAAAGGATTTTTGTGTAATGAAATATAAATTTATGAATATATTTAAAACTTATGGTTTGACTGTTATTTGTTAAAAATAAAAAAATTAAATATATTTTATGTAAATAAGTTAACTATAAAAAATAATGAATAAAAAGAAAATTAATAAATATGATCAACAATTTCATTTATGTTAATAAAAATTAATCAAAAGTAAATATAAATATAAAATTTTTATGATAAATAATCAAGTATAAATAATAAAAATTCAGCAGAAAATATAAATTGATTTATGGTCAGGAGAAGTAATTTTTTTACGTACCCCGTATTTCAGTCTGCTTTGTTTTAGAATTCTTGCAATCATAGGACTCCTTTATAATAAAACAAAAATTAAAAAAAAAACTATTTATTGATTTCACATAAAAAGTTGTGCTACCTGTTGCTTTTATTCTTTGAACACAAATTATTTAGATGAATATCAGTCATAATTAGTTTAGTATAGACAATTCAAAGTCGTCCCTTCCCTCATTGACAATGACAATTAGTTTTTTTTTTTTTTTTAATTACAGACGTTTCTTATCTTGTCACTTTTGATCACTATGGATGGGATGTTATATATGTGGCTATTGGCAGTGTTAAACTTACCAGTATTGCCAAAACCAAAATTATATAAATTAAACAAAAGATTCAAGATTATAATGTTATAGAAGAAAAGGAGGTTTAGTTTTTAAAATTTACGGTAGTAATTATATTGATAGAAAATTTTTATTATATTTAAATATCATATTTAAAGTTTTAAAATCATAATTGACTATTAAATTTATCAAAATAAAATTTAGTTTTTAACCTTAAAATAATAAGAATAATATACATTATTTGCTTTAAATAATGAAATAATGTTTCTTTATTTTTTTTATTAAGAAACATTTAGGAAAAAGTAGAGAGGCCTTAAAAAATCATTAGAAATGATCGTTGTATACTTTTTGAAAGGTGTATTCATCTTGAGTGGTAAGAGAGATGGAAAAAAGAGAAAGAAATGTGAGATGCAATACTAGATGTGATGAAAAATAAAGAAAGAAATAGAAAAAAAAAAAGAAAAAAAAATGAGAGAGTTATAAGAAATAAAATTGTATAAAATTATTATTAAAAAATAATAAGAGAATGACCTTATGTATAAATGTGTGTCTGTGTAATTTTTTTGCGGAACATTGAAAAACCCACTTTTCTTTTAACAATTATTCAGTCATATGTGCAAGCATGGCGTCAGCGCATACATGTGTATCGAAGTCTCAATAGTTACGGATAAGGAAGTTCAATTGAGTCAACAACAAATTGGCATGATTCATCAACCTGAGTGTCGGGAAATTCACAATAAAGCTAAAACCACAGGCTATTCAAGATCATTATATCTTACAGCTTGATGATATTTACACGGGCATTGATTGTTGCATAAAACTCCAAACAAAACCAAAGCCATGCATTGGCAATCAGTTGAGAGTCTTTGTATCCATATATGAAACTCTTGTAATTTTTAATAGATGTAGTATCCTGAGATTTTGTAAAGAAAAACATGGATCTTTAGTTTGAAAGTACCTTTTTCAATGAGTTTTTTTTTCTCGGATAATGCCCGGCTAAACCATGAATATTAATATACCATTCTTACTACAGAAAAATATCTTATATAATACAAAACAAAGAGCCATTCACTTCATATACATTATAACAAGAAGATTGATTACCAATGTAGGGCAATTTTCACCATCACTCTTAAACTGTGGTCTTCAACCATCGTTCATACGATAAGAAATACAAATAAGTGCGCTCTAAACTAAACAGAATATCTTGTGAATACCCAATTTTATTGGGTAATTAAAAATAAACATAAAAGGAAAGACATAAAGAAAAATAATTAAAAATAAATATATATAAAAAAAAGAGTCCTATTTGGGCTATTATGTTAGTTGTACAGATTAAAGCCCTTTTAGCCAGGGACACAAACTCATGAGCTGGGCCTATTATTAATGAGAGAAGGTAACAAACAACACAAAATTAGAAACTTGGAGCGGAAGTGAGGAATACAAACTTCTGGGAGAAGTTTTAAGAGGTGACTATATATAGCCTTGGGGAACCAACAATTACGAAGGGGGAAGATCATTTTTTTGAAAAAAAAGAGAGAGAGAGATATGAGAACAGAGCCTTGAAGAGGGGAGGAACAAGAAGCAGAATGGAAAAAGGAGATGGAAGAAGAGGAATAGAGCCGAAAGGAGAAGAAGAAGAGAGTAGAGAAAACAAAGAAACAAAAGTGAAAAGAACATTTTTGAGTTCGGTAGAAAGCGGAACTATAGAGGTAACTATGCTTCTCTTCACTCTGTTCCTAGCAATGATTATATAGAATTTCGCCTTCAATGCTTGCTGTGTAAATGTGACATTTCTGGATGCTGAAATCACGAGATTGTATTGGCTTGTTCTATTTGTTTTCTCTCATTTGTAATTGCCACGTTTTCAAATGATTAAGCGTTCTTTGTTTGAATACGAAATGAGCACGAGCATCAAGATCTTTCACATTCTCTAATCTTCATCAGCCAACATACATATTATATGTTCTCTCCAAAAATGTCTCTAATAAGCATCATAATATTCTTCTTAGTAATATAGTAAGGCTTCATTCCCTCCTTGTTTCTCAACCTCTCTCAATTGCTCATTCTCATACACTTGCTGCAATACTGTACTGTCTCTAGCACCGTCATTCAAGGCTGCTGTTCCGTTACTAAAATCGCTTGTCTCTGTGCTTCGCCACCTTCACGTGTGCGATCTCCGCATAGCCATTGTCACCTTCGTTATTTTGATTTGAATCGACGCTTTTGTGAACTGTCGCCACACCTACACACGCCTTCGTAATGCGAGTCATCCATGGCAAGCACTGTCCTCCCCTTTGCCTCGCCACACACACGCTATTCTCTGTCGTAACAGACTCACACCGCCCTTGGGATGTTGTGCCACGAGCGGGTCACGCGATGCCCTTCCCCTCCCTGGGTAAAGATATGCGCATTGAAGTTGGAGAATGAAGAGATCCAAGGGGTATTCCCCCCTTTTCGGTGAAGATGGGCCCAAGCCCGTTATTTTTTTTTATTTTGATTTTTTTTCCGCTCGGGTCAATTGGCTCGTTCGTTTTCGAGGCCTTTAGTAGTGTGTTTCTCTGTTAGCTTAAGTTTACCCTTTGCAGCTTCCGTCATATTAACAATATAATAATATAATAACATAATAAAATTAATAATAATGATATAATAATAATAATAGTAGTCAATTTAAAAGATTAACGTTGAATCAAGTTTACGTTTATAATACTTTTTTTAAAATAATTATGCTTAGCTTCCTTTAATAAATAAAATGAACAAATAAATTATAAATCATTAAACTTAATAATAGCCACTTAGGATGCACTTCATAGTTGGACATTATTAAAGTTTTTAATATTAATGATAATCATTTAAGATGCACTTCTTACTTGGTTGTCATTCTTTTTCTAAAATAATAATAATAATAATGATATTAAATAAAATAATATGATATATTTAAAAAAAGGTTTTAATGGTGGTCACTTTGGATGCACTTCCTATTTGACTATTATAAAAACCTTAAAAGGTATATGGATAACCACTTTAGATGCACTTTCAATTTGGTTATTGAATATACTTTTATGATAAAAATAGAATAAAATTGTTAAATCTTTTTACAATATTGAGGGTTTTACAATATTAAATTTTATCTTTTTAAAAAAAAAGGATTTTAAATAGTCACTTTGTATGCACTTCCTATTTGACTATTATGAAATCTTAAAAGGTATATTGATAACCATTTTAGATGCACTTCTAATTTGGTTATTGAGTATGTCTTTACCATACTAAAAATAAAATAAATAAATATAATAATAAAATAAAAAATAATAAAAAAATAACCAACAAAACATTTTTGTACCCAAAAGAACTACGTGAGTCTGATTCCTCATTACACCTGAGGATATGTAGGAGCAGGGGCCCACATCTGTCAATCTCAAAAATAATAAAAATAATTTCTTTCCAAAACTAAAATGTTTTCTTCTAAAAATAAAATTCTTATATAAAATAAAGATATTTTCTTTTTAGGGGTAAAATAAATATTTTAGAAATTATTCGTTTTGCACATTTAATTAGGAGTAACTGTCTTTATAACATACGTCGTAGGGTGCTAACACCTTCCCTACGCGTAACTGACTCTCGAACTTATATTTGGTTACAAAGACCATTTCTTTTTAAAAAGTTTTTCCAAATTTTTTCTGAATAAACTTTAGTGACAGCTTTTCTAATTTTAATTCTTTTTTCGCCATCCGGTCGTGACCCGGTTGCTCACATATCTCAGCATCTAAATCATGACAGCACTTGCTCAAGTGGCGCCATATGCTCAAAAGTCAAAAGTTGCCATGAGCAATTATAATGTATAAAAAAATCATTTCCCTTCATTTTGCTCTCTCTTTTACATATGAACATAAGCTATTATTTATTACAAACATTTGGCTGCCTGATCATTCGAAAAAACACTATTTTTGTGAACAATTAGTCACTCTTATGCGCAAGCATGTGTCAGCACATACACGTGTCAAAATCTTAATAGGTACAGATATACACGTGTATCAAAGTCTCAATAGTTACAGATATAGCACAGGTATATTAAAGTCATATATATAGTTACAGATATACATGTGTATCGAAGTCTTAATAGTTACATTTAACAAAAAAAAAATAAAAAAGTCTTAATGCTACATACATACATGTGTATCAAAGTCTTAGCAGTTACAGATGTACATGTGTATCAAAGTCTTAATAGTTACAGAAAGGAAGCTCAATTCAGTCAACAACAGATTAATTGGCGCGAATCATCAACCTGAGTGTCAGGAAAATCAAAATAAGGCTAAAACTGCAAGTTATTCAAGATTATTATACCTTATAGTTCGATGATATTTACCCTGGAAACAATATAACGGCAAACAAATGTTGAGGGATAGAATTATATGGATAAGCTTTATAAAGCAAGTTAGACTACACTCACATTCCTCATGAACAAACTTTTTGCATTTTTTTGCTCATCCAGTTATGTATTATGTCTCACTTCACACAGATATCCTTCATATATTCTATATGCTCTGCCAAAGTAAATTTTTCAAGTGTACAAGAACATACATCATGTTGAATAAACTTCACCTATTTTCAACCTCTACAAAACTATCAAATCCTTTTCTTACTCAAAATTTGTCGAAAATGAAAATTCCTTTTGCACCAGAAACTATTGATCGTTCAATCTATTAAGCTTAGTTGGCATGTGACTCTTGGAACCATAGTTGTAAAAACCGGACTGGACCGATCGGTTTAACCGGAAAATCGGTGAACTGGTCCTGTATCCGGTCCAATTAAACCATAAAACCGGCCAGGTAAAAAAACCGGTTCGTAGCGGTTCAATAAAAAATGTCTAATAAAATATTATTTTGATGTTTTTTCTTTAAAAAAATGAAAATCAACCTAAAATATTTGTCATTTTTTTTTATTCTATATATAAACTTGTTTTTATTAATAAATATTGCTGTGTATTATTAAAACTTAGACTTAAGTATCATGACATATTTAATTTGAACTTTTTTAGGTATTATATATGTTAAGAACCTATAAAATTATATTTATTTTTAGTTTTTAATATTATAAAGTTATGATATTTTTTTTTTAATTTTTTATGTATTATTTAATTATTATTTGATTAATACTGATTCAATCACAATTGAACTATTAAACCTTGAATCAGTGCCTTGACTGCTTCAATGACCGGTCTGGTTTTAAAAACTTTGCTTGGAGCACATTGCCTTAGCCCGTAGGACAATCTGATAAAAAATAATTAGAGCCAATTGTGACGGTTGGAACAGGATCGATTCATTAAATTGGCAAATTCGTAAAAGGACAATGTCATTTACTAATACATTAATAAAGTGCAAGCCAGCTTTTGAATGTTATCTGTACATGGTGTTGACTCTGGCATGACTTATCTCATTTGAAGGACTTGGTTTAGCTTGAATGAATATTATATAAGGCAGGAAGCATTATTGCCGCAAAACGAGATCAATCTGAAGCAGTTGCTGAGTTGCTGAAAAGTGGAGCTGTGTGCTTGTTAAGGTGATCAATTGCTGAAGATTAATCCTCAACAATTTGACCACCAGGTTCCTTCTCCTCCTTTTTGCTCTACTTATAGTTACTATCTTTTTTGATTCAGATCCATACAAGAATATTCGACACTCTTTTTCAAATCTTTTTCTAAAATTTCATTACGTAGCTCTGTAGTCCTGATACTCTTGTTTTAATAAAAATAACAATTCGCTAAAACAAACGTAATAGGGATTATTTTGGTTACTTGAACAAAATGAAGCAAATAATAAAATCTAGTTCCCAGAATGGGGATAATTCATTTGAAACTAATGGAAAAGCAGACACTTCAAAATGATTATTATAATAATAGTATCAGGCATGTATCTCAGTCACATAACCTTCGGACAACTCGAACGCAACTTATAATTTCTATTCTTTATTTGAATTTATATTTAAAAGTTGAAAGTCACATTAATTAGATAAATAAAATATATGTAGAATAATTAATATTATTTTTTGAAAGATCGATCTATATATTGTTTTTGTGTTTTTTAAATTTTAATATTACATTAATTACATCTATTTTACCCTAACTGTGATACTCTATTGTTTGACATGTCAATACTTAAACAGATATATGATAACATTATTATTTAGGTGTTCACTTTTACTGTAGTTACTTCCTCTGTCTCTTTATATTAAAGTTAACTTTTTACTATTCCCATTCCATATATAAGATTCTTTTGAAAAATTTGTTTCTCTTTTATAACAACACCTTTTCAAATTATCTTATATATTCATTATTTTTTTTTATCAAAATACATTTAATTACTTAAAAATTTTTGTAGTCAATAAACAATAAATGCTATAAATTAATAAGATAAACTTATTCTCTCTTGTAAGAATTGGAAAAAAATGACTGGCACACATCAATCTATAAATAAGGATCAAGTTATTCCAAGAATAACTCTTGATAGAGTTACTCTTAAAATAACTCTTGATAAAGTTATTCTACTAAATAATTCTTGATATATATTGAATTTCAACAATCAAACTGTTAAATATTTGATATTATGTCAATGATCATGTACGCTTAATTTCATGAAAATCGAACATTTGTAGCTAGTTAATCTAATAAGAGACATTTACTCATAATTTAGAAAAGTATATTATATGTTAATTTAAATTTATCTAATAAAGTATCAAATAGTTTTCAAAGTTTGTAAAAATTTATATAATTGATCTACTCAATAAATTTTTTTAATTTAATGGTTAGATTGTTGAAATTCAATATATATTAAGAGTTATTAAATGGAGTAACTCTACCAAGAGTTACTCTTAGAATAACTTAATCTCCACTCTTAATTAATTAAGTAAAAAAGTAATTTTAGGAGGAAAGAGTGAGATAATGAGTCTCAATCATTTTAAGAGTAATTTTGAAAAAGTAATAAAAATTATTAACAAATTTAATGTTACTAACTATATTAATCAACTTTCTCAATTCTTGTGAATTAATTAAGAGCATCTTACATATAGGGATAAGGACATAATTGAAAAGAAAATAATTAATATTATTTTGAACATTTAAAAATCACGATCGACAGCAATAATTTTTCAAAGAGTTAATGGATAAAAACAGAAAAAGAAATATTAATGAATAATTTCATAAAGTTTTTTTTAATAAAATATAATGAATACTAGTATTTTAACTTGTACAATACACAAAATAAATGTTTATTTTATATAATTAAAATTTAGAATAAATAAATACTTTTGAATATATAAATTATAATATAATTAAAATTTATAATAAAAATATTTTTGAACATATAAATTATATTTTAAATTTATAATAAACAATTATATTATGATGCAAGATTATTTTTAATTATTGATGATTTCTTTTAAAAAATACTAAAATTCAATTTAGAGATGAAGATAAAATGAAAAAGAAAAAAAGTTAAGAAAAATTCTTGAAATACTATTGTTGAAAAAAAAACTCCTCAAAACGTTCCCCTTGAATAATAGCTATTAATTAAAACCCTCTCATTTAATATAATTATTCTAATTTTATATATAGAAAGGAGATGAATAAATTGCTAAAAAAATTTTAAGTTATTGGACAATACTTACAGAATAAATGTAAAGGATTTTTTACATTATTATCCAACTATAAATCACCATATATGGTAAATTTGTTTACTTTACAATAACTATCTTAACAATTATATACCAACAATTATTTCTGATTAGATGAGTGTAAAATTTTTTTATACCGATAGTGTATAGTAATTAAATTCATATTTACAATTGTTATGCATGACTTAATACTGCTAGAAAATCAGCTTCCTTTCTTTGTTCTTGAAGCACTTTACGACCTCACTGGTATGAAACATGAATTTCCCCCCTTTCTTAAGATTACTTTCAACCATCTTGAGGACTACTATCCTGGAGCAGTTTGTCCAACAGCGCCACCAATGCACTTCACTGATCTTCTAAGATCTTCTATAATATTGTCATCAGCATTATTTCGTCTTGAAGCACTAGAAAAATGTGATCGAATTAAACATCTATACAGTGCAAGCCAACTATCAGAGGCAGGTCTTAAATTCAAGACCGATCAAAACAATAAATGCTTCGTTGACTTACACTATAAGGATGACAATGCCAAGCTTTGATGTAGATGACGTTACAGAAATACCTTTCAGGAATATAGTAGCATTCGAGCAATGTCATTATTACTTTTTACGAACACCCATCATTACTCAGTACCTAAGGATACTAGATCTTCTTATCAATACTGAAAAAGATGTGAACTTGCTAGTTGATAAGAAAATTATTATCAATTGGATGGGTGACACAAAGACAGTGGCTAAAATGGTTAACAATATGCTCTTAAATGTTGCGGTTCCAGTTTTCAATTCAGAGTATTTCTCTCTTTGCAAAGGCTTAAATAATTTCTACGAAAATCCTCGCAACAAACACATGGCTATCTTGAAGCATCAGTATCTCAACACTCCTTGGAAAAAGGTTTCTACATTTGCTGCAGGGGTGCTACTTTTGCTCACCTTGATTCAGACTATATGTTCAATCATCTCATTATTTTAAGGTAAGAAATTATGCAGTATACAAATTCTTAACTGTTATGGTAAGAGTCACAATTAGTAAACAGGATATGGAAAGTTAGTTTGTTAGACAAGTGGATAAGAATTGGGTAGTTGAATAAGGAAAAAGGAGGTTAGTAAGGAGGGTTCATTGAATGATTGGATCTGAGTAACTGAGTGTTTGAGTGTCTCAGTTGGAACGAACAACCCTTAAAATTAATTTCGAACAATTTTTCATTCCTTTTACTTTGATTCCTAGCATTACCTACTTTGTTCCAATATACTAATAATACTTTTTGGTCACTAATTAACAACTTTCTCATAAGCTCTCAAGTAATTGTAGATTTTTTAACATTGTGAATAGTATTTTATCATTGTTTTCATCATATCACATGAGGAAGAGTTTATATTTTCTTTTTTTTGTTCAAAAGAGAACATACCGCCAGAGTAAATTTTGAGAGAAGCTTATACAACTAGTCATAGAAAGAGGAGAGGGGGAAATTGGATGGGAAAAACTAGTCTGCAAAATTTATACCATTTATACATATATTAGGGTATAAATTTTGCTTCCTTGACTTGACCAGCGTATTCACCATAAAAGGATTGAATATGGTTCTTAACATTAATGGTAAAAGTCATAGTTACTCCATGAATTCAATCACTTGTTATTATTTGCTTTACCAAATTAATTTTATTTTTTCTGCCTGTTCTTTTTATTCTTTCTTTGTTTCTTTGTGTGTGTGTATATATACATATATACCTATACATACTGTGACATACCTAATTTGATGCTTATACCTCTGCTCCATTTTCATATGAATCATGATTTTAATTCCTAATATTATATTTTTTTTATTCCCCACCAATAAGTTGAAATTAATAATCAATAAAAACAAATGAAATTGTGGTAAATAACCATGAAAATTTTATAGTATAGAACTCCACATTCAATTTCATCCTTTCAAAGAAAATTATTTTGACTATAGGAGCTCGATCTTTAAGTTCACATCAACATAATCAATTATTAAAAACAACAGTATAATTAATTATCTTGGAACCATTTCAATGATTTACTCTTTGTTTGGACAAAATAATTAGTTATCGAATCATAATAATTGGTTATCGAATCATAATAATTGGTTATTTTGATAACACATGGCAAGTTGGCTAGTTGAAGTTTGAATAATTGATTACTCTATATACATAATCAATTATTCATATAAAAAATAGCTAAAATGTATGTTTTGTTGATAAAAATAATCAACTATTTGTTGAAATATATAAATTTTTTCCTCTTGGCTCAAATAACTAATTATTTCAACTATGTAATACCGATTATTTTTCTTAATCTTTGTTTAAGTGATTTGAATAATTACAAGTGAAACTAAATTTAATTTTTGTAAGAAAATATAATAAATGGATATTGGTTATGTTTTCGTTGTGTTGTGTTACGTTTGGTTTTTTTGGTAGTATTTGTGTTTTGAATTTTTGGGAGTTGAGCAAAGTCTATCTAAGCCAAAAGTCTCTATTAGTGACACCTCTATTGTGTTAGTGAGTGCTATGATGTTTTACATAAATATTGGGCCTTATGGAGTTAATAGATGACTAGTGGGCCTTAGTCCAATCCTAAAACCCTTAACGCCCCCATAAACCCTTAAAGTCTCTCACATATGTTGGTAATCCCTTTTCCCACACCTTACACTCTCATTCTTGTAAACCTCTCAAAACTGTAAAAAATATTCTCAAGGTTTAGAACTAATCTTGAAACAATTTTCTTTCCCTCTTTCTTGAGTGAGGTTGTAGCTTTATAATTTGTTGAGTCTCTTCTCTTCCTTTCTATATCAATGGGTTAACTCAAGAACATGAGAATTAGATTTCAATCCTGAGTTTGATTGTTGAAATTCGTGGATTTTGTTATGGGTATGTTGTTGTAGAGATTGTTCCCTCCTTAACTTAAGGGGATTATCTTCTTCCTTTTCCTCTCCCTAAAATCCAAAGCTTGGAGACTACAAGAGGTAAGGGAAGCTTACTAATTGTATGTTTTATGTGGCTAGAGTGTTGTTGTATATTGGTTGTTATATGTTATAAATGTTGTATTGTTGATTTTAAATGCATAGTTGGCATTAGGTGAACATACATGGCATTTATGAGAAATCTATGATTTGATGTTAATTGGTGAAATCTGATATGAACTTGGACGTTTATGAGGATTGTTGTTGGTTGATGGTGTTGATTTGGCCCTCAAGGAAGCGATTTTGGTTTTTTATTTGAGGAAAGCTAGTTTCTTAGTGCTCTTTGAGGGTTTTGACGTTTTGTTTTCTAGTATGTCACTAAGCAACATGGCATCTTGCTAAACGAATGGCCCTTAAGAGCGATTTTGATGCTCTTAATCTTGTATCATGCTGAGTGAACCCAATTGTCACTAAGCATGGATCAAGAACCCTTTGGAACTTGAATGTTTTGGGTTTCTTTCATTGAGTTAGTTGAAGCATGGATCAAGAACCCTTTGGAACTTGAATGTTTTGGGTTTCTTTCATTGAGTTAGTTGAAGTCTCACTAAGCAAGCATCATCCTTAGGGATGAACATGATGAGCGCTAAGCAAACATTTAAGTTGCTAAGCGCAGATCATATGAAATCTAGGAATTTTCCCAGGTGTCATTCACTAAGTGAGCAAGTGTCTCACTTAGTGACACTAGATATTCATAAATATCTAGGGGGCTCACTAAGCAAGGATTTGTCTCGCCAAGCACCCTATGAGTTCATGCTCTCTCTATAAAGGGCGTTGTTAAGCGAGTTGCGTGTTTCGCTAAGCACGTGGGTGTTTTTAAAAAGATTGTTTTGAATAAGTGGCTTGCTAAGTGAGAGTGACATTCGCTAAGCGTGAACTTTTGCCGCTAAGCGAGGATCACCTACTTACTTTATCTTATTTTATGATTTCAAAGATTTTCAAAAATTGGTTTCCTAGGAAATATTTTCTTTTGAGTTGTCGTTGGTGGTTAGATGATCTAATTGAGTTGGATGGCCACTTGGATAGGACCTCTATGGGTTGATGATAGGATCAATTCTTGGGATTTCCTATGGGGTATATAGGCTCCGAGGATTGGGCCTTTACTTTTTGGCTATGTAAGATGTTGAATAGAACCTACATGATGTTTTTGAGGTGTTGTTGATGTTGTGGTTGTGTTATTGTTCTACCTTAAAAGGTTGATGTTGAACTATTGAGTTGTACAAGCATTTCATGCATATTTTCGTAGCGATGGATGTGACCAGGGATGCACGTAAGTTGGTTAGTTAATTGGAGCTGAGGCTCAGACAAGACCTCTAACCTAGTGTTGGGTGAGACATGGGGCAGGTGACGATGGGTCTAAAAGATAAGTGGATGGTCGATTCTATAGGGATTCAAGGTCTTTACAAATCTTGAGTCGCAATGAGCCACCACCCATGAGTACTTATCTTGACAAACCACAAAATCTTAATCGTAGATTAGAGTTTTTGGCAATCCCCGAATGGTTCTCGGGATTTGTCATTGTTAAGACAAAGGACGAATTTATAACCCTCAAATATTTTGATAATAACAAACAGTTAATATATATGTTTTTACGTAATCGTCTGATCATTCGTTTGCAAGCAATCGTCTGATATCTTTAAAATATATCGTCTTTATCCCTTGATTAAATTAAATCAGTAACTAACAAATCTTGCAAACAATGACAACGTTCTAAAATGATATGCACGTCAATCAGAGCGTAAGCTACCTTGAAACTTATAAAGCCTATATACCTACTCTCGAGGAAAGTTAGCGAAAAAGAAGGAATGTGTGTGTGATGTCAGAACGAAAAAGCGGATATGACAACTGCTACAAGATTGAGTGCAAGAATAGAAAAGATAAGCAGACTGCTTTATCATATCATATGACAAGTTGGTGAAAGGCATTAAATGCTACATTTAATGCTCCAACGACTCTCTTCATCAGACGAAGGTCGTCTCTTGCAAAGCACTGAACGGATACTTTTAGAGAAACATATAAATAGAAGAAGAGATCTCTTTCGTGCAGCTACTACTATTGTTGTTGTTGTTGCTAAAAAATCATAACATCTTTAAGAAAAGAAAAAGCTCTTGTTTACTCTGATTGTAAAATTCTTTTTGTGTACTTCATTATATATTCATCTGTTAGGACGTTAAACCTAGTGAGGTAACTCACGCATAAACCTTTTTCTTAACGAGATTGGTGGAAGCCTGAATAGGCTTTGATTCAAAGAATACTTAGGTTTTTGCTTGGAGAGGCAAGTAAAAGACTACTTGGGTTGAGCTTGAAGAGGCTTGTGGAAAGAATACATGTAACTTGAAAAAGTTAGTGGAACTTGGTTGTTGCCAAGAACTGGACGTAGTTTCTGGGGTGAGACGAACTAGTAAAAATCTTGTGTGCATTCTAGTTTGTCGTTTAGCTTTCGTCTATCTTATAAAATGTTTTTGAAAAACTTTTTGATCATATCTTTCAGACGATACGTCTTTGACAAAGGTTTTGCGAAAATTTGCTATAACATAATTCAACCCCCCCTTCTTGTGTTATCTTTGTGTTTTACAATTTGGTATCAGAGCTCAACATCTAAGGGTTGAGCACCTTAACAAGTGTTAGAGGAAAAGATCCGCATGGCAAACCTTGAAGGACAGTTCATTCTTGAAGGAGCTTCACTGTCAAGGCCTCCAGCCTTCAATGAAGAAGATTATGCATACTGGAAGGATAGAATGGAAATGTACATCAAGTTCACTCGCTATAGCATCTGGAGAATCATAACACATGGAGATCAAGTTGTAACCAAGCCAAAAAACGAATACAATGAAGATGACTACAACATGTTACAACAAAACGCAAAAGATAAGCATATTATAACTTGTACCTTATCAAAAACTGAATACAATAAATTTTGCAGCTGCAGAACTGCTAAGGAAATGTAGGATGCTATACGCATAACACATGAAGGTACAGAAGACGTTCATCTTAAGAAAGCAACAACTCTTCAAAGACACTATGAGATGTTCACCATGAAAGAGACAGAGACCATTGATGAAATGTTTGGAAGATTTCAAACAATTCTAAATGGACTTCAAAATCTTGATGTTGAGTTCTCTAAGGCTCAGAACAATCTTAAGATCTGGGACAGTTTTCCAAAAGTATAGGGACCCAAGGCTACAGCCATAGTTGAAGCAAGGGACATGAAGACTTTAACTCTGGATGAGTTATTGGGAGCTCTAAGAGTACATGAAGTGCATCTTTTCAAAAGAGACAAAGTCAAAAATAATGATTTAGTTGCTCTAAAGATTGGAGAATCAAGTCGAAGAGTAGACGAAAAGATTAAGACAAAAGTCAAAAACAAAAAGCTAAAGGTTCAGTCTAAAGAATTCGAAAGCTCAGACAAAAGCTCCAACAGATGATGAGATCTCCCTCATCACCAAAAAATTCAAAAAGATGCTAAAAAAGAAAGGAAGATTTAAGCAATCCTTCAGAAAGAAGAACACTAGATACAAAAAGCATCCTCATGAAGAGAACAATGAGATCATCTGCTTTGAGTGCAAAAAGCCTGGAGATATTAAGGTTGAATGCCCCAAACTAAAGAAAGGATGGGGTTCAAAGAAAAGATACAAGAAGAAAAACCTCCTAGCTACCTAGGAAGATCTGGACAGCAGCACTAGCAATTCAGACGATGAAAAGGCTAAGTAACATCTGAGGTATACTTTATTCCTAAAAACTCTTTACAATCGTCTAATAGTTCTGAATCTGAGTCTGATGACGAAGATATGTCATATGACACTCTTCTTGTTAATTCTTATATGATTGCTCTTGAGTATAAGAAATATAAAGAAAAATATCAAAAAGTAATTTTAGAAAATGAAACTCTCAAGAAAGATCTGACGAGAATGTATAAGAGCCTAGCCTCAGATCTTGAAAAGGCAATGCTTCTTTCTGAAGTTGATAGACTAAAGAAAGAGGTCATTAGCCTGAAACATGATCTGACCAAATTTGTAGACAGATCTTCAAAACTTCAAATGATTTTAAAACATAGAAGATCTTCGTCTGACAAATCTGGGATTGGATTTGTAGAAGACAAAAATGTTAAACCATCGTCTTCTAAATCTTATTCTACCTTCTGTAACTTTTGTGGCAAATCTAGACACTCATTCCAAAGATGTCAACACAAAAGGAAACAAAGGTCAAATAAGATCATTGGGACTAACACAAGAACCCAAGAGTATTTGGGTACCAAAATCTCAAATAATTCCTGTTGCAGATATCTTTAATAGGAGAAATGAGGGATTCATTCTAGTACCTGGATAGTGGATGCTCACGTCACATGAAGGGAGAAAGGTCTATGTTCCTAGACCTCCAACCACGTGAAGGAACGGTCTCATTTGGTGGAAATGAAAAAGAAAAAATCATTGGTATAGGTAAAGTTGGTAAGCCTCATCTTTCATCTATAGATAATGTTTTATGTGTTGAAGGATTAAAATACAATCTACTTAGCATAAGTTAATTTGGTGATAGTGGATTTATTGTATCCTTCAACAAGAAATCATGCATAGTCAAAAGAAATGATGAATCTATTCTTTTCACCGCCAACAGACATAACAATCTGTATAAGGTTGAGTTTGAAGATTTAAACAAACAAAATGTTAGTTGCTTAATGACCAAAGATGATGAAAAATGGATTTGGCATAAAAAGCTCGGGCATATCAATCAGAAACATATTTCAAAACTATATAAAAAGAGCTTAGTAAAAGGATTGCCTGAGATTTCTTGGAAAACTCATCTTCTTTGTCAAGCATGTCAAAAGGGAAACAAATCAAAACCTCTTTTAAATCAAAAGATGTTGTTTCCACTTCCAGACCATTAGAATTATTGCATATGGATTTGTTTAGACCTACAAAAACTCTTAGTCTTGGTGGGAAAAAGTATGGCTTTGTCATTATTGATGACTATTCTAGATATACATGGATTTATTTCCTAGCCCGCAACACGAGTCTTTTAATGTGTTTGAAATATTCTGTAAGAGAGTTTAAAATGAAAAAGGTTTTTGTATTATTGCAATTAGAAGTGATCATGGAACTGAATTTAAAAATACTGAGTTCAAATCCTTCTGTGAAAAGAATAGAATTTTCCACAACTTCTCCTCACCGAGAACACCTCAACAAAACAGGGTAGTTGAAAGGAAAAATAGAATTCTACAAGAGATGGCAAGAGCCATGCTCTGTGAAAATTTAGTCCCTAAGTACTTCTAGACAGAAGCTGTAAATACAGCATGTTATGTTCAAAACAGAATATTGATCAAACCAATAATTAAAAAGACTACTTATGAACTGTGGAGAGGTAGAAGACCCAAGATTTCATATTTTCATCCTTTTGGATGTGAATGTTATATTCTCAACACTAGAGATCAACTAGGAAAATTTGACTCTAAGGTTGATACAGGCGTTTTTCTTGGATATTTCAATACATCAAAAGCATTTAGAGTATTCGACTCTAGAACTTCTGTTATAGAAGAATCTATTCATGTTAAATTTAATGATACACTAACCCCTAATAGGAGACTATCAGACTTGGAAGAAGATTTTGCAGATTTATAGATAGGACCGTTTGATCAAACAAGAACAAACGAAGTAAAAGAATCAAAAGAGACTTCTCAACAACAGATCGATAATCAGACGAAGGGATCTCACAAGGGCTAGAAGTTCGTTACCTATCATCCTCAAGATTAGATTATTGGAAGATGAACTGAAGGAGTGAAAACAAGGTCATCCCTAAAGAATCAAGCGTCTTGTTCCCTAGTCTCAGAAATTGAACCTAAGACAATAGAAGAAGCACTAACAGACGATGACTGGGTGATAGCAATGCAAGAAGAATTACATCAATTCACAAGAAACGATGTTTGGATTCTTGTCCCTAAACTAGAACACAAGAGCATCATTGGAACAAGATGGGTATTCCGCAACAAGCTCGATGAAAATGGAAAGGTAATTAGAAATAAAGCAAGGTTAGTGGCTTAAGGCTACAATCAACAAGAAGGTATTGACTTCACTGAAACTTTTGCACCTGTTGCTAGATTAGAAGCTATTAGAATTATGCTTGCCTTTGCCGCTCATGAAAATATTAAGCTTTTTCAAATGGATGTGAAAAGTGCTTTTTTAAATGGTTTTATTAAGGAGGAAGTCTTTGTTAGACAACCTCCTGGTTTTGAGGATCCAAACCTTACAGACCATGTTTTTAAACTTAAAAAGGCTCTGTATGGTCTTAAACAAGCACCTCGTGCTTGGTATAACAGACTGAGCAGTTTTCTTATGAGAGGCAAAGTAGACACAACTCTCTTTAGAAAGGAATCCAACAAAAATTTCATTATAGTTCAAATTTATGTAGACGAAATAATTTTTGGAGCTACTAATGAAATTCTTTGATGCAGAGTGAATTTGAGATGAGCATGATGGGAGAATTAAAATTCTTCCTTGGCCTACAAGTTAAACAACAAGAAAAGGGTATATACATTCATCAGCAAACATACACAAAAGAATTGCTTAAAAAGTATAAGATGAATGAGTCAAAACCTATGAGCACACCAATGCATTTGTCTGTCGTTATGACAAAGGACGAATTAGGTAAACCTATTGGCTCACTTCTTTATTTAACTGCTAGTACACCAGACATCATGTATAGCGTCTGCTTATGCGCCAGATTTCAATCTGACCCTAAAGAGTCTCATTTAACAGCTGTTAAAAGGATTTTTAGATATCTTGTTGGTACACCTAACCTATGTGTATTCTATGAGAAAAACAAAGATTTCAGGTTAGTAGGATACTGTGACGCAAACTATGCTGGTGATAGACTTGAAAGAAAAAGCCCAAGTAGTGGATGTCACTTCATCAGACCATGCCTCATATCTTGGACTAGCAAGAAGCAGAACTCAATTGCACTATCAACTGCTGAAGTTGAGTATGTATCTACTGCTAGCTACTGCTCGCAACTCCTATGGGTAAAGTATTAACTTGAAGATTACTCTAACTTTGAACATAACATTCCTGTGTTATATGACAACACTAGTGTAATCAATCTATCTAAAAACCCCATTCAACATTCTAAAGCCAAGCATATAGAAATAAGACATCACTTTATTTGTGATTATGTTCAAAAAGGTGTTTTTGATATTAAGTTCATTGATACAAACCATCAATGGGCTAATATCTTTATAAAAGCCTTACCAGAAGAACGTTTTAACTTCATTCTAGAAAATTTGCACATGAAAGTTTTGCAAGAATAAAGCATCTTACATGCATCATCTTGAACAATCACTTAAGTTTCGTCTTACTCTTTACCGTCTTATATTTAATTCTATTTCATCTTACTGACACAATCGTCTTTGAATATGAAAAGTTTTTAAATTCATTAGTCTAATATTTCCCCTAATGATTACTCTCGATAACCACCCAAGAAACGTGCGCTGTCTCCCTACCACATCAAGTCGATGCACGTCTCTTCAGTACTTTTAACCTTCTCTTTTATTCAAAATAGCCGCTCTTTATATCATTTACACACTCTCTGAGAAACTCTTCAAACCCTCTAAAAAATTTCTCTCCCCCGTTTTTATTCTCAAACCTGCATTTATGGCCACCCAAAAACAGCTTGTACTCATGGAGAGATTCCTAAAAGGTGATTTTGTCGCTGGAAAATGGGTAGACCTGCAGAAACTGGAAAACGAAGGATTTCCTCTGCAGACGTACATCCGGAATGTCGGATGGGAAGCATTCATCTAGAAATGAACTGCATGGTACCACGCGCCATATGCATATTTCTGGGCTTCTGCATCTAAAGTTAACGGAACCATCACTGGAACTGTCGACAATCAGGTTATCATCATCTCTTCCGACACCATTGCAACAACATCTAGCTGCAAAGAGGAGGGTGACCTTTTTTCTGAAGATTGGGAGAAGGTTATCACCCTAGATATTGTTGACAAGGCATTGTATAGAAAGCCCAGGTCTCAAACCGAGAACAAGGATGTTCTGAAGAGGTTTCTGTACTCTTCAAACATGAAGCCTAGATGCAGACTGGTTCATAATGTCTTGTTGCACATTATCCTACCAAGGAAAGGCTCAAAGGATAATGTAACCTCCAAGGACAGATTCTGCATATATAAGATGCTGACTGGTCAGAAGGTAAATCTACCTACGTTAATCTTGGATAACTGGAGATCCTATCTCTCCAAGTCAAAGGAAAACACCCAGAGTAAGTAGAAGCATCCTATTTCCTACGCTATGCTCTTCACCGAAATCATCCATCTGGCGAGACTTAAAGAATCTTGGCTGAATAAGATGAAGCAAGGTTCTGAGATCGATGTATCCATCATTAGGAAGATGAGGATTGCACATCTCTTCTCTAGATACGTTGCCAGACATCCAGAGTTGGCATTGATCAAGGAAGAACCTTCAGAAGAAATTGCTAGAACTACATTCAAAGTGGGATCGTCTGCTGACCCCTCTGTTGGTACTGGATCTACTCAACCTTCACCTCAGACGAAACGCCAACCATCCCAAACACAACCCAAACAAACTAAATCACAGAAACCCAAGTTAACCATCAAAAGACCTTCACAACCAGACCCTCAACCACAACATACCAAACCCTTAACACCATCGCCTTCCCTTCACAAGAAACAAAAACCCTTAACCATTCGTCTGAGATCCAAACCAACTCCCTAACCTGACTCAGACGATGACCTTCTCATTAACACCCTTCTTCCTACCCCAAGCATAACCATTCCTGCCCCTCCATCAGAACAACCATCTCCACCACCTACCTCTACTGAACCCACTCTATCTGCCCAACGTTCTAAAAAGCCCTAAAAACCCAAACAGATTCCAGTATCGAAGACTCGAGCTCAAGAGGAAAAGCAACTCAGGCGAGCCAAAGCTGAATCAAAACGGGCTGAGAAAAAGAAGGAAGAAGAAGAAGAGAAACTGGCTGAGGCAGAGCAAGAATAGATTGAGGAAGCAGTGCTTCAATCTGTAATTAAGCACTCGCTGCAAACAGTCTTTGCAGAGCTAAAAGAGCAAGAGCTGTTGACTCAAGAGGACATGACTGCTACCTCAAGAGGTAGATTACCTAGATCTCTTTTCTGGGAAGTTCCATAATCTGTTTCTTTATCTTAAGTCTTCAACTGTCTTTCTGTAGACTTAACAATCGCACCCAGCTTTGATCAGCCTACAAGGGTTGTTTCGTTCTCTATACCAGAAGCAAAAGGAACTTCATCTGGAGGAGCTGCACCTATGATAGATGAAACCTCACCAGATGCATATCGCTTAGAAATGTCTCCATCTAAACAACTCAACAGATGAGAACTTACATACTTTGAGCAACCTGAGTCTCATCCTATTGGAAAAACAAAGGAATATTAGATTCCAGAACCTTTAGACCCATAAACACTCAAAGCAATCCTCAACTATGAACTGGGTGAAGTCAACAACTGGCAAATGTGGGTGAAGATTGTCAATGAAGAATGGCCATTTCTAGTGCGCCATGGGTATGCTGAGAAATTGTTGCTGATTCCACAAGAAGCTACCCCAGCACTCTCTTATGAGCCCAACATCACTCCCTACGTCTTGAAGGAAAGGTACAGTACCCTATCAGACGCTCCAATCTTCATATATCCGCCTTCAACAAGAACAAGATTTCTTACTGGATATGAAGTTTGGAGACAACATGGGATTCCTTGCCACACCTCCCCTTTTATGCTGAAGTGTAACTACTCAGAGTATCTGATCATGTGCAAAACATACCACTACAAGCCCAAGATTATATATCCGTTCTATCATGGGATGATCAAGACCTATCCTCTTGCCATCCATCTAGAAGATAGCCCATATTTTGAAGAATGGCAGATTGGTGATGACAACTGGGAATTAGGAAGGGTGATGAACAACTTCCTTCGGGAGAAGATGCAGATTTCTCTACAGCATGCAATCTGTGAGCGAAGGTTTCCAGACCTTTAGCTAGGCTCACCTAGACTTATGGCTTCTCAAATGTCACTTCTCATGAAGCCATGGACCACCTTTCGTATCTACTGTCAGAAGAATTATCCATGCCAGAATCTATCTATGGGGAAAGGAAAAGAACCAAAATTCAGATGTAACCCCTAAAGGCACTTGATGATTAGACAGAGAGCTCTTTCGTCTGACTAGCTAGCTAAACTTAAAGGCAAAGCAACTCTCAAAAGCACAAACCGAACAAGGATGTAAGACCATGTTGAAGCACTGAAACATTTTTCAGGTCTGACTGAAGAAGAGAAGAATCTTCTAAGCCATGAAGTTGCACTCTGTTTGATTGGTCATTGGATGCAGATCTCTCTATCTCCCTCCACCTGTACATCCACCCCCTAAAACCAATTATCCATACACCTACCAAAAACCTACATCTTTTTCTCCTCCGAAACCTTTGAAATATCTCTACCCTGCGGCCACTTTTGGTTTTGTGGTCCTCCTATACCCTATGTTTTCAATTTATGTTTTGTAAAGGAACCAAGCGATGAAGCAACTACCAGCTTTGCACCTGCCCCACAACCTTCAGACGACAGACAAGTTTTCAATGAATTGAAGCAGACTGTGCAGCGTCTTGAAGTTGATCTTATGAAAGAACGCAGGAAACGCAAAAGAGCATAAGTTCTATTAGCCAAGCTAGCAAAGAGCTTCAAAAGTGACCATGGCTCATCATCTACACCTTCAGACTCTGAATCTTCTGATTGATGATGCCAAAAGGGGGAGAAAAATAGATGACAGGGGGAGAAAAGTCTAAAGAAAAGAAAAAGTCTTGAAGGAAGAAAAACAGACAAACAGAAGATATCAATCTTAGAGGGAGTATGAGTATAAGTTTTTCTCTCATATATACAATGATAAATTATCTTTTGAATGATATCGTCTAGTTTCTTTTAGTTACATCGTCTAGGTATACATATATTTTCTTTCTTTTTATATTGCTACTGTTTAACTGAAGTATACCCATATGAAAAATGCTTTCAAAATTAAAATTCACTTACCAAAAAGCGTTTTCATAGAAGAATGTTTTACAAGAACTATAATTGTTTGTCATCATAAAAAAAGGGGAGATTATTAAGACAAAGGACGAATTTATAACCCTTAAATATTTTGATAATAACAAACAGTTAATATATATGTTTTTACGTAATCGTCTGATCATTTGTTCGCAAGCAATCGTCTGATATCCTTAAAATATATCGTCTTTATCCCTTGATTAAATTAAACTAGTAACTAACAGATCTTACAGACGATGAAAATGTTCTAAAATGATATACACATCAATCAGAGTGTAAGCTACCTTGAAACTTATAAAGCCTATATACTTACTCTCGAGGAAAGTTAGCGAAAAAGAAAGAATGTGTGTGCAAATGTCAGAACAGGAAAACGGACATAACAAATGCTACAAGATTGAGTACAAGAATAGAAAAGATAAGCAGACTACTTTATCATATCATATGACAAGTTGGTGAAAGGCATTAAATTCCGCATTTAATGGTCCAACGACTCCCTTCATCAGACAAGGCCGTCTCCTGGAAAGCACTTAACAGATACTTTTGGAGAAGCCTATAAATAGAAGAAGAGACCTCTTTCGTGTAGCTGTTGTTGTTGAAAAATCATAACATCTTTAAGAAAAGAAAAAGCTCTTGTTTACTCTGATTGTAAAATTCTTTTTGTGTACTTCATTGTATATTCGTCTGTTAAGACGTTAAACCCAGTGAAGTAACTCACACATAAACCTTTTTCTTAACGAGATTGGTGGAAGCCTGAAGAGGCTTTGATTGAAAGAATACTTGGGTTTTTGCTTGGAGAGGCAAGTAAAAGACTACTTCGGTTGAGCCTAAAGAGGCTTGTGGAAAGAATACTTGTAACTTGAAAAAGTTAGTAGAACTTGGTTGTTGCCAAGAACTAGACATAGTCTTTGGGGTGAAATAAACCAGTATAAATCTTGTGTGCATTCTAGTTTTTCGTTCAGCTTTCGTCTGTCTTATAAAACATTTTTGAAAAACTTTTTGATCATATCTTTCAGACGATACGTCTTTAACAAAGGTTTTGCGAAAATTTGCTATAACACAATTCAAACTCCCTTCTTGTATTATCTTTGTGTTTTACAGTCATGTTGATGATGACTTGGTAGTCATGTATACCATGTTAAGGTATATGTCCAAGCTAATTGTTTGACTGTTGAAATCTCCTAGAAGTAGGTCTACATGCATTGCATGACTGTTTACCTGTTGAATCATATCATTTGCATTTACCTTGGAAATTGACTAAGTTATTGTATGAGGATTTGTATACTTGATAATAACTTCATGGTGAATATTGTATCTTATTTCTTATCAGTTATGCATGCATGAATATATATATATATATATATATATATGTATGTATGTATGTATGCATATGTGATTTTCCTGTTATCCCTATTTGTTGTCAAATTATACAATGTTTTGTTTTCAAGTGAGCTTACCCTTTATTTTACTTCTTGTTGTGACTGTGATGATCACGATGATAGCATAGAAGCAGATGTTGAGGCTCAGTGGATCTAACTCAGGGATGATGAAGTGGTGTTGCCATAGGCAATGGTGGGTTGTGACTAGTTAGACGAGTCATATTGCATGTTTTCTAGTTAAGGACTTCATGCTCTTGTCATGTTGTTTTCTTTTGTCTTAATGTATAAAGTGCCCAACTATAGAGAGTGAGTATTGTATCCCTTCCCCGTGATGATGTAAACATGGTTTTGTTGGCACACTGTTTTATCTATTGTACTACACATACTTGTATAGCGTGGTATGTTTGAGATAGACGGATTTCATATTTGGTGTTTATATACATTTGTTGATGCTTTAAGTTGTATAGTTTAAAGGTTTTTTCTTCAATTGAAGGATGCAAAAAATAAGTACACATTTTCGAAATACTTTAACTTAAGATCTTCATTTAAAATGAACCTTTCCAAATTAAAGTAGTAATTGTTGTCATGTAGCAGCAGTGGGTCTTTACACACTAAATAATAGATTATATGTCGAGGCTAAGAATTTGATTTTAAACGCTTTTGGAAGAATCAATATTGATAATTTATTGAATTATCCAATTTTTATTCTTATTAGAAAATTTTAACAACTTACTTTAAATTTTAAACTCAATTTATCCTTATGAAAATGAATTTGAGAATATTAGATTGGAGGAGATTATCTATTTTATTTTATGAAATTTTAATTAGGATTTCTATTTGTTTTCATATAGTTTGATGTTTCTATTTTTAGGTAATAAAGAAGGGAAGTTAGAGTTTTAAAGGACCAAGAAATGAAGACCAAAGGATAGCTTAAAACACAAGAATGGAAAGCTTTCAAGAGTCTTGGGTCTGTTCTCTTTATAATTAGATTTTTGACCCACATATAAAAAAGGGGAGAAACAAACAATTACGGATTGTTTTTGAAGGAAACTGGAACACACAAGAAAGGGGGTTGAATTGTTTGTTAAAAAAAACTTTTTTGCAAAACTTTATCAACAAACAAAAAGACACAAATAAAAGAAATATGAGAAAGGATAAGGAAAGAGAAGCACACAAGAAATTTTATATTGGTTCACTCAATTTGAGCTACGTCCAGTACCTTCGTCTAGAAGGATTTCTACTAACCAACCTCTTGGTTACAAATAAGTATTCTATCAGCCTTTTCAGGTCTTACAATAGTGATAAACCCAAGATCACTTAAAAACCTAAGTATTCTTTAGTCGCTAAGCCTCTTTAGGCTTTCATAACACAAATAAAATGTTTTATAGAATACAATTCACAATGTGAGGATAAAAAAGTTTAAGAGCGTTTACAAAAACTTTGCTAAGCAAAGAGTATGAAAATGAGAGAGTTTGTAGATTGTCCAACAAAAAGATTTCTTTTTCGTTTATTGCTCAGTTGCTTTGTCTACTTGAATCTTCAAACTTGATATATATAGCCCTTGAGAAAATAGTCGTTGAGATAGATGAGCTTCAGTCTTCAGAGACATGTTCTAAAGCTTTGATACATATGGTTGCATATGTTTCGATATTGTAGATAAGACAGAAAAGCAACTTTTGATTTTGCACCAAAATGGAGGGTGCAGTTTTGCATTTCAGAGTTACTTTTTCTAAACTTTCCTTACTCCAGTTTGGATGCTTGATAGGTTGACTTACTTTCCTACAAAATTGTACTTATACACAAAAACATTTCTACTTTTCATTTAATGTGAGATATTTGAATGTTGGGTCTCATAAGAAGAGGATAAAACATAAGTTTCATAACATATAGGATTAAGCCAATTAAAACTTAGTTGAATTTTAAGGTATCTCAGATAAGGTATTGGACATTTTTCGCAAAGAACGCGTATGTTTAAATAAAGCAATTGGACGCTTGGTATAAAATGGTGTGTTGAACACCTATTTTCATAAAACATCATTGGACTCTTTTAAAAACTTTTTATTATGTAGCGAGAGTTCATATTTAAGAACTCTAAAATTTAATAACTTTTGTTATCTTTAAAACTTTGAGGGATTGGACACTTTCAAACATCTTTGGTCCCAACAATCTCCTTCTTTTTTATGATGACAAACTTTATTAAATTTTCAAGTTTTTATCATAAAAGATAAGAGATCAAAAGGTTCTCAAGCATACTCCCCCTAAGTCTAATATTTCTATCAAACCAAAAAATAGAAACATATTAGAAACTCAATGAAGTGTAAGTGCAAGCATATATAACAAATATATTAATCAATATAGGCATTTAAATTAAATATGTATGCTAATGTATGCTGTGCATGAAAGAAATCATTCTTATTAAAAAAACATAGGTTTAATGAACAAAAGAGAACTCAAAAAAATTCCTTTCTAATTTCTCCCTTTTAACATCAGCAAAAAGATAGGAGAATGAGCCATCACAGTCACTACGAGTTAGGAAGCAGTGGTGGAGGAGATGGTTGAGGAGTGCGTAGGATCTCTTGTTGATTTCAGAGGATCTGTTGTAGGAGGGTCATGAAAGGTTGGAGTTAGGAGGTGACGTAGGCTTGAACGAGGGGATCAATAGGAGGTGTTGGCTAAAGAATGGCGACAACAGCAGGAATGTTGGTAGAGGCTTGTGAACCAAGGGTTAGTGAAGGTAGAGGTGTGGGTGAGGGAGGTTGAGGTGGAGTGTTAGGTGTTGCGTCAGAGAGAGGAGGTGGTGCTTTTAGAAATTTGTATGAAGGAATGTGAAGATAATACAGACACAGATGCTTATATTGCAAGAAAAGAGATTCCCAAGAGAAGAAGAGTTACATATACCGTGTATTGGTTAGAGCATCCACGATGGCATACAAAATGGATGTTTCAGACCTAAGAAGTGGAGGACAGTCAGCTGAATTTAGGAAGGCAGTAAATGTATTAGAAAAGTGAAAAACACGAGCTAGACATTGTGTGTAGTTATCGTCTTGTAGTGTTGGAGTGTCGACCCTTTCCTGTTTAGTGAGTCCATTGTCGGATGCTTGTTGCTCACATGTCCACATATGCTGATGCTAGAATCTTTTAGCATCATCAGCATCCATGTCCTACACTTACCTTCTGGACATGTACCACTCCAAGGTAACTTGATCTTGCTATTGAAACTCAATCCTGGAGGGTAGTGGCAAAGAAAGAGGTTTCGTCTTGTTCTCGTCCAAAGTGGGCAATCTTCGACAAATTTGGTCAGGCTGGATGTAGATAGATGTGTGTTGTGAAACATGTTGTGAAAAAGGAATGAACATTTGAAATTTTAGCTTGACAGAACTCTTTAATGTTGCACAAAATATTTGGTCAAAGGGAGGAGGAAAGAAACCTGATTAGTTTCAATGGCTGAAATTTTAGTTCTGTTAGCCTGATGTGAATGTTGTACTCTACCATGCCCATTTCCTGTTTCTTCTTTGTTATTTCAAGATCGTCCAAAGGAGGTGCTTTGTTTTGAGGTATCCTAGGATGTTGTGCATCAAAGCGCCAAGCCTTTATAAATTTGGGATACTGCCTTCTGATGAAACATTTTAGAGGAAGGATTATAATGACATCACCGGGTAATGCTAAGTACTCCGTGGATGGCTTGTGGATGTAATCGTAGACGAATGGATTCAAAGGAATTGGAGAGTAGTTAAATCTATATTCTGGTTCAGGGTAGGGCTTTGGACGTAGAATGATGGCATTGGAGTCCACAAGATTTTGCTTGTTTTTCTTTTCATAGAGCAATCTCCATTTCTTCTTACGCAAGGTCCAGTTCTCTGCTCGTCCAGCATATGTAGAGGATGTATCCAAGTTGATACCTGTTTTGGGGCCAACAACAGTCACTAGAATAGGCTTTGGAGTACACGATTCTTCATATGAGATCCTTTTTCTGCTTGGTGGCTTAACAGATAAATAAGGTTTGTCTAGGCTAGGTGTACGAATATTGCATAGATAACCTTCATCACTAGGCAGTAGCATGTCTGGTTAAGGTTCAGAAAGGATTAGTGTATACCATGAAGGGTAATCTGATTGTAAGGGTCCATGGGTTTGTGTTTGGGTTTGTGTTTGCATTGGTGTTTGTGCTTATGTTTGGGTTAACATTTGGGTTTATGTTTAGGCTTGTGTTTGTGTTAGGGGCTCAAATGGCTCAGCAAGAATGTAATCAATAAAATCACATTAGATACAATATGATCGCCAGAGTCTAGAGCAAACAACTTACTTCTTTTGCTTTTCTCAATGGTTGTCTTAACTCTAGATGTTTTTTTTCTTGTAGCCATAGTCTCAACTTATGCTTCATCAAGTTGAGTAGCAAGAACTGTGACTTTCTCAATTTTTTGTTTCTTCAGCAAAACAACAATAGATTCACCACCATCATCACCATCATCATCATCATAAAAGTCTTACTACAGGTTGAGTTTCTTCTTAGCTGGTTGGATAGGAGGAGGAATGGTAGAGAGAGGAGGAACGACCTTTGGTGCATGTTCCTACTGTGTCTTAGATCTAGTGCCTTTAGACGCAGCAGGTTATCTGGACAACTTGCTTTTGGATGATTGTCGCTTGGATGTTGCAGTTCTTGAAGTCATAAGCTGGATGAATAATGCTTCATTATCCTATGGTTCTTCAGGTTAACCCACTTGTCCTTCTATTGGTTGTTGAGACAATTCTATTGGTTCTTCTTTGGGCATATTATTTGGCTTTAATCCCTTGTCAATTGGCTTCAGAACAAACCCAGCCTTTATTTGGCTTATGTTGTTTCGCCCAAAAGTAGTTGAGAAATCTTGTGACCACTACCAAGTTGTCTTATGTTAAGTTGCTTAATACTTGGCAAGTTGAAGAACTCCTGGTGTACACATATTGCATCCAAAAAATTCTATTTAGCAGAGCAGAGTAGGTGATTTGATTAATCACATCCTTTCCCTTTATGTTTTTGAAGATGTTGCTTAGGATGAGTTGTGGAAGGTTGAACTATTTCCTAATAATCATATGGAATAGGGCAAAGCGATGTAGGAAGGTGACACGGTCCTTCGATCCTGCTTTGTGAAGGATGTCCTTATTCAAAAACTATTGAAAGACCTTCCTTTCTTTCGTCAACTTGTTGTATTCCACATGATTCAGCTTTTGGTCCCATAAGAGCAGCATCCACTATTTCTTGGCCACCATAGCTATTCTCCCATCCGTTCTTGATATAGGAGCCAGTGCATTCGCACCTAATAGCTTATGCAATGCTTTCGAGATAAATCGTAACCTTCACTCCCAGAACAGTGCCAACAACACTATTGCTTGTAAACTCAACAGTTTTCCAAAACCATCTGATGAGTTATGGGTAGATTATCTCATTCAGGAAAAAATAGTTGAGAATCCTACATCTTATGAGGTTGTCCTTCACCTTCACACCCATTTCATTAAAGGCGTCAATGTCAAACTTGTACTCCACGAGTACTATGGCTTCCTTTTGGTTAGATCCTTGAACTTTAGCAATAGCCTTCATAGCGATGTCTGCCTTATCACCATCCATCATTGATTGAAAAAAGAAAAAGAGTTTTTAGGGTTTGAGTGTTTGAGGATTTTTTTGAAAGACAAAAGAGAAGAGAGATTTCAGAGAGAGCTAGGGTTTTGTATTTATAAAGGAGTAAATAAGATTTTTGAATGTTAAGTAAGTAATTGAAAGGTTTTGTATTTTGGCAAAATTTGAAATTTTGAAGAGAGCGAGTGAAATAAATGTGGGTTCAAGCGGGTGGACAGTTTCGATGTAAGTTACGCTGCAGATGTGACTTAGATAAGGAATAAAACATTTATTTCAAATCATTATCAGTAAAAGCATGATTGTACATATATGATAATATTAAAACTTTATGAATGCTTAATATTCATTCTAAAGGATGCATGCATAATGGATCCTATATTCCATTGGACAGTCAATCCTCTGGATGAATGCACATGAAATTATTCATTCCTTTATAAAGTCCATACCAAGAAATTCTTTTATATGGATGAGTTTATCTTTAGGAAAGGATTTTGTAAATATGTTTGCTAGCTGATTTTTAGTGTTAATGAATTGAATATCAATAATCCCTCTCTAAACATAATATCTTATAAAGTGATGTTTAATTTCAATATGTTTAGCTCTAGAATGCAATATGGGATTCTTAAAAAGGTTGATGGCAGCAGTATTATCACAGATAATAGGGATTTTACTCTCATAGATACTGTAGTCTTCTAGTTAATGCTTAATCCACAGAAGTTGTGAGCAACAACATGCTGGTGATATGTATTCTGCTTCATTTGTCGATAAGGCAATTGTTCCTTGCCTTTTGCTAACTTAGGAAACAAGATTGCCGCCATAAGGTGACACCCTTCACTAGTGCTTCTTCATTCTATTTTGTTTTCAGCATAGTCAGCATCACAAAAACCAACTAACCTGTACTCTTTACTTAGCTTAAAGCAAAGACCAAGGTTAGTAGTTCCTTTCAAATATCTAATTATTCTCTTAATAGTTGTTAGATGAATTTCCCTTGGATCAGATTGAAAATGAACTCATAGGCATACACTAAACATAATATCTAGTCTGGACGTAATAAGATATAGTAGAGATCTAATCATACCTCTATATGTGGTTTGGTTTACCTTTTTAGATGTATCATCCAATCCAAGTACGGAGGATGGATGCATAGAAGTGCTCATTTCTTTGGCATCATTCATCTTAAATTTCTCAAGCAATTCTTTAGCATATTTCGTTTAGTGTATGTATATGCCACTGTTTGTTTTTTTTATTTGCAATCCCAAGAAGAACTTCAATTCTCTCATCATACTCATCTCAAACTCTATTATCATAAGCTTAAAAAAATCCTTGCATAGAGCTTTGTTAGTAGCACCGAATATGATATCATCCACATATATTTGTACAATGATAAAATGTGAATCTTAGTTTTTGCAAAACCGAGTAGTGTCTATTTTTCCTCCTACGAAACTATTTTCTAAAAGAAAAGAACTTAGTTTCTCATACCAAGTTCTAGGAGCTTGTTTAAGTCCATATAAGGCCTTTTTAGGTTTAAAAACATGTTCAAGAAAAATATCATTCTCGAAACCAGGAGATTGTTTCACATAAACTTCTTCATTTATTACACCATTTAGGAAGGCACTTTTTACATCTATTTGATAAAGCTTCATATTGCTATGAGCAACAAATGAAAGTAAAATGTAAATGGGTTCTAATCGAGCTACAGGTGCAAAGGTTTTAGTGAAGTCTATACCTCCTTGTTGTGAGTAACCTTGAGCTATGAGTCTAGCTTTGTTTCTTAGTAGTTTACTTGTCTCGTTCAACTTGTTTCTAAAGACCCACTTTGTTTCTATCATGGATTTGTCTTTAGGTGAAGAGACCAACTTCCAGACATCATTTTTCTCAAATTGGTTCAACTCTTCTTGCATTGCTTTAATCCATCCTTCATCCAACAAGGCTTCATCTACCATCTTTGGTTCTGTAACACCCCAATGTTTTCCTTTAATTATTATTATTATTATTATTATTTGTTTGCCGTGTTTTTAATAAAATGATATTTTGAGAAAAAGAAATATCGAGCTTTTAAACTAGGGTTTTATAATTAGAATGCTTTTAAAAGTTTTAAAACCCTTTTATTGGGCTTAGTTTTATGAGTCCAAAGTTAGTTTTAAGTATTCCTTAGGTTTCTTGAAAACCTAATTCTTTTTCCTTATTCTTTCGCTTGTGCCTCCTTGGAGATACCGTGCCGTCAGAGCCTTTGTAGTCAAGAAGTGAGGAACCTTAGAAAGACGCTGCTGCACCGTTCGCATCCTCTTGCTGGAGATCGCCTCTTTCAAGGTAAGGGGGAGTGAGTTATTAATATGCTTTATGAAAATTCTATGTTTAATTTATATGGATTATCATGGATTGTCTTTTTAAAATCTGTACCTTGGATTCGTCCGGCGAGGTTAGATAGCCGCTGGACGAGCTTTTGTTGAAAACTACACTCCGCGTTGGCGCCGGGCGGAATGAACAATCCGCCGGACGGGTTGGGTCCTGACGTGGACCCGCTGGGCGGGTTGGTTGCGGTGCAGACCCGCCGGGCGGGATATATAGCCCGCCGGGCGAATTCGCTGCTAACACAACGAGCAGATACGATTTCGGCTATTTCGTTCTTTGTGCCTATGAACTCCTTTTTTTGTAGTTTTAAACTCATTGCTGTTTCTTTTTATGCCTTGTTAAGTTTATATTGTGCGATTGTTGTTTACTTTGAGAAAATTGAGTATGACATGAAATTGTGTTAATGTTTCATGATGAAAGCCTGTGAAAAGTTGTAAGTATTGTATGTGACCATGCATCATAACATTTGAGTTATGTGATGAGGAAAGTATGTAGGAATCTGGCTGGTGGAGGCCGTGATGGGTTGTCTAACTCTAGCCTTGGGGGTTATTCGGTTGGGAAAACTCCAATGGTCTATGCTGATCCCATGGAGCCGGAGCATACTGGCAAAACTGGGTAATCCTGACTAGTCGCCGGGGGATATCATACTAGTTGAGGGTGCGAGAGCCGAAGGCATCGGTACCGATGACGCTTCTTATGGCCGTACATTTACTCCTAGTCTACTTTCTGACAAGTTTAAGTTGGTACCACATGTGCATAAGAAGTAGAAGCTAGGTATTGCATTACATCTGTTTTTGTGCGTTCTGGTTTTTTTGCAAATTACTGTTAATTGATTATGTATGTGATGTATATTCTACCTGTCTTCATTGTCATACTTTGAGCATGATGTGAGATGTATCTCACCCCCTTGTTTTCTGGTGTTTTCTGTATGTGTCTGTGATATACAAGTAACATCCAGCAGGACCTTGAGGAGGAGTCTTAGAGTAGGGGCATTGGCCTCATTGCAGTTTATTTTATAGTTTCTTTACGGTTTTGTCAACTTTGATAGTAATGTGATATCGGGGTCTTAGTTATTTATTATTTTAGCTTTTAAACTTTAGACTAATAGTTTTACTTTTAAATTGGTTTATTTTATTTTATTTTATTTTATTTGGACTTGTATGGTCAACTATGGGCCACCATCATTTGGTTAATCAGTAAAGCATCTTATGGAGCTTTAGTAAATGTGAGTTGTGCATGTGATGTCCTTTATCGTATGAAGAAAAAGATTATAAACTATCGTTTTATTTTACAAATGAAAAGTATGTTATATTTTCGTAATATTTATTTAATAATTAGCTTTGGGGTAAAGGGTATCACATTTAGTGGTATCAGAGCCAGGTTGATCTTTCTGACCTATGTGTTATGTGTCTTCTATGTTTCCTATGTGTACTCTGAGAAGTTGTTCGATGTTGTTTGAGTTACACTAACTATTTTTGGTTGTTTCCTATGCCATAAATCCTAACTGCCTTGTCATGGAATATTGAGACTGGCCACCTCAATACTTCGTGCAATGTAGGTGGGAAATACGGCGAGTAAAATTTGAGTTAAGAGCAGGTCGATTCATTTAGCTTTGTGTGTTATGTATCCATTGTGTTTCCATGTGTACTCTATGGTTTATTTGTTGAATTTGTATGTTGTGGTTGATTACTTGTGGCTTGTGCAGGAAGTAATGGCTGCTGGTAGGAACGATCGTGCTATTGCTGATGCTCTTCATGCCTTAGCTCAGGCTGTGAGGAGGAATCAGAATAGAGAGGATGGAGCTGTTGAGTTTCATGGGCTGGATAGGTTCCAAAGGAATAATCCACCGACATTCAAGGAGGGATACAACCTTGATGGTGCACAAAATTGGTTGTGGGAAATCGAAAAGATATTCCGGGCCATGTCGTGCACAAATGCTCAGAAGGTGACTTTTGGCACCTTCATGCTAGTTGAGAAGGCCGAGTATTGGTGGGAGAATACCCGTTAACGCTTAGAAGCTGGAGATAGAGTCATCACTTGGGAAGTCTTCAGAGAGGTGTTCTTGGAGAAGTACTTTCCCGAGGATGTCCGTAATCGCAAGGAGATGGAGTTCTTAGAGCTCAAGCAGGGCAAGATGACCGTGGCTGAGTACGCAGCCAAGTTCGAGGAGCTATCGAGGTACTTTCCTCATTACCATAACGAAGCTGGGGAGCGTTCTAAGTGCGTAAAGTTCGTGAATGGCCTACAACCCAAAATTAAGCAAGCTATCAACTACCAGGAGATTTGCCAATTTCCTATATTGGTGAATAGATGCAGAATCTATGATGAAGACAACAGGGCAAGAGCGGCACATTACAAAAGTGTTGGTCCCCTTCGTGAGAAGAAATTCGGTAACCAGAATCGTGGGAAGCCATACTCGATTCCATCTGGTAACTGTTTCAATAATCAGAAGCTTATAGCGAGTCAGCCTGCTAGTGGTGCTAGTGGGGGATCAGCCCTTTTTACCCCACAGAGATGCAAGAAGTGTGGACAACCTGATCATTTGACATTTGAGTGCAAGGACAAGGAGGTGACATGTTTCAATTGTGGACAGAAAGGGCACATTGGAAGGGATTGTCCTAATCCTAAGAAGGAGCTGCGCAGTAGAAGTCAGAGTTCGCAAGCCAATCAACCGAAGGCCATGGGAAGAGTCTTTGCTCTTAGTAGTGTTGAAGCCTCAGAGTCTGATGACTTAATTCAAGGTACATGTCTCATAAGCGGAACTCCTTTAGTTGTACTCTTTGATTCTGGTGAAACTCATTCTTTTATATCCTATACTTGTGCTGAAAAATTGAAATTACCTGTGTCTTTTTTGAAATTTAACTTAACTGTTGATACCCCTACTAGTGGTTCCATCATTACCTCCAATGTTTGTTTAAATTGTCCTGTGTTGATTTCTGATAGAGAGTTTATGGTTGACTTGATTTGTTTGCCTCTTAATCAACTAGAAGTTATTCTTGGTATGGACTGGTTATCTTCCAATCATGTCCTCTTAAACTGCTTTGACAAATCTATTGTGTTTGGTAAGCCAGTTGAAAGTGAGGATGAGGGATTCCTTACCACCAACCAGGTAAAGGCATCTTTGAAGGAGAACGCCAAAGTGTACGTGATGTTAGCCACCCTGAAACTCGAGAGCAAGGTTGTGATTAGAGATGTGCCTGTAGTGAGAGATTTCCTTGAGGTATTCCCAGAAGATGTTACTAGTCTACCCCCTGAGCGTGAGGTTGAGTTTTCCATAAATTTAGTGCCTAGAATTGGGCCTATATCTATAGCACCTTATAGGATGTCTCCTTTAGAGTTAGCTGAGCTTAAGAAACAATTAGAAGACTTGTTAGAGAAACAGTTTGTACGACCTAGTGTGTCACCCTGGGGAGCACCAGTTTTATTAGTGAAGAAGAAGGATGGGAGTATGAGGTTGTGTGTAGACTATCGTCAGCTGAATAAGGTGACGATTAAGAATAGGTATCCTCTTCCTAGGATAGATGACCTTATGGACCAATTGGTAGGAGCCTGCGTGTTTAGTAAGATAGACTTAAGATCAGGTTACCATCAAATCCGTGTGAAGTCTGAGGACATCCCGAAGACTACCTTTAGGACACGGTATGGTCACTATGAGTACTTGGTTATGCCCTTTGGTGTGACCAATGCACCTGGTGTGTTCATGGACTACATGAATAGGATTTTCCACCCCTATCTAGATAGATTTGTAGTGGTCTTCATAGATGATATCCTAGTGTATTCTAAGTCTAGAGAGGAACATGCTGAGCATTTGATAGTTGTGCTGCAAACCCTTAAGGACAAGCAATTGTATGCTAAGTTGTCAAAGTGTGAGTTCTAGTTAAATGAGGTTAGCTTCTTAGGACATGTCATATCTAGAAGAGGGATAGCTGTAGACCCATCTAAGATAGAAGCTGTGTTAAGGTGGGAAGCCCTTAAGTCAGTTTCTGAGATTAGGAGTTTCTTGGGCTTAGCAGGATACTATAGGAGGTTTATAGAGGGATTTTCTAAGATAGCCATGCCGTTGACTCAGTTGACACGTAAGGGTCAAGCCTTTGTGTGGGATACCCAATATGAGAATAGTTTCCAAGAGCTTAAGAGGAAGTTGACATCCACACTTGTTTTAGTTTTGCCCAACCCGAGCGAGCCTTTTGTAGTGTATTGTGATGCATCTAAGATGGGCTTAGGTGGTGTGCTTATGCAGAGGGGGCAGGTGGTAGCTTATGCATCTAGGCAGCTTAAGACCCATGAGAGAAATTACCCTACCCATGATTTAGAGTTGGTAGCGGTTGTATTTGTGCTTAAGTTGTGGAGGCATTACCTGTATTGTTCTAGGTTTGAAGTCTTTAGTGATCACAAGAGCCTTAAGTACTTGTTTGATCAAAAAGAATTGAACATGAGACAAAGGAGGTGGTTAGAGTTTCTTAAGGACTATGATTTTGAGCTTAATTACCACCTAGGTAAAGCCAATGTAGTGGCTGATGCCTTGAATAGGAAGTCCTTACACATGTCCACGTTGATGATTAGAGAGTTGGACCTCATAGAGCAGTTTAGAGACATGAGCCTAGTATGTGAGGTTACCCCTATGAGTGTAAGGCTGGGTATACTGAGAGTGGCTAGTGGATTGATAGATGAGATTAGAGAAGGTCAGAAATTCAATGCATTTTTGCTAGCCCAGTTAGAGTCTATAGCCCAAGGTAAGGAGAGTAACTTTAAAGTAGGAACGGATGGAGTCATTAGACTTCAGGATAGGATCGGTGTACCTAGAGTGTTAGAACTTAAAAAGATAATCTTAGAGGAAGGCCATAGGAGTGGTCTGAGCATCCACCCAGGAGCCACAAAGATGTATCAGGACCTTAAAAAAATGCTTTAGTGGCTGGGTATGAAGAGAAAGGTATCTGAGTTTGTATATGCTTGTCTAGTGTGTCAGAAAGCTAAGGTTGAGCACCAAAAGCCATTAGGTATGTTGCAACCCTTGGACATTCCTGAATGGAAGTGGGATAGTATATCCATGGACTTTGTGGTGGGTTTGCCTAGAACCCCCAAAAGGTTGGATGCGATTTGGGTAATAGTGGACAGGTTAACCAAATCTGCTCACTTTATTCCAATTAACATTAGATACCCTTTAGAGAAGTTAACTACCATATACATTAGTGAGATTGTGAGGTTGCATGGTGTGCCTTCAAGCATAGTTTCTGATAGAGACCCTAGGTTCACCTCTAGATTTTGGGAGAGTTTGCATAGGGCCTTAGGGACTAAGCTTAGATTGAGTTCAGCTTACCATCCACAGACGGACGGTCAGACTGAGCGAACCATCCAATCCCAAGATAAGATGAGGACAGCTCAGAGTAGGCAGAAGAGTTACCATGATAAGAGAAAGAAAGCTCTTGAATTTCAGGAGGGTGATCATGTGTTCTTGAAAGTCACTCCATGGACTTGGGTTGGTCGGGCATTGAAGTCTTGTAAACTTACTCCACATTTCATTGGTCCCTTCCAGATCCTAAAGAAAGTCGGTGAAGTCGCCTATCAAATTGCTTTACCTCCATCTCTTTCAAACCTTCATAGTGTCTTTCATGTTTCTCAACTCAGAAAATATGTTCATGATCCGTCATATATAATTGGGTTGGATAATATCCAAGTGAAGGAGAACCTGACTTTTGAGGCCTTGCCATTACGAATTGAGGACCGAAGGGTGAAACAGCTAAGAGGAAAGGAAATTCCCTTGGTCAAGGTTGTTTGGGGAGGAGCCACAGAAGATAGTGCAACTTGGGAGTTAGAGAGCCAGATGAAGAAGTCTTATCCAATGTTGTTTGCTTCAGGTAAATTTCTAGGACGAAATTTCTTTTAAGGAAGGGGGAATTGTAACACCCTAATGTTTTCCTTTAATTATTATTATTATTATTATTATTATTATTATTTGTTTGTCGTGTTTTTAATAAAATGATATTTTGAGAAAAAGAAATATCGAGCTTTTAAACTGGGGTTTTATAATTAGAATGCTTTTAAAAGTTTTAAAACCCTTTTATTGGGCTTAGTTTTATGAGTCCAAAGTTAGTTTTAAGTATTCCTTAGGTTTCTTGAAAACCTAATTATTTTTCCTTATTCTTTCGCTTGTGCCTCCTTGGAGATACCGTGCCGTCAAAGCCTTTGTAGTCAAGAAGTGAGGAACCTTAGAAAGACGCTGCTGCACCATTCGCATCCTCTTGCTGGAGATCGCCTCTTTCAAGGTAAGGGGGGAGTGAGTTATCTCGTTCATGGGTATGGCTTTGGTCGTGGGTAGAGGAGTTGGCCCTAGATCCCAATTGTTTGTGAATTATATGGTTGTATACGTGCAAAAAGGAATGCCATTTTCCCCAAATTATTAATATGCTTTATGAAAATTCTGTGTTTAATTTATATGGATTATCATAGATTGTTTTTTTAAAATCTGTACCTTGGATCTGCCCGGCGGGGTTAGATAGCCGCTGGACGAGCTTTCATTGAAAACTACACTCCGCGTTGGCACCGGGCGGGATGAACAATCCGCTGGGCAGGTTGGGTCCTGACGTGGACCCGCTGGGTGGGGTTGCGGGGCAGACCCGCCTTGCGGGATATATAGCCCGCCGGGCGGATTCGCTGCTGGCATAATGAGCGGATACGATTTCGGCTATTTCGTTTGTGCCTATGAACTCCTTTTTTTGCAGTTTTAAACTCATTGTTGTTTCTTTTTATGCCTTGTTAAGTTTATATTGTGCGATTGTTGTTTACTTTGAGAAAATTGAGTATGACATGAAATTGTGTTAATGTTTCATGATGAAAGCCTGTGAAAAGTTGTAAGTATTGTATGTGACCATGCATCATAACATTTGAGTTATGTGATGAGGAAAGTATGTAGGAATCTGGCTGGTGGAGGTCGTGATGGGTTGTCTAACTCTAGCCTTGGGGGTTATCCGGTTGGGAAAACTCCAATGGTCTATGCTGATCCCATGGAGCCGGAGCGTACTGGCAAAACTGGGTAATCCTGACTAGTCGTTGGGGGGTATCATACTAGTTGAGGGTGCGAGAGCCGAAGGCATCGGTACCGATGACGCTTCTTATGGCCGTGCATTTACTCCTAGTCTACTTTCTGACAAGTTTAAGTTGGTACCACATGTGCATAAGAAGTAGAAGCTAGGTATTGCATTACATATGTTTTTGTGCGTTCTGGTTTTTTTGCAAATTACTGTTAATTGATTATGTATGTGATGTGTATTCTACCTGTCTTCATTGTCATACTTTGAGCATGATGTGAAATGTATCTCACCCCCTTGTTTTCTGGTGTTTCTGTATATGTATGTGATATACAAGTAACGTCCAGCAGGACCTTGAGGAGGAGTCTTAGAGTAGGGGCATTGGCCTCATTGCAGTTTATTTTATAGTTTCTTTACGGTTTTGTCAACTCTGATAGTAATGTGACATCGGGGTCTTAGTTATTTATTATTTTAGCTTTTAAACTTTAGACTAATAGTTTTACTTTTAAATTGGTTTATTTTATTTTATTTTATTTTATTTTATTTGGACTTGTATGGTCAACTATGGGCCACCATCATTTGGTTAATCAGTAAAGCATCTTATGGAGCTTTAGTAAATGTGAGTTGTGCATGTGATGTCCTTTATTGTGTGAAGAAAAAGATTATAAACTATCGTTTTATTTTACAAATGAAAAGTATGTTATATTTTCGTAATATTTATTTAATAATTAGCTTTGGGGTAAAGGGTGTCATAGGTTCCATTTGAGAAATCAAAGCGGTATGAGCTTGCTCCTTAAAGGTTGATCTAGTTCTGACCTGATCATGCATTTCTCCTAGGATTTGATCTTTTGGATGATAATTCTTCATCTTGTAGTTTCATCTAGTGGGCTCTCTTGGTTCATCCTTTGATGAGCCATCTAGAGATGCTCTGGACGGTGGTTCTTGGCAATCATCTAGCTTAATATCTGCAAAAGATTCATCTAGCTCTGATAGTTCTCTATTAGGCTTATTGTCATTAAATCTTACATGAATGGCTTCTTCAACTATTAAGGTTCTAGAGTTATAAATCCTATATGCCTTGGACGTTTCAGAATAGCCCAACAAAATTCCATTGTCATACTTTGAATCAAACTTTTCAAGATTATCCTTAGTGTTTAGAATGAAACATTGACATCCAATTGGATGAAAATATGCTGTGTTTATAGCTTTAGCCAAGAAGTGTTTAGGAGTAGAGTTATCATTTAGCATGGTTCTAGCCATTTCTTATAATGACCTATTCTTTCTTTCTACCACACCATTTTGTTGAGATGTACGAAGTACAGAGAAATTATGGACAATTTTTTTCTCACAGAACTCTTCAAAAACTCCTCCATGATCATTTTAATTGAAGTTATGCAAACACCCTTTTCATTTTGAATACTTTTACAAAATATAGAGAAGACTTTGAATGACTCATCCACGTGTTTTAAGAACATAACCCATGTCCTTTCTATTGTCAAGCAAATCTGCAGCAAGTATATTTATAGATTTAGGTACCCAAATGGACTTGGGTCCTTTTTTGTTAGTTCTGAAGGCATTAGGCGCCTTCTCAGTTGGAGGATGAATACATTTGGATGATTCATATCCACCTTTTCCACGATATTTACAAAAGGTAATATCTTTACTTTTGTCGTAGGCCTCTTTCTTTTTATCAAATCCAAAACTAGATTTGTCATGTGGGCTCCATCTATAAGATAAAATTTTGTTTAAGTTTTCAGTTCCATTGACAAATTAGGATAAACTCTCTTTTAATTGATTTACCTTCTTCTAAAGTTCTAAATCTTCCTTAGGTGGTTTCACTTTAGAGAGGTCTTTTGATTTTTCTGCTTTGAATTTTTCGTTCTCTCTTATAAGACCTTCATGACTCTTTTTAACTAAGTCAAGTTCTTTTGATGCCTTTGAAAACATTCTTTTCATTTCTTTGTAGGCAATAGAGAGAGTCGAAGAATTAGAATGCAGTTTGTTATAAGCTTCTTGAAGAGAGGTTAAGTTATTGAAGTTTACCTCATCTTCTTCTTGTTTGTTCTCCGAGCTTTCTGGACTTGTATCTACCGTAAGACACAAGTTTGCTTCTTCATCTCCTTCTTCCTCAAAGAAGGATAGGTCCATATCTGCCCAGGTTGCCATAAGTCCTTTCTTTTTCTTCTTAAAGAAGGTCTTCTTTTCTCCTTTTGTAAGCTTGGAGAGTTAGCTTTGAAGTATCTAGGCTTTTTGCATTCAAACTAGACAGGTGGATTTTTTTCTTTGGAATCTTTGTTGAACTTCTTAATGAAGTTTCTAGCTCTGAAACCTCCTTTCTTTTTCCATATGGTTTGTATCTTTCTTTATATGAAAGAGATCTCATCCTCATTAGAAACTTCTTCTTTGGATCCTTCCTTAGAGGATTCTTCCACATTGAGAGCCTTGGACAACAACCCTTTTACTAGATGTTGAATGCTTAGGGCTAGGGACTTTTCTTTTTTAAGTCCTTTATCATGTTTCAGTTCCAACTCGTGCACTTTAAGTGTCCCAAGTAGCTCTTCCATAGAGAGAGTTGTTAGATCCTTGGACACTCTCAAGGCTATAACCTGTGGTCTCCACTATCTAGGCAAACTTCTCAAGATTTTGTTAATGTGATCATAATTATCATATGTTTTACCTAGAGATCTCAAGTTATTTACAATAGTTTGGAATCTTCAGAATATAAGTTCAATAGTTCCATTTTTCTCCATTCTAAATAACTTATATTGTCGTATGAGCAGACTTAGCTTAAATCTTTTTACCTATGAGGTACCCTCATAAGCAAGAGCTAGAGTGTCCCACATCTTTTTAGCACTTCTTAAGCTATGTACTTTTTTGTATTCAAACTCAGATAAAGCACACATAATAGCATTTTGAGCTTTATAGTTTAACAAATACCTTTGTTTATGTGCCTCTATTCATTGACCTCTTGGCAATTTGGTTCATTCTCGTAGATAGTCCTCTGTCTTAATGACATCCCACATATCAATGTAACATGTGTTAAAGAAGGCTATCATCCTTTGTTTCTAGTAGTCATAATTTTGACCCCTAAAGAGAGGTGGCCTGTTAATTGCTTGTCCTTTGTTATCCATAAATGCTCAGAATCTCTTTATCCTTTCACTATTAGATGCTCAACCCCTAAAGGCCAAGCTTTGATACCAATTGAAAGAAATAGGAACACACAAGAAGGAGGGTTAAACTGTGTGTTAAAAAAACTTTTTTGCAAAACTTTATCAACAAACAAAAAGAAGAAAATAAAAGAAATATAAGAAAGGATAAGTGTTAAGAAAAAGGATGAAACCCTCATTTATTTTGATAATAACAAATAGTCCAAAACAGTTTTTAAGCTTAATCGTCCGATTACTCGTTATACTATTTATCCACTATCGTCTAATCACCTGATCATGCATCGTCTTTATCTTTCTATAAAAGTTTTAGTAACTAACTATTTTTAGACGATGTTCTAATAATCTGCACACTGGTTAGTTGTAAAAGCATAAACAACCTCGAAATAAATGAAGTCTACGTACCTACCCTCAAGGAAAGTTCACTTTACGCATAAAAGAAGGAATATGTGTGTGGATGTCAAAACAAAAAAGCATATACGTCCACTGCTATAAGATTGAGTACGAGAATGGTAAAGATAAGCAGATTGTTTTATCTTATCAAAGTGACAAGTTGGTGAAAGGCATTAAATGCTGCATTTAATGCTTCAACGACTCTTTTCAACAGATGAAGGTAGTCTCTTACAAGCACTCACAACGAACACTTTTCTGGAGAAGCCTATAAATAGAAGAAGAGACCTTAGTCTCAAAAGTCAGTTAACTGGCTGATTGAAAATCTCTAACTGTTGAAAAGCTCTCATCTTGCTATATTTATATACGCTACTTGTAAAAAGTTTTATTTGTACTTCATTGTATATTTGTCTAATAGGACGTTAAACTAAGTGAGATAACTCAGTTCAACCTTTTTCTCTAAGAAATCGGTAGAAGCCTGAAGAGGCTTTAATTCAAAGAATACTTGGGTTTTTGCTTGGAGAGACAAGTTAAAGACTACTTGGGTTGAGCCTAAAGAGGCTTGGTTAAAAGAATACTTGTAACTTGTTTAAGTTAGTGGGACTTGGTTATTGTCAAGAACTGGATGTAGTCTCTGGGGTGAGACGAACCAGTATAATTCCTTTGTGCTTCTCTGATTTTCTTTCATCATTTGTCTTTCTCTCAATAACGTTTTAAAAAAATATTTTGATTAATCCTTCACACGATACATCTTCAGAAAAAGGGTTTTGCAAAAATTTGCTATAACACAATTCAACCCCCCTTCTTGTGTTATCTTTGTGTTTTACAATAAGGAAAAAAGAAGTACACAAGAAATTTTATATAGGTTCACTAACTTGAGCTCTATCCAGTATCTTTGTCTAGAAGGATTTCTAGTAACCAACTTCTTAGTTACAAACAAGTATTCTATCAACCTCTTCAAGCCTTACAATAATGATCAACCCAAGATCACTTAAAAACCCAAGTATTCTTTAGTCACCAAGCCTCTCTAGGCTTTCACAACTCAAATAAAGTGTTTTACAGAATATACTCACAATGTGAGGATATGAAAGTTTAAAAGCATTTACGAAAACTTTGCTAAGCAAATAGTATGAAAATGTAGGATTTTGCAGATCATCCAGCAAAAAGATTTCTTTTTCATTTTTTCACTCAGTTGCTTTGTCTACTTGAGTCTTTAGACTTGATGTATATAACCCTTGAGAAGATAGCCATTGAAATATACAAGCTTCAGTCTTTAGAGACATGTTCTAAAGCTTTGACATCTATGTTTGCACATGTTTCAAGATGACAAATGAGACAGAAAAGAAACTTTTGATTTTGCACCAAAATGGAGGTGTAGTTTTGCGATTTAGAGTTACTTTTTCTAAACATTCCTTATTTCAGTTTGGCTGCTTGATAGGTTGACTTATTTTCTTGCAAAGCTATACTTATATGCAAAAATATATCTACTTTTCATTTAATGTGAGATGTTTGAATGTTGGGTCTCATAAGAAAGGACAAAACATAAGTTTCAAAACGTATAGGAATAAGCCAATTAAAACTTAGTTGAATTTTAAGGTATCTCAGATAAGGTATTGGATGTTTTTCGCAAAGAGCGCGTATGTTTAAATAAAGCAATTGGACGCTCGGTATAAAGTGGTGTGTTGGACGCCTATTTTCATAAAACATCATTAGATGTTTTTAAAAACTTTTTACTACATAGCAAGAGCAAATATTTATGAACTCTAAAATTTAATAACTTTTGTTATCTTTAAAACTTTGAGGGATTAGACGCTTTCAAATGTCTTTGGTTCCAACATTTTTCTTTTGTAATTTTGTAGCCCTCGCCTTAGGTTCTCTCTCTTTCTAGGAGCTCTATCGATACGAGAAAGACAATTAAGGTGGAAGCTCATATTTCTCCAAGCATCTATGGATTTCTATCCTCCATCTTCTTTGTTTATTGTTATTTCCTATTTTTCCATGTCAAGATAAAGCCCTCTTTTTTGTGTTAGGTGAATTTCTATGTAACCTATAGATCTCTGATTTCATATTTTTAATGAAAATTTGGATTTTTTTTTCTGTTTGTATTCTTTTTACTTGATGATTATTCCTAATATCTAATCACCCTTAGGGAGATTTTTATTATTATTATTTGTAAATGGAAATTTACCTTATAAATGTGCTCTGAGATATAAACCTAATTATCTTTTAGGCTAGGAATAATCATTGGATGCTCGCTATATTGAGAGGGATTTCTAATTTTAATGCTTGTTCCTTCTTAGTTTTACCTATGAAATTAGGGTTGTTAATTAGGGATAAATATTTTATTACCTACGAAATTGAGATTTAAATAAATTAAAAAAATCTAGTAGACAAAGTGAGAAATTAAATTAAGTTATAACTCTTATTAGGAACTCTATGGGAAATTGAATGAAACCTAAACCCAATGCTTTCTTAATTTCTTTGCATTCTTGTGTGCTTGATTTCTAAAAACAAAAATTTAAAAAGAAATCTTTATTGATTCTCTTCAACTTCAATTACTCTTTCTGTAATCAAATTAAATCAAAATCATCCTTTATGGTTCAAATTAGGATTATTTCGTGAAATTGCAAATTAACCTTCGATCCCTAAGAATGATATTTGGTTCTCACTATTTAATAATTTAATTACTTACAATGACCCAATACACTTGTCTAGCTTCCTTCAAGTTTTTTGGTGTGGTTGACGGAGATCGATTTACTGATTCCAGTGATTCAAAGGAAATCTCTAATTAGAATCATTTGCTTTATATTAGGATTTTTTTTTTATTTCTTCATATTGTCATTTCTTTATTGTAGGATTTGTTTGCAATTTTTAATTATTTTATTTTATTAATAGTTATTCAACTCTAATCATGTTTAATTTCTTCTTAGCAATCTATATGTGGAACAGTAGACTCTACAAATTTATTGTTCAACTCGTAGATAAAAAAGATAATAAGGAGAAATTAAAATGAGTCAAACCAAAAGAGGAAAGCTAAGGAAGCAGTCAAATCTTCAACCACTGAACCAATCTCTCAACCATCAAAAGAAAAGATGGCTGACAACATAGGTAGCATAGGTGTAATTAATTAGGAGATAATGGAGGTATTGCTAATAATGGAGGCAATGGTGGTGCTCCCTACAACATCTAGAATATGAGATTGAAAGACTATTTTATGCCTAGAGTTGATGGCTATCTAGGAAGAATTGTGATACCCCCATTGAAGGCCACAATTGCTCAATTCTCCTAAGACACATACAAGTGATCAAGCTAATAGATTTCTGGGTTGCCTTGTTAGAGATGAGAAAATGTAAATCATGACATCTTGTGATTGAAGATTGTAACGCCTGGCCGCTTTCAAGATTAGTGACTGTTCCCACAAACCAACACAAGACTTTTCAACGTGCTTTGTTCTCACTCACATGCTTCTTGAGAAACTTTCCAAGAGGTCACCTATCCCTAAATTGCTCCAAGTCAAGCACGCTTAACTGTAGAGTTCTTAAGTGATAGGCTATCGAAAAGTAGATGCATCTTGTTGGTATAGGTAGCACTTATTAATTCCTTTAAGCTATCCTCAATTGTACAGTCTCATACCTGTACAGCCTCTAGATCCCTCTCATTCTGGAGTGTATTCGATTCATTCATGTGCCCCTTCCGCTGGAAGCCTGCCAGGAGTTGTTTTTGTCTATGCCTTATCTCTTTAGCACTGACTATCACTCCTTGTCCTCGTTAGCACCCAGGATGTTACAAAGATCATCACCACCAAACTATGAAAGTTTTGACATGAAAGTTTAAATGAAGAAAGAAGTTTTGATGAAGATCAAGCCAATAATGAAGCACTTTGATAATAGGAACAAAATGGGTATTTAGAAACAAGCTGGACGAGGCAAGTAAAATAGTGAGAAACAAAGCTAGACTTGTAGCTCAAGGTTACTCACAACGAGAATGTATCAACTTCACTGAAACTTTTGCACCTATAGCTAGATTAAAAGCCATTTGCATTTTACTTACATTTGCTGCTCATAGTAATATGAAGCTTTATCAAATGGATGTAAAAAGTGCATTTCTGAATGGTATAATAAATGAAGAAGTTTATGTGAAACAACCTCTTGGTTTTGAAAGTGATACTTTTCTTGAACATGTTTTCAAACTCAAAAAGGCTTTATATAGACTCAAACAAGCTCCTAGAGCTTGGTATGAGAAACTAAGTTCGTCTCTTTTAGAAAATGGTTTCACAAGAGGAAAAGTAGACACCACTTTGTTTTGCAAAAACGTAAATTCATACTTTATTTTATGCAAATATACGTGGACAGTATTATATTTGGGACTACTAATGAAGCTCTATGCAAGGATTTTTCTTAGTTATGATGACAGAATTTGAAATGAGCATAATGGGAGAATTAAAGTTCTTCTTGGGATTACAAATAAAGAAAACAAGCAATGACATATATATACATCAAACAAAATATGTTGAAGAATTGCTTGAGAAGTTTAAGATGAATGACTCCAAAGAGATGAGCACTCCTATGCATCCATCATCAGTATTAGGACTAGGCGATACATCTAAAAAGGTAGACCAAACCACATACTGAGGTATGATTGGATCTTTATTATATCTAACTATGTCCACACCAAATTTTTTGTTTAGTGTATGCCTATGTGCTCTTTTCAATTTGATCATAGAGAAGTTCATCTCATTATTGTTAAAAGGATTTTCAAATACTTAAAAGGAACTACTAACCTTGGTCTATACTTTAAGTCAAGTAAAGAATGCAGGTTAGTTGGTTTCTGTGATGCTGGTTGTGCCAAAGACAGAATAGAACGAAAAAGTACTAGTAGGGGATGTCACCTCATTGAGGTAATCTTATCTCCTGGACTAGCAAAAGGTAAGAAGCAATTGTCTTATCTATAGTAGAAGTAGAATACATATCAGCAGCATGTTGTTGCTCACAGCTTCTGTGGATTAAGCATCAACTGAAAGACTACAGCATATGCAGGAGTAAAATTCTTATTCTTTGTGATAATACTACTGCCGTTAATCTTGCAAAAAATACCATATTGCATTCTAGAGCTAAGCATATTGAAATTAAACATCACTTTATAAGGGATTATGTTCAGAAAAGGATTATTGATATTCAGTTCATTAACACTGAAAATCAACTAGTAAATAGACTTACAAAACCCCTTCCTGAAAATAAACTAGTCCATAGAAGATAAAGTCTTGGTATGCATTTTATAAAGGAATGATTAATTTCATTCGTCCAAAGGATTGAGTGTCCAATGGAATGTAGCATCCATTTGCATAACAACATCTATTATACTTGCATCCTTTTTAGAATGAATATTAACTTTTTTTATATTAGCATACATGTACAATCAAGCTTTTACTGACAATGATTTGAAATAAATGTTTTATTCCTTATCTAAGTCACATTTGCGACGTAATTGATATCGAAACTGTGCAACTACCTATACCTACGTTTATTGCACCCTCTCTCTCCTCAAAATTTCAAAATACCGCCAAAACACAAAACCCTTTAGTTACTTCTGCTACACTCAAAACCTTATATACTTTTTATAAACACCAAATCGTACCGCTACACCTGTTTTTTGATATCTATCTTTACTTTTGCTCTCAAAATCTTGAAACCCTAATCTCTCTGCTTCAATCAATCAATATGTATGGCGATAATCCAGATACTGCTATGAAAGTTATTGCTCGAGTTAATGGCCTTAACCAAGGGGAAGCCACAGTACTTGTTGAGTACAAGTTTGATATTAACGTCCTTGATGACGGGGAGTGAAGGTGAAGGACAACCTCTTAAGGTGCAAAATTCTGAACTATTTCCTCTTGAACGAGATTATTTACCCAGAATTCATCCGACGTTTCTAAAGGACTACTGAGTTCACTGAAAATAGTGTGGTTAGCACCATTCTAGGAGTCAAGGTTATTGTTGACCTTGGTAGCATTGTAAGCACGATTGGGTGTGAATGTGTTGGCTCTTGCATCAAAAACGACTGGGAGAATAGCTACGGCAGACATGAAATTGTGGATGCTACTTTGATGGGGCTTAAGGCTGAAGGACATGTTGAGTACAACAAGTTGACCAAAGAAAGGAAAGTTTTCCAACAATTTCTCAACAAGGGCATCCTACACAAAGCTGGGTTGAAGGATAGTGTCACTTTCCTTCATCACTTCGCCCTCTTCCAAATGATTACTAGACAAGAATTCAACCTTCCATATTTCATCTTGAGCAACATTTTCAAGAATATAAAGGTAAAGAAATGATTGATTAAATCACTTATCTACTTTGCTGAACAGGATACTTTGGATGCAACAAGTCTGCCACGAATTCTTTAGTTTGCCAAGCATTGAACAGGTTAACATCAGGTAACTTGGTGGTAATAACAGGATCTCTCAATTACCTTTTGGGCAAAACAACATTAGCTAGATGAAGGCTGGATTTGTCCTAAAACCCATTGAAAAAGGATCAAAGGCTAGTGATGTGCCCAATAAGGAACCAGTGGAACTACCTCCTCAACCAATAGAAGAAAGAGTGAGACAAGGCATCCAACTTGACGAACCACAAGAGGATGAAGCTCTTTTCATCCAACCTGTGTCTGTAGCGACTAAAGTTGCAATGTCCAAGAGGTAACCATCTAAGGGCAAGGCGTCCAGACAACCATGGTGTCCAAAGCGACAAGATTTGAATCCCAGCAAGAATTGGCACTAAAGGTTGTCCCTCCTCCATCTGCTCTCCCTTCTTTTCCTCAACTTGCCAAAAGGAAGCTTAGGATGCAAGAAAAGTCTGATGATGAAGATAGTGAGTCAATTGTTGTCTTACTAAAGAAATAAAGGACTAAAAAAGTAGCAATTCCTCAACTAGTTTAAGCTCCTGCAGACCTATAGCAACTAGAAAAAGATCGTTCAGAGTTAAGATTGCTACTGAGAAAAGCAAAAGAAGTAAGTCATCCACCACTAACTCTAATGATATGATGATTGCTGAATATGATTTTGTTAACTCAATATTCACTGAACCTGTTGAACCACAATCCTAAACACTAACCCAAACATAAACTCAAACACAAGCCCAAACACAAATCTAAACACTAACGCAAACACCAATCCATGAACCCCTACCAGTAGACTACCCTCCATGGTGTACACCAACCCTTACTAAACCTAAACTAGACATGCTTCTACCTGGTGATGGAGGTTATGTATATGATATTCCTTCACCCCGACCTAGTTAAACAATACCTATCTGTAAAGCCACTAAAGTAAGAAAAGATTCCTTTAATTGAATGGTGAATTCCAAAGCCCATTGTTGTAATCATTTCTGGACCCAAAATTGGTATCAATCTAGATGTAGCCTCTGCGTTTGATGGATGAGCAGAAAACTAAGTAGTGCACAAGAAGAAGTGGTTGTTGTTGTATGAAAAGTAAGACAGGCAAAATCTCATGGACATAAATCCCATCATTCAGCGACCAGAGCCATATCCTGAACCAGAATATGGATTTGACTACTCACTAATTCTTGAAAATCCTTTCGTCCATGAGTACACACATCAGCCTTCAGAGGGGTACTTAACTATGGAACTAGAGACATCATAAGCCCCCATCTCAAGCGATCCATTAGAAAGTTGTATCCTGAGATCATATCTGCTTGGCACTTTGATGCACATCATCCAGGGATGCTTCAGTATAGAGTACCTCCATTGGACGGTCTAGAAAACAACAAAGAAGAAAAAGGAAAAGGGTAAGGTAGAGCACAACATCCATATCAAGCCAGCTGAATTGAAGTTTAAGCCACTGGACCCAACCGAAGTAGGTTTCTTTCCTTCTCTATTTGACCAAATGTTCTGTACAACTTTGAAGAGTTCTGTCGAGCTGAAATTCTAGATGTACATTCCCCTTTCACAACACATTTCACAACGAACATCAATTCGCATCCAGCCTAACCGAATTTGTCCAAGATTGCCCACTTTGGACAAGAATAAAAAGAAAGTGAAGTTGCTGAATAAATCACCTTCTCTGCCAACACCTTCCAAGGTCAAATTTCAACAGCATGATCAAGTCACCCTAGAGTGGTACATGTCAAGAAGGTTGGTGCAAGATACTTCTGCAGATGATGCCGAGAGATTTTGGCACCAACACATGTGGAGCTGTGAACAATAAGCATCTGGAAGTGGACTGTCTAAATAAGACAAAGTGACAGTTCCAACAATGCAAAATGATAACTACACACAGCATCCAGCTCGTGTAATTAACTTCTCTGATACATATGTTGCTTTCCTACACTCTACTAACAGTCATCCACTCATTGGCACTGAAACGGAGATACTTTATGCCATAATGTATGCTCTAACCAACCCTCGCTACGTTCAACCACCTTTTCCTTGGGAATCTCTTTTCCCACAATACAAACACCCTCGTCCATACCAAATACACTACCCTACTCACAAATTTCTTGAAGCACCACCTCCTCCATCCAATGAAACACCTAACACTCCACCTCACCCTCCCTCACCCATACCTCTACCTCCACCAACTCCTGTTTCCCAACCCTCCGCAAGCATTCCTACCACCGTCGTCATCCCTCAACCAGTACCTTATGTAGACCCCGTCGTCCAAGCCTATGTCAACGCCCAAATTCAACCTATAATGACCCTCCTCCAACAAATCCTTTAGAACCAACAACAAATTATGAACACTGCTCAACCGTCACCACCTCCACCTCCTTCGTAATGACAGTGACGTCTAATTCTCCACTCTTTTTGCTGATGTCAAAAGGGGGAGATCAAAAAGGATTTTTTAAGTTTTCTGTATTTATCTATGATTATATGAATATTAATGCTTAAGAGTTATTTCATTCATGCACAACATACAAGCATACATATCTGATTATATCTATTATGCTCTAAATCTTTGTGCTTTCATTTTCACTTCTCTGAGTTTCTAATATATTTATGTTTTTGCTCTAATAGAAATATTAGACTCAGGGGGAGTATGCTCGAGAATTCTTTTGATCTCTTTCTATGATATATCTCTAGTAAAAACTAAAAATTTAATAAAGTTTGTCAACATCAAAAAGGGAAAGATTGTCGGAACCAAAGACGTATAAAGCGTCTAACCCCTCAAATCTTGAAGATAACAAAAGTTATTAAATTTTAGAATTTGTATATAACTATTTTTAAATCAACATTCAGATATTGCTTTTCAGTGAAATATTTTTGAAAGCGTCCAATATATTTAAGAAAATCTGGCGTCCAATGCACCATTTTAAACCAAGCATCCAATTGCTTTACTCAAACATATGCGCTCTTTTGAAAATAGTATAATGCCTAATCTTTGATGTTTTTAAAATTCAACTAATTGCTAAAAGTTCAAAATGCTTATCCTTGTATGCCTTGAAAACGAATGTTTATTCCTTTTATGAGACCTAACGTTCATATATGTCTCTCGCATTAAATGAAAAACAAATATATATTTTTGTATAAGTACAGCTTTGTAGAAAAGAAAGTCAACTTATCAAGCTGTCAAACCAGAATAAGGAATGTTCAGAAAAAGTAACTTTGAAGTGTAGAATTGCACATCCATTTTTGGTGCAAATACAAAAGTCGTCTTTTTCTGTTCCTTTTGCAAGCTTGATACACGAGCTACCTACATGACAAAGTTTTAGAACGTCTCTCTAAAAACTTGAAGCTTGTCTACTTCAGTGACTATCTTTCCAAGACTATATATATCAAGCCCGAAGTTTCAAAGATAGAGAATGAAGTACAACTTTGCAAAAAGAAAGTCAACTTATCAAGCTGTCAAACTAGAATAAGGAATGTTCAGAAAAAGTAACTCTGAAGTGCAAAATTGCACATCCTTTTTTGGTGCAAATACAAAAGTCATATTTTTCTATTCCTTCTGCAAGCTTGATACATGGGCTACCTACATGACAAAGTTTTACAACGTCTCTTTGAAAACTTGAAGCCTGTCTACTTCAACGACTATCTTTCCAAGACTATATATATCAAGCCCGAAGTTTCAAAGATAGAGAACGATGTAGTGACAAACAATTGCAAAATCTCTCTGGACAAGATTACATATTCTCTCTATTTTTTCATACTCTTTGCAAAAGCTAAGATTTTGTAAATTACTCTTAACTTTCATATCCTCACTTGGTGAGTAGATTTCTGTAAAACACTCTTTTATGTTGTGAAAGCTTTGAGAGGCTTTGTGATTAAAGAATACTTGAATTTTTCAAGTGATCTAAGTTGATCACTATTGTAGGCCTGAAAATACAGTAAGAATATTTGTTTGTAACCAAGGGCTGGTTAGTGGAAATCCTTCTAGACGAAAGGATTGGACGTACCTCAAGTTGAGTGAATTAGTATAAAAATTTCTTGTGTGCTTTTCTTTCCTTATCCTTTCTTGGTTGGCTTTTATTCGCATTTTTTATCTGCTTTCAAAAGTTGCGAAAAAGTTTTCTAAAATACACAATTCAACCCCCCTTCTTGTGTGTTCACATTTATTTCATAATTATATAAGAAAATTTAATTGTTTTCTAAATGCACATATTGTTTATGAAATAAAGGCTTAAATCTACTTTTGGTCCTTATAGTTTTGTGATTGTGAAATTTTGGTCCCTCAAAAATATTTTATTGCATATTTGGTCTCCCACATTTTCTCAATTGAGCAATGTTAGTCCATTGTTAGTCTGCCATCAATTTTTTAACAAAAATTGATGATGTGGCACGCTAGTGATGATGTGGCACTGGCATGCTGGCGTGGCGGTTGACACATATGCTAATGTGGCATTTGACACGTGGTTGATGTGGCACTAAGGACCAAAATTGCATAATTATGACATTTTTGAGACCAAAATTGCACAATCATGATATTTTAGGGGCCAAAATTGTACAATCATGATGCTTTACGAACCAAAATTGTACACTTAGTTTTGTGCAATTTTTTATTTTTGTTTATTTTTATTTTATTTTTTATCTTTTTCATTCAATTTTTTTTAAAAAAATTATCATATTAAAATTTTTTAAATTAAAATAATGTTTATAGATAAATAAATAATTAAAAATGTAAAAAATAAAATAAAACAAAAAGAAACTTTGGCAAAACTAAAAAAGATGATAAAAGGAAAGGAAAGAGATACAACATTTTCTTGTGATGTGTGTGACACTCAATTTGTCTAAATAAATAAAGAAACGTTAAAAAAATGTCAAAACAAAGATAATATAAAAAATGATCATTCGTGAATCTCTGTGATTTCACCTTTAGCTCATCATCACATGCTACTAAACCATCAAGCCAACATCGATCACGGAACCTCATCCTCAACTATGCAAAGCCTAGAACCACAAACAAAGTCTGATCAAATCCTGTCATTGCCATCACTTAAACCGACACATAGGAGCCCAACATCAACATTAATTTCATGGTAACATCAACATTAATTTCATATCATGAAATTAATGTTGATGTTGGGCTCCAATGTGTCGGTTTAAGTGATGGCAATGACAAGATTTGGTGGGGCTTATTTCATGGTTTTAGGCTTTTGCATGGTTGAGTTCAATGATATTGGATTGATGGTTTAATAGCATGTGATAATGAGTTGAAGATGAAGTCATAGAGGTGTATAGAGGATCACTTTTTATATTTTCTTGGTTTTGACATTTTTCAATATCTTTTTTATCTAGACAAAATTGAATGTCACACATCACAATAATATGTTGTGTCTATTTCCTTTCCTTTTATCTTTTTTTTTTATGTTTTGTCAAAGTTTTTTTGTTTTTGTTTCCCTTTTCGTTTTGTTTTGTTTTGTTGTTGCTTTTATATTTTTTTCATTTTTCATTATTTATTTATTTATGAACATTTTTTAATTTTTAAATATTTTAATATGATAATTTTCAAAAATTGAATAAAAAAGATAAAGAAAATAAAATAAAAATAAACAAAAATAAAAATGAGACAAAGTTAATTGTGTAATTTGGTCCCTAAAGTATCATGATTTTGCAATTTTGGTCCCTAGTGTCATTGTCATATCATTACTAACGTGCCATGTCAGCAATTTCCATTAAAAAATTAACGCAAACTAATGATGAGCCAACATTGCTCAATTGAGAGAATGTGAGGGACCAAATTTGCAATAAAAAATTTTAGGAAACTAAAATTACACAATCGCGAAACTATAGGGACCAAAAATGGATTTAAGCCTAAAATAAATTAACAATTCTATGTAATAATTGTGGTTGAAAGGTTTTTAAAACTAAAATTAATAAAGTCTTAACAAAAATAAAGGAATTAACTTTATTATCAGTGGAAAATAAAAAATTATTGTTTCTGAAAATGATCGAAAGATAAAATTTAAATAAATTCATAATAATTGGTTGGCTAAATGAGTTTGGTGGCACCCCATTTTTCATTATTATCTATATTGTTAATTATAAATAACAAATATCATATATTGTCCTACTGCTTATTTAATATCATTATATTATTCAATTATTAATAACTATTATTTATCAAAAAATAATGTTAGTCATGTTATATGGTATAATCATGGACTATTACTATTTACAATTAATAGTTACATTTTTATTTTAATTGCTTCTTTATATATATATATATATATATATATATATATATATATATATTCTCTTTTTCATTAATTAAATAAATTATATAAGAAACTTTTATTTAATCTCTTTTACGTTATATTAAACATTGTACAAAGTTTATATTTTTTCCGAATGTAAAATGAATTTATCTTATATAACTTTTATTTAACAAAAATTCACTTTACATTTTAAATAAATATAATGTTTGTACAATTTCAATATTTATTAGGTTTAATAAATTAATATTGATTAAAATGTAAAGACTAACTTATAATCCTAATAGCACATAATTACTTTAGCTCAAACACCACAATGTTACAAAAGGCAAAAATATAGTACAAACACTGTGAATGGGGACACAAAATGTGTATATATAACAAGTACAGACAAAAATAATACAATATCATCCTTATACTACATTATTATTTTACCTCAAGTCCCACAATATTGAAAAACTGTAACATAAAAACCATAAATAAGGACCAAAAGAAAAAGTTTATATAGATATAAGTAGTAAAAAAAATAGAGCTAATACAGTATAATTCTTGCAATACGTTATTGCTTCAACTTAAGCCCACAATGTTAAAAAACTACAATATACAGATCGTTAATGAGACGAGACAACAAAGGTAAATATTACTATATAACCATTAATTAAAAAATACAATACATTATAATTTTTTTTACTTACACTGTACTGTCTGTATTGTTGTTCTTCTTCAATCCTACAAAAAAATCGCATGCACCGCAACTACCAGCAAAATTTTCATTTCACACTTCACTTTCGGTTTGCAGTCTTCGCGTGGGGACCAGAGTATATATAGGAAGAATAATTTTTTTTTAACATGTGGAAAACTGCAGTGGAAATAGCGTTTTCCACTGTGGAAAACTGCACTGCGTCTTGCGTTTTCCCACACAGAAGGGCGCATGCATTGGTCACATCTGACAGGGGTTGTCTCGTCGTTCACAGTGCCAGCAGCAGGCCTCACGAGTGTACAGTGCAGGCTGGAAAACGCTACTAGTAGTAGCGTTTTCCAGTCCCTTTTAAAAAATATATATATTAATATTAATTTTAAAAATGAAGAAAAAATATTATTAATTATGTTTTCCTTTTTTAAAAAAATATAGATATAAATATAACATCTATGTTTATTATATTTATTATTGTTTCACGAAAGTGCAGAGCTGGCTGGAAAAACGCTACTAGTAGTAGCGTTTTCCAGTCCCTTTTTTTCTAAAAAAAATATTAATATTAATTTTAAAAATGAAAAAAACATTATTATTTCTGTTTTCTTTATTTTTAAATATAGATATAAATATAACATCTATGTTTATTATATTTATTATTATTTCACGAAAGTACAGTGCGGGCTGGAAAACGCTACTAGTAGTAGCGTTTTCCAGTTCCCTTTTAAAGAAAAAATCAAATATTAATATTAATTTTAAAATGAATAAATAATATTATTATTTTTGTTTTCCTTTTTTAAAAAAATATAGATATAAATATAATAAATATAAAATTTTTAAGAATAGCGTTTTCCAAAATATTTTTTAAAATAATTGTTAATATTAGCGTTTTAAATTTTTTTAAAATTACAAACATAAAATATAAATTTTTAAAAATATATTAAACGAAAAATGTTGTTATGAATAGCATTTTCCAAAATATTTTTCAAAAATACTTTTTTTTTAAAAAACGAAGAAATTTTATTAATTTTAATTAAATCAAAATAGGAAAGCCTATTAGTATTTGATTTTTTTAAAAAAATAATTATTTTAAAACGTATTTAATTTTTAATTAATTAGATACAGAAAACGCTATTTGTAATAGCGTTTTCAGTTTTTTAAAAAATTTTATTTCAGTTAAAATTTTTTAAAAAGTATTTATATTTTTTTCAAATTAATATTATTTAAAAATAAAAAAAGTTTTGATTTTTAATTATAACAGTTTTCGTGTTTAAATTTTTTTAAAAGATTATAAAATTTGATCAATTTTTTTTAAAATATTTTCTGATTTTATTTTTTTAAAAAATGGTTTCCATATTTATATTAATTTTTTTTCGAAAACGCTATCACTATCAGCGTTTTTAGATATTAATATTTTATAAAAACTGGTTTTCGTGTTTAAATTTTTTTAAAAGATTATAAAATTTGATCAATTTTTTTTAAAATATTTTCAGATTTTATTTTATTTTTATAATGGTTTCAACATTTTTATTATTTATTTTAATAAATTACCTGGAAAACGCTATCACTATCAGCGTTTTCTATATGAATTTTTTATTTTTTTGTCAAAAATTTAGTTATTTTTAGCTTTTTAAAAAAAATAAAAAATTGAAAACGCTATTTCTAATAGCGTTTTCAATTTTTTATTATTTAAAATTTTAAAACTTTTTTTTCCGCTTTAAAAAAATATATTAAATCAAAAACGCTATTAGGAATTGCGTTTTGTACAGGTGTTCCCCGATTCTCTTTTGCTTTTTTGCCACGCTGTGCGCCAGGTGGGATACGCTAGTACGACTAGCGTTTTTTGAAAACGCTTGTACTATTAGCGTGTCCTACGTGTCATCCTAGTTGGCATTTTCCGCGTTTAAATTAACAAAAAATATATGAAATGCTGATGTGGAATGGAAAACGCTAGTCAGAGTAGCGTTTTCCACCGTTGACCAACCTATTTCGGTAATATGTTTCAAAACAACCCCAAACTGATAAATAGTTTTTAAAAGTGCACCACTTTGGTTAATCACCCAACATTTGACGGTCTGATCATTCAGAAAACCACTTTTTTGTGAACAATTAGTCAATCTTATTTGCAAGCACGTATCAGCACGTACACGTGTACCAAAGTCTTAATCTTAATAGTTACAAATATACACGTGTATCAAAGTCTTAATACGTACAGATATACACGTGTATCAAAGTCTCAATAGTTACAGATATAGTACATGTACGTATCAAAGTCTTAATATATGGTTACAAATATACAAGTGTATCGAAGTCTTAATAGTTACATTTAAAATTTAATCAAAAAACAAAGGTCTTAATAATTACATACATACATACATGTGCATCAAAGTTTAGTAGTTACAGATATACGTGTGTATCGAAGTCTTAATACTTAAGTTCAATTCAGTCAACAACAAATTAATTAGAGCGAGTTATCAACCTAAGTGTCAGGAAATCAAAATAAGGCTAAACAGCAAGCTATTCAAGATTATTATACCTTATAGCTCCATGATATTTACGCTGGAAAGAATATAAGGCAAACAAACTGTTGAGGGCTAGAATTATATGGATAAGCTTTATAAAGCAAGTTGGAGTACACTCACATTCCTCATGGACAAACCTTTTGCATTTTTTGCTCATCCAGTTTTTGTGTTATGTCTCACTTCACACACATATCCTTCATATATCTATATGCTCTGCCAAAGTAAATTTTTCATGTATACAAGAATATACATCATATTGAATAAACTTCACCTATTTTCAAACGCTACAAAACTATCAAATCCTTTTCTTACTCGAATATGTCGAAAATGAAAATCCATTTTGCACCAGAAACTATTGATGTATAGTTCAATCCATTAAGCTTAGTTGGTATTTGATTCTTGGAACAGAATCAATAATTAGAGCCAATTGTGACAGTTGGAAGAGAATCAATTCATTAAATTGACAAATCCATAAAAGAATAATGTCATTTACTAATACACTAATAAAGTGCAAGCCAGCTTTTGAATATTGTCCATACATGGTGTTGACTCTAGCATGACTTATCTCATTTGAAGGACATGGTTTAGCTTGAATGAATATTATATAAAGCAGGAAGCATTATTCCCGCAAAATGAGATCAATCTGTAGCAGTTGCTGAGTTGCGGAAGAGTGGGGCTGTGTTCTTGTTAAGGTGAATTGCTGAATATTAATCCTCAACAATTTGACCATCAGGTTCCTTCTCCTCCTTTTTGCTCTATTTAGTTGCTATCTTTTTGATTCCGATCAGTGTTGTTAAATAGCTGCCATGGTGGCACCATGGCGGATTGCAGTGACAGAAATCTGATAAGCCGCCATTTTATGGTGGTGCATAGTGGGTTTCACATGATGGGCCATGGCGGCCGCATACCTGTGGCGGCCATGGCAGTTGTGGTGTCTGTGGGCGGAAAAAGGCAGAGAAACAAAGAAAAAAAGGAAAAAGAGGTTGGGTCATGCAACCCGATCTGAAACCATGCCATGAAAACTATTCAAACCAGTTGTATTTCCACTCGTGCCCCATTCTTTTCTCATTATCGTCTTTGTTTCTCTCAGTTGAGTTCGGAACGACCTTCGATTCCATCTTTTGCGGCACCTTCAAGGATCAACGTCTTATGTATGCTCGCTGCAAGTGTACGCAACTTCTGCTATACGCTTCTTTCTTTTTGAATTCTATTTTTTTACTTTTTTTATTTGTTTTTTTATATTTATTCTATTGTTCTTTTAATAACATTTTTTATTTTATTTTAATTCAAGTTATTTATTTTTATTTATTAAAAACATTATTTATCTTCTAGTTTTTAATATTTATTTTACTTTTTAAAAAATTAATATTCCTTTTTATTTATTTTTTAATTCTTCATTCTTTTTTAATTCTATTTTTTAACTCTTATTTCCTTCTCTCTTTTTATTTATTCTATTATTCTTTGATTCCATTTTTAATTTTATTTAATTTTGATCATTTATTTTTATTTATTAAAAACATTATTTATCTTTTATTTTTTATTTTTTTATTTTAAATTTTTTTTATTTAAAAACTATTATTTATTATTTTTTTAATTCATTTTTATTTTTAATTAATTTTTAAATTCCAATATATTTTTAATTATATTTTCTAATTATGTTTTTTAATTTTGTTAGTTTTAATTATGTTTTTTAATTCAGTCATTCTTTTAATTCTGTTTTTTAATTCAATCATCTTTTTACTCTGATTTTTTAAATTGTTATATTTTTAATTATAGTTTTTAACTTTATTTTTAAATTTGTTATTGTTTTTAAAAATTCTGTTATATTTTTAATTGTTTTCTTGTTCCATTTTTTTTTATGTTTTTAATTCTATTATCTTTTTTATTCTATTAATTATGCAGTTTTTTGTATGTGTATGCATGTATATATACATTATATACACGTATCTATGTAAAATAAAATTGAAACACATAATTAAAACAATAGCAGAATATATATACCATGCTTTCCGCCATATACTACTACGCCATCCGCCATATTTATATGGCAGATTTTTAACTTACCACCATGATCCATCATCCGTCATTAATAGCACTGATTCCGATCCATACAAGATTTGACAATCTTTTTTTATAACTTCATTACGTAGCTTTGTAGTCCTGACTCTTGTTTTAACAAAGGTAACAATTGGCTAAAACAAAGGTAACAAAAAGCAGAATAGGTATTATTTTGGTTGCTTGAGCAAAATGAAGCAAACAATAAAATCTAGTTCCATATTTGAAACTAAGGGTGCGTTTGATAGGAAAGAAGGAAATAAGTGAAAAATAGGATGAATATAAATAGAGTAGATGAATGAAAATAAATGAAAAATAGAATAAAATAAAGGTAGTTAGTTTAAAAGAAATAGAGAAGAAATATAAAAAGATAAATAGGTAAATAAAAATAGGTAAAAAATAAAATAAAAATAATTAGTGGATTCCACACCTTTTATTTCTCTCCTCTCTCATTTTTTTTCAACCAAACACATTTATTTTTTTATTTCCACCTATTTCTTTTCTCTCCTCCTTATCTTTTCTTCACCAAAAAAGGGTTAGGAGAAGCACCACTTCAAAATGATTGTTATAATATCATTCGGACATTGCATCACGCATGTATCCCAGTAAATATCTTTTTGACATCTCACATGCATCTTATAATTTTTTTTTATTTGAATTTATACTCCAAAGTTGAAAGTCATTTAAATTAGATAAATAAAATCGTTTATTATATTTACAATAGTTAATATTATTTTTTAAAATATTGATTGATATATTATGTTTGTATTTTTTCAATGTTAATATTATATTTATTTTATTTTATCTGTTTTGCCCTAACTGTAATATTAATGTAATATTAAAATTAAAAAAAATTAATATGATTTACGCCATTAATTTTTGGTTGATGAGTTACACAAAGGTTATTTTGATTGATACATTAAATTTTTTTTAATATGATTTCCGCTATTATTTCTCTCTTTTCTATGATATATGTATAAATTATTTAAGAATTGGGTAGAGACAAACACATAAATAAAAAGATAATAACTAAAATTATCTTGAACATTTAAAAAAGCAGATAAATAGAAATATTTTTTCCCAAAAAGTGAATATATAAAACAACAAAAAGAAATATTATTGAGTAATTACTTGTATTTTTATTTAATAAAAGTGAATATATGAATAAATAACTAAAAATTTAAAATTATTAGAAAATATTCACAATGGTTAATATTCTCATTTGGAACATTGGTCGATATTTTATTTTTTTCTAATTTGTTTCTATGCTAATATTACATTTATTTTGTATGTTTTATCCCAATTGTGGTGTTAGAAATATTGTTATAAAAAAATAAAAATAAAAAAGAAATATTGTGTCGTGATAATAGTCACTATCTTGAAGGCAAATTCTAGTGAACCCCTAGTGCAACCCAAATTCTGGTTTGCTCCCCAAGGTTTATACAGTAGCGTGCTTGAACTCATGCACTCAAGGCCAAAACATGTTGGAGCCTCATGAACAATGCCTAGAAGAATACAAAGGAGAAGCAAAAAAGAGAGAAATATTGAGAAGCAGAGAATTGCTCTCTTGGTGTCAGGACTCTTGTTGCTACTCCTTTATATAGCACCTAAGAAATCAAACCATTGGAAAAAATTTTAAATAGCTTTTAACACAAAAACAAAACTGATAGGTATGAACGAATGGCTAATTAAAGCAATTAATGTGCCAACGATAACAAGCAATTAATATGCCAATGGTAACAAAGAAATAACTAACATTTATATGCCATTATTTCCACAATCCCCCACTAATGGCAGATAAATGAAAGGAAAAAAAACTGGGCAAGGAAAGGTTTTTGTGCTTAAGTGTTAATGTCCTAAGGATTGAATTAACACGTAGTGAGGTAAGGCAACACCTTATGTCCAAGAAGTGAATTACTCTTGAACATAATGGACTTAAGATGAGACCCTCACAATACACACTTTTACCTTTAAAATCGTGATAGCTCCGAGATAAAAAAAAATTCTCACACAATAATTTAGGCCTTTATATATATGCACCTTGGGTTGAGTGCTCTAGAAAGATAGCCTAAGTCTTTCATGGAAGGTGGCCTGTGCCTTCACACTCACATAGATAGATATATCAAGTGCGTCTCTATAGCACCACCCATATTAAGGGTTATGTATCTATTACGAGCTTATAGCTCAACCTCACAATAAGCACTACCACATGCCATAGGGATCAGAAGTGTAATGCATAGGAGTATTCATATGGCTTCATTAGACCACTAATTGGGTGTCCACCATACTTTCCTCTACTCATAGCTTTAAGTCCATCCCCCTCGACATATCCAAGACAATTTTCTTGGGTAATCCTTTTGTAAAAGGATTTGCAAGATTTTTCTCACTTTTCACATACTCAAGTGAGATATCACCATTTTAATTATGTTTTTAACAACACTTTGTTTCATATGTATGTGCCTTCTCTTACCATTATAGGCATTATTGTTATTAGCCACACCAATAGTAGCTTGTGAATCACAAGATATAGAAGAGGCATAGGTCTCCCCACAATGGTATTAGCCATTAGGCCTCTCAATCACTCTGCTTCTTGCCCTAATCATTGTCTAAAATTTCATTTGCATCACATAACCCTTCTAAGACAACTAGAAAGTTAGCGAAATGTAAACTTCAATACATAGTATCCTTTGGATACTTTAGAAGGCACAAAAGGTCATTCTAATGATCATTATTAGGATTATTAGTGTATCTACTCAATCGGCTTACAACATGTATAATGTCAAGTCTAGTACAATTCATTAGAGACATGACATTACCAATTATTTTGCATACTCAGACTAAGATATATAGGTTCTACTATTTTTCTTAATATGAATACTAAGATCAAATGATGTTCTAGTAGGTACAAGATCAAAACTATTGATTTCTTTAATATATTTTTTTCCAACATAATGAGCTTGACATAGAAAGAAACCATTTTTAGTTTTTCGTATTTTACCCAAAATTACATCAATTTCTTATAAGTCATTCATCTCAAATTTGGAGCTTAAAAACTCTTTAATTTCGCTTACCACTTCCAAAGTAGTTCCACATATCAACATATTATCCACGTATAAACATATAATAACACAATTAGAATATAACATTTTTACATACACACAAGACAAGTGTTTACTACAAACCCATAATTCACTAATGTGTTATTAAATTTTTTCATATCATTGCTTTGGTGCATGTTTTAAGCCATATAAAGATTTTCTAAGCTTACATACTTTGTGTTCTTGTCTCAACACAATGAAGCCTTCTAGTTGCTTCATGTAAATTTCATCTTTTAAACCTTCACTTCAAGATATGGTCTTTACATCCATTTAGTATATAACCAAGTTATGGATTGCAGCTTAAGCTATTAAAGCACGTATAGTATCAATTTGGTTATTGGTGAATAAATATAAAAAAGTCTATACTCTTTTTCTGAATAAAACCCTTGATAACTAATATAGCCTTGAATTTTTCTATTAATCCATCATACCTATATTTTCTTTTTAAAACTAGTAGTCCACCTTTAGCCAAACACCCCCACACTTTTCTCTAACTTCTTATGAGGGATCTTGATTAATATATGGCACGCAATTAATATAGCTTCCCCACATATAGTCAGGCATACCAAAATTAATCATCATGACATGCATCGTATCCTTAAGTGTCCTATTCTTTCATAATTTTCTTTCTTATTTATTTTTTAATAATTGAACACCCTTTAATATTAGTACTTTTATACTTTCACTTCGTACATTATTTACACACATATGTAACACACTTTTGATCATGTACAAAATAATTATGGCATCAAGACAAGATTGTTCCTAATAGGTACAACTAATTAAAACATCAATATATATTAAAATAATAAATCAATTTTCCCAAATAGATTTTGTAGGTTTGCTTGACACAAAAAGATTGAAAAAATTATTTGGCATATGATTAAAGGGATGATGACATATTTGTTTGTTGTATTTTCCATGTTTTCGGTTACCTTGATTACGATCTCCATAGCCTTATTGCTTCTCTAAAAAGGAACTGTTGTTGCATCCTTGAAATGTAGCCAACCTCGAGTTGCTCAAAGATGATGAGCAGCCTTCATAACCATTCTGTGTAGTTGGTTCCATTAAGGAGTTTAAGTTTTGACATATCAAACAAGATATTCTTATTGAAAAACAAATCCATTAGAACAACATAGTCAAAAGAAAGAAAAAATAATTTGTTTTCAGATTGTTAGAAATATTGTTAAAAAAAATAGAGTAAAAGAAATACTGTGTTGTGGCAATAGCCATTGTCCTGAAAGCAAATTCCAGTGGACCTTCGATGCAACCCAAAATCCGATTTGCTCTCCAACGTTTACACAGTAGCGTGCTTGAACCTGTGCAACAATGCCCAGGAGAATACAAAGGAGAAGAAAGAAAGAGAGAAAGATTAAGAAGTAGAGAATTACCCTCTTAGTGTCAAGACTCTTGTTGCTACTCTTTTATATAGTGCCTAAGAAATCAAACTGTTGGACAAAATTTTAAATAGCTTTTAACACAAAAACAAAATTAATAGGTATGAATGAATGACTAATTAAAGCAATTAATATGCCAACAGTAACAAAGCAATTAATATGTCAATGGTAACAAAGAAATAATTAACATTTATATGCCATTATTTCCACATGTGGTACGTATATCCTACAATTTTTAAAATCCATTACATCCAATGTTTCTCTCATATTATATTTGAGGGATGGGGATCCTCTCTTGTAGCAAATGTCTATAGCCCTCTTCAGCATTATTTTGAGCCCTTAGATGAGAATCTGAATGGATGAGATTAAAAGTTGAAAAACCATATTAAAATAAATATTATTAATAGTTGATGAATGTAATGAACCTTTCTGTCAGGCAAACACGCCAAATACTAATGTGCAAATATATACATTACATATATGTATATATGTAGATACATATGTATATACATCACACACACACATATATATATATATAAGTGTTTATTTTATATAATTAAATTTATAATAAATAATATTTTGAATATATATATGTATATGTATGTATGATATATAATATATATATATATATATATTATATATATATATATATATATATATGTATATATTCAAAATATTTATTTTTATAATTTAATTATATAAAACAAACACTTATATACATATATGATATATACTATATGTATAATATATATATATATGTATATATTCAAAATATTTATTTATTATAAATTTAATTATATAAAATAAACACTTATTAATTATATATTATCTATTATATATATCTATATTAATAAGTGTTTATTTTCTATAATTAAAATTTATAATAAATAAATATTTTGAATATATAAATCATGTTATAATTAAAATTTATAATCTTCTATATATATAAATTAGAATAGCTATCTTGAAGGAGAGCGTTTTTAGCTGCTATTCTTTAACGAAAGCGTTTCCAACTGTCATTCTTCAACGATAACGTTTTAGAAATTTTTTAACCTCCTATCTCGTTCGATATAACATTTTCAATATTTTTATTTTTAAATTAAATTTCATTTTTTAAAATAAATTATCAATAATTAAAAATTAATATTTTATTAAAATAATTGTTTATTATAAATTTAAAATGTAATTTATATGTTCAAAAATATTTATTTATTATGAATTTTAATTATAATATAATTTGTATATTCAAAAGTATTTATTTATTATAAATTTAAGTTATATAAAATAAATATTTACTCTGTACAATGCACATGTTAAAATACTAGTAAATAAATATTTTTAAACATATAAATTATATTTTAAATTTAAGATAAATAATTTACATTGTGATACAATATTATTTTTAATTATTGTCAAATTATTTTAAAAACTTATTGAAATTCAATTTAAAAATAAAGATGAAAAAGATAAATTAAAAAAGATAAGCAATTAAGAAAATCAATTATATAGATAAAGATAAAAAGAAAGCGGTTTGAAATGATTGAGAAACAATTTTTTGAGATTACTCTTAAATAAAATTAAAATTAAAAATATATTTGAAAGGAATAAAAAATTAAAAAATTAAATTAAATGTTCAATAAAAATTAAAAATAAAATGCTCAATAGAGAAAAAAGAGAACGTCTAATTGAGAGAATGAAAAGAGTCAAAATCACATTCTTTAAGTTGAGGATTCTAATTTATAGTATAAGAGTGTGTGTCTGTACATATATACACACCTATATTATAAATTCAAATCTCCATCCTTGAGTAAGAGCATTTTTACGAGCTATGATATTGAATGACAACATTTTTATATGCTTTATTTTTGTGGATGTTTATAGGAGTTATTCTCACTCTCTTAAGTTACATATCTTATCTTAATCCTATATATTGAGTATTTAATTTTATTTTTAAAGTTTTTCTTTTCAATATATTTTTAATTTTAATTTCATTTAACAATTATTTCAAAAAATTTCTTTCTCGATCATCTCAAACCACTTTCATTTATTTATTTTTTTAATTGCTTATCTCTTTTAATTTATCTTTTTCATCTTTATTCCTAAATTGAATTTCAATAATTTTTTAAAATAATTTGAAATAATGAAAAATAATTTTATATCATAATATAAATTATTTATCGTAAATCCAAAATATAATATATGTGTTCAAAAATATTTATTAATTATAAATTTTAATTATAACTAGTATTTTAACCTGTGCATTACATAGAATAAATATTTATTGTATATAACTATATATAAATTATATTATAATTAAAATTCATAATAAATAAATATTTTGAACATATAGATTATATTTTAAATTTATAATAAACACTTATTATAATACAATGTTAATTTTCAACTATTGATAATTTCTTTTAAAAAATATTGAAATTCAGTTTAGAACTAAAAATATTGAAAGTGATAGATTGAACGAAATAAGAGGTTAAAAAATTCTTAAAAACACTCTCACTAAAGAATAGCAGCTAAAAACACTATCGTTCAGGATAGTTATTCTAATATATATATATATATATATATAAGGATTTGCTACTGTACACACATTTTTGTTTTAGTTGGAATATGTTAACAAGCTACACCATAGGTATATTTTAAGATACATCATCGAGTTATAGCTTGCTAAAGTATTCCAATTAAAAAATAAGTACGTGTATGTTAGAAAACCCCACAAGCATTACACATGCTTTTTTTTTAGTTGAAGTACGTTAGCAAGCTACACCATAGTGTATTTTAAAATATATTATAGTTATAAATTGCTAATGTACTCTAACTAATAAACAAGTGTGTATTCATTAGCAAATCTCATATATATATATATATATATATATATAAAATACGAAAGTAGTTCAGGCATATTAGTATTTGCCTTTGACGGAGAGATTCATCACATTCATCAACGATTAATATTTATTTTGATATGACTTTTTAACTTTTAATATCCCATCTGTTTAGATTCTCATCTAAGCAAGAGAGGATCCGCTTCCTATATTTGAGTCCTTTTATTGTATGATTGCCTCTCGGTTTCATAACTAGTGAAATTTTAACGAAATCTATTAATATTATACTTGATCTAACGATCATGTTGGTTATCAATGTCGATCTATCAATCCCCAAGCTACAGAATTTTAACCAAATGGAAGGACAATCAAGTGATTCACTGAGTGAACAACAATGTTTGGAGACAAAATTGACCAAGATGCTTCAAAATGTGGAACCTCCAGAAATGAATGAACTCAATAAGCAATGCATTTATAGAGTACCACATAGAATTCGTGAAACTAATCCGAAAGCCTACACTCCTCGAATTGTTTCCATTGGCCCTTTTCACAAAGCACGTGACGTTGGTAAGGTAGACAACATTTTGGAGTCAATGGAAGAGCTTAAAATGAAATATCTCAAGGGATTTCTATATCGAACCCAGATACCTATACGGCAGTTTGTGGACGAACTTAAAAGGTTGGAAGAAAGCATTCGAAGTTGTTATGCAGCGCCTATTGAATATAATAGCGATGATTTCTTAAAGATGATTCTAATTGACGCTTGCTTCATAATTGAGATTTTTTTAAGATGGCATAGTTGCGAAGATTGGGAGGGAAAGGACCCTTTGCTGTTAAAACCATGGATGCTACAGGATATTGGGCTTGACTTGATACTACTAGAAAACCAGCTTCCTTTCTTTGTTCTTGAACAACTTTACAATTTCACTGGTATGAATCGGGTATTTCCCCCCTTTCTGAAGATTACTTTCAACTATCTTAAGAACTTAAATCCTGAATCAGTTTGTCCAACAGAGCTGCCAATGCACTTCACTGATCTTCTAAGATCTTCCATGATATCGTCATCAACATTTCATCTTGAAGCACTAGAAAAATGCGAAGAAATTAAACATCTATACAGTGCAAGCCAACTATCAGAGGCAGGTCTTAAATTCAAGGCCGATCAAAACAATTGCTTAGTTGACTTACACTATCATGAGGGTGAGTTGACAATGCCAAGCTTTGTAGTACATGACAGTACAGAAATACCTTTCAGGAATATAGTAGCATTCGAGCAATGTCATTGTTACTCTCTACGTACACCCATCATTACTCAGTACCTAACGATACTAGATTTTCTTATCAATACTGAAAAAGATGTGGACGTACTAGTTGATAAGAAAATTATTATCAATTGGATGGGTGACACAAAGGCAGTGGCTACAATGGTTAACAATACGCTCTTAAATGTTGAGACGCCAGATTTCAATTCAAAGAATTTCTCTCTTTGCAATGGCTTAAATAATTTCTATGAAAGCCCTCGCAACAAATACAAGGCTATCTTGATACATCAGTACTTCAACACTCCTTGGAAAACAGCGTCTACGGTTGCTGCAATGGTGCTACTTTTGCTCACCTTGATTCAGACTATCTGTTCAATCATCACTTTATTTTAAGGTAAGATATGCAATATACAAATTCTTAACTGTTATGGTTTAGGGTTTATGGAAAGTTAGTTTGTTAGATAAGTGGTTAAGAAATGGGTAGTTAAATAAGGAAAAGAGAGGTCAGTAAGGAGGGTTCATTGAATGATTGTATGCGAGTGTTTGAGTGTCTTAGTTGAGAGGGACAACCCTTAAAATTTCTAACATTCTTTCATTCTTTTTACTTTGATTCCTAACATACCTACTTTGTTCCAATATACTAATAATACTTTATGGTCACTAATTAACAACTTTCTTATAAGCTCTTAGATAACATGTTTTTAAAATTGTGAATAGTATTTCATCATTGTTTTCATCATATCACATATGGGGAAAAGTTTATATTTTCTTTTTTGGTTCGAAAGAGAACATGCTGCTAGAGTAAATTCAGAGAGAAGTTTATACAACTTGTCATAGAAAGAGGAGAGGGGGAAATGGAAAGGGTAAAACTACTTGACTTGACTGGTTTATTCACCGTAAAAGCATTGAATATGGTTCTTAACATTAAAGGTAAAAGTCATAGTTACCCCATTAATTCAATCACTTGTTAAGTTGTTATTGTTTACTTTACCAAATTGATTTTATTTTTTTGTCTGTTCTTTTCTTTCTTTGTTTCACATACCTAATTTGATGCTTATACATCTGCTACATTTTCACATGAGTCATGATTTTAATTCCTAATGTTATATTATTATTATTTTTGTCATTCCCAACCAATAACTTGAAATTAATAATCAATAAAAACAAATGAAATTGTGGTAAATAACCATGAAAATTTTATGGTATAGAACTCGACATTCAATTTCATCCTTTAAAAGAAAATTATTTTGACTATAGGAGCTTGATCTTTGAGTTCACATCAAGATAATCAATTATTAAACTAAACAGTACAATTAATTATCTTGGAACCATTTCGATGATTTACTCTTTGTTTGGACAAAACAATTAGTAATTTGATCATAATAATTGATTATTTTGATAATCCGTGGCAGGTTGGCTAGCTAAAGTTCTAATAATTGATTACTCTAGATGAAAATCACTTATTTATATAAGAAATAGCTAAAATGTATGTTTTGTTGATAATAATTATCAACTATTCATTGAAATATATAAATTTGTGTCTCTTGGCTCAAATAATTAATTATTTGAACTAAATAATAGATTATATGTCGAGGATAGGAATTTTGCATTTGAACCCTTTTAGAAGAATCAATATTGATAATTTTTTGAATTATTTAATTTTTTTATTCTTTTTGGGAAATTTTAACAACTTATTTTAAATGTTAAACTCCATTTATCCTCATTAAAATGAATTTGAGAATATTAAATTGGAGGAGATTATCTATTTTATTTTATGAAACTTTAATTAGGATTTTTATTTATTTCCTTATAGTTTAATGTTTTTATTTTTAGGTAATAAAGAAGAGAAGTTAGCGTTCGAAAAGAGGACCAAAGGGTAGCTCAAAACACAAGAATGGAGAGCCTTTAATTAAGAGTCTTGGGTCTTCTCTCTCTTTTTATAGGAGCTCTATAGATACGAGAAAGACAATTAAGGTGGAAGCTCATGTTTCTCCAAACATCTATGCAATTCTATCCTCCATCTTCGTTGTTTTTTATTATTTCCTATTTTTCTATGTCTAGCTAAACCCCTCTTTGTTAGCGTTACGTGAATTTCTATGTAACCTATAGATCTCTAATTTGGGATTTTTAATGAAAATTTAGTTTTCTTCTTTTTGTGTTTGTATTCTTTTTACTTGATTATTCCTAACATCTAATCACCCTTAGGGAGGATTTTTTATTTATTTTGTAAATTGAAATTTACCTAATAGATGTGCTCTGAGACATAAACCTAATAATCTTTTAGGCTAGGAATAATCAGTGGATACTTGCTATCAAAAGAGATTTCTAATCTTAATGCTTATTCCTTCTTAATTTCACTTGTGAAATTAGGGTTGCTAATGAGGGATAAATATTTATTTACCCAAGGAATTGAGATTTAAATTAGAAAATCTAGTAGACAAAATGAGAAATCAAATTAAATTATAACCCATATTAGGAATTATGTGGGAAATAGAATGAAACCTAATCCCAATGTTTTCTTATTTAATTCATCTTAATTTCTTTGCATTCTTGTGTGCTTTGATTCTACAAAAGAAAATTTAAAAAGAAACCTTTACTAATTCTGTTCAACTTTAATTACTCTTTTTCTTCAACCAAATTAAATCAAAATCATCCTTTATGGTTCATATTAGGATTATTTTTTGAAATTCGCCCTTCAATCCCTAAGAATGATGCTCGATTCTCATTATTTAATAATTTTATTACTTACAATGACGTGGTACACTTGTCTAGGTTCTTTCAAGATTTTTGGCATCATTTTTTGAGATCAATTTACTAATTCTAGTGAATCAAATACAATCTCTAATTAGAATCATTTGTTTATATTAGGATTATTTTATTTTATTCATTTCTTTCATATTTTCATTTTCCTTATTTTAGTATTTGTGCAATTTTTAATTATTTTATTCTATTAATAGTTATTCTACTTTAATCATGTTTAATTTCTTCTTGGCAGTTTATGCATGGAATAATAGACTACAGATTTATTATTCAACTTAGAGATAAAAAAAGACAATAAGGAGAAATAGAAATGAGTCAAACTAAAGGAAGAAAGCTCAGAAAGTAGTCAGATCTTCAACCATTGAACCAATTCCTCAACCATCAAAAGAAGAGATGGTGTAATTAATTAGGGAGATAATGGAGGTGTTGCTAATAATGGAGGCAATGGTGGTGCTCCCGACAACATCTAGAATGAGATTGAGAGACTATTCTATGCCCAAAGCTTATGGCTATCAAGGAAGCATTGTGACACCCCCTATTGAGGGCCACAATTGCTCAATTCCTTTAGGACGTATACAAGTGATCGATCAAGCCAATAGATTTCTAGATTGCCTTGTTAGAGAGAAAAAAAAATGTAAATCATGACCTCTTATGATTGAAGATCATCACTCTCAAACTGTGGTTTTGATATGAAAGTCTTAAATGAAGACAAATGAAGAAACAGAAGTTTTGATGAAGACAACACTCTAATAAAGTCAACAAGCAAAGCCACAAAAAGAAAAAGCTCTGTTAAACAAAAGGGCTGGATCCAAGAAGGGAGGTGAATTGGATCTTTCAAAATTTTCAAGAATCCCCAATTTTCTTTCAATAGTGAATAACTAGATTTTTCAAAATCTTTGAATCTTATTGATTTGGTTATATGAATAAAATAGAATCGGATCAATTTATCTTGAACTTTTTTATGCAAAAAGCCTTATGATTTTAAATGCAAGTGATCAAGATTCAATATGCTAGCAAGAGGATAGAGGAAAGAAAAAAGAGGAAACAAGATTTATATTGGTTCGATCACCACCACTGTGATCTACATCTAGTTTTCAATCAAACCGATTGGTATTATCACTAAGTAATTCAATTGTTTATAAATACTATGCACCAACACAAGAATTACAATCAAACAAACCACATAATCAAGTTTCTTGAACCCTTTCAACAAAAACTTGAATTCTTTCTTGTGGAACCCTACCACAAGGAAGATAAGATAGACACCCTCTCAAGAACGAAAATCAAATTAAAAGAAGGTTAGATATCACCTTGGTTTGTGATAGATGGAAAACAATGAAGAACCAATCAAACTTTACCCAAGAAAAGACTTTTCTTTATCCTCAAGATTGATCCATGATGAGCTCTTTGATCTTTGATCCAAAACTTGTAATGAAGAGGAAGAGTAATATGAATTCTCTCTAGAAAAGCTCTCTCTCAATTTTAGAAAAGTGAAGTTGTGTTGAAGTGTATTAAAAGACTCACTAAGGTTCACTTTATATAGAGAGCTCACTAGAATAACTAGTTATTTAGATTTGTAATCGGTTATTTTGTTATTAGAAATCTGGAAATAGGAGTTTGAATGGATTTAACTAGTTATTTTTGTGTGTAACTAGTTAAAATAGCACCTATACGAATTTGTCTTTACTGAAATAACTAGTTACATAGCTTTGTTACTAGTTATTTTTGCATGGAACAAAAATAGCTTTATATTATGTAACTGGTTACAAAATTATGTAACTGGTTACAAAATTATGTAACAAGTTACAGTAGAAATAACTGATTACATAATGTTGTAACTAGTTAGAACAAAAAGCATGTAACTGATTACTTATCATTGTAACTAGTTAATTAAAACAGTGTAAATATTCACTGTTTATGTGAATTCAAATGAATTAAATCAATTACGAAGCTAACTTAACCAATTAAATGGTTCTTAAACATAATATTAAATTGTTCTAAGGTTTTAATGTGTAGCTCTCACTTTCTATCAATTTAAAACTTAGTTTTATCTAATTATTCCTCTTTAAACTCAATTTTAGACTTATAGAAAACATATTTCCACTTTGTTAAACCTTTAAGTCTTAAGCTTTGAGCTCATTACCATCAAACCATCAAGGATAAAGATAAATCATGCATGACCCACAACCACACACACATGCATAAATACACATTACATCTTTACACTCAACAAGAGGCTGAATCATCAAAACTATATTAAATCTCCTTAGGGGCAAGAGTAATTTTCTTCTTGCTTCTTCAATCTCCCCTTTTTGATGATGACAACCACTTGATGAAAACTTGATTAAATGGAGCAACTTGTGTGTTGTTGGTGTGTCCAAGCTGTCTTCATGATTTAATTCCTATAATTTTGCACAATTGTACCCTTCTCCCCCTTTGGCCATCATCAAAAAAATGTAAAAACAAAATCGAGCATGGAAAACCAAAAAGAAATAAGAAGGATAAAAATAATAGCAAATGCAGTAAACATTATCACTTAGACATAGGTAGAGTTCATTAAAACACATTGTAACACCCCTACTTTTATATATTAAATTATTCTGTATGTTTAAAAAAAATTTTAAGTCATCAATGTATTTAGAACAATTAATAATAATTTTAGAAATTTTTCTAGAATTTATTGAGATAATTTTTGTAAAATGACAAAAAATACCTCTAGTTGACTGTGGGAACCAACCGGAGACTTTTTGACCTCAAAATATTTTAGAAATTTTATATTAAGTATCTCTCATTATAAAAACTTTATTTTGAAAGAAAAGAAGTGAAAAATATAATAATCCTATTTCAATTCTTCCACTATTTTTTTATAATATTTGGCAATACAATTCTGAAAAATCGAAAAGGAAATTTGAAGTTCTGACTTCCACCATTTTTCTCAAAATTTCAAGAGTTATTTAATCGTGATTTTTAATAATTTTTCCGAGCCGAAGCTCAGAGAAATTAGAAAATGACAATTTTGTCCCTACTTCTCAATATTAAGGGTTGACATGAGGAAAAGATTCAATTGACATTAACACGTCAATTTGAGCTTGGAATTATGTCATATATATTAAAATATAATTTTGGAAATTTTCTGAGAATTTTCTGGAATTCTTATGTAAAATGACCAAATTACCCCTAGGTGTCTTATAAGCCAGTCAATATTGGTTTGACATCCAAAAAGGGTGAAAATGGTAATTTTAGTTTATTTATGGGTAAAATACTTAATTTATAATTTTCATAAAAATTTTGGTATTTATTGAATCAAAATGGATTTTTATGAATTTTTTTAGCTTAAAAATACACAATAAATAGATAAAATTTGAAATAAATTAATAAAAATTAAAATTAATTATTAGAATTTTATTTTTGATGAAAAATAATGTATTTGTTGAATTTTTCATTAAAATGCATTATTTTGATATTAAAAGCTAATTTTTCAAGTTTAGGCATTTTTATCGGTACCGGTTAATTCACCTACAGATAAAATTTGACACATGGAGGCTTGGGACAGCTGGTGGAGCACGTCCCCAACCCTAAAATAGGTGATTCACCACCTATTTGGGATATGTGTCCCTAAATTGGATTAAAAATAAATAAAAATTGGATTTATGACATAATAGTGACATAATGAATGATGTAAAATGGTGGGACACCTAAGCCCCCTCTTCCTCTATAAATACCACCATCCATGGAGAAGATTTTCACCATACTTCTCCTCCATAAGCTAGAGAGCCTCTCTCTCTAAATCTTCTCTCTTTAGAAATTTTTCTTATTTAGTTTTTATGTTAACATTTTACTAGTTTTCAACTAGTAGAATTTCTCCTTCTAGAAGCTCTGCGCCAATAATTCCATTCTCTTCATCAACTGCTTTAGAGGTAATGGGGGGAGTGGGGTTGGTTCTAAATTATTGTTACTTTGCATGTTGGTAGGAAAGGGTTTTCCCCTAAACCCGTTTAAGCTTAAGTTTTATTATAGTTATTATTGTTTAATGTTAAACTTTAATTTTTGTTAAGTTGTTACTCTGCCCAAATTTATATTATTAAATAATTACTAAATTGTTATTCTGCTCAAATTTAAATTATTAAATTATACTTGCTAAGCTGTTACTCTATTCAAATTTAGAAAATTAAAATGCATTTGCTAAATTGTTACTTTGCTCAAATTTAGAAAATTAAAATGTATTTAACTAGTTGTTATTCTGCCAAAATTTAGTAATTAAATTATAATTACTATGTCGTTATTCTGCTAAAATTTTATACGATTACTAAATTGTTATTTTGTTAAAATTTTGGTATTGTGTAATTTCTGCAAAATAAGGCAGAAATGTTAATTGTACTGGTGCTCAAATTAATTGAGACCAGGGAAACCTCTGCTTAAGAAGTTAGGAATTGATAGTTTAGTGAGTAATGTAAAGCAAGTGACATGCGGTGGCATAGCACCTTGCTAGGGAAGCCACAGTTTGGTACGCTGAGGAATGAAAGGCAGGGACCCACTTGCAGAGGTCTTGGGGGTAGGCATCGAATGGTGAAGGTCCCAATGGCCAAGGTAGCGCCCTTGAGCCGGGATATTCGCCTGACCAAGCTCGATAACCCCGACAACCGCTCAGTATTCTAGGATTGGTTTGAGAGTATACCTCTATAAATGGATATCTTAACTATTATTTTCCTCAATGATAATGAGGACTGTACCACGTAACGATGTTGAGAGAGGTATATGTACTCCCAGTCACTTCCCAGGTTCTATTGAGAACTATTACCCGCTAATGGGAAGTATGGATCCATACCTAGTCAAGCATAGTCTGATACAACTTAGAATGACCTTAGGATCCCTTTTGTTGTCAGCTGTGTTTTATCTTTGTTTTATGGTAGATTTCCTACCATACATGTAAAAGTAATTTTAGAACAAAACACCTCACTCCATTATTTTCTTCTGTGTATGATTGATCGTGATTATTGAAGACGACATTAACGCTCCGTGATGCTGAGTACGAGATAGAGAACATCTCAACGGGGGAGGACCTGAAGACCTATAGTATTTTCTTTTTGTATGAGGGATATGGTAGATAAACACTGCTCTATATAGGATCTTTTTGATGTATATATTGGGCTAGGTAGTATATATCTTTCGATATACTTTTGTTTTCTGACTGTTATGTATTACTCAAACTATGATGTACCGTTTGATATATATATATATATACACATAAGCAGTTTTATCATTTCACTTCTATTTCCAAATTCTGTTAAATTTAGAATTTTTCTCTTATAGAATTAAAAAAAATAAAAATTCATCAACTTAAATTAATAATTAAATTAATATGATTTATAATTAAAATTAAAAGAGTGTTACACATATGATAAAACCTCATTACAAAGACCAAAAACATTACAAATAAAGCATAAGATAAGCATAAAAACAAACATAAAAGAAGACATATTACAATCCAACATTTGAAATGCAAATTAAACACAACATAATCAAACACATAGTTTCAACCGGAATTATTTTAATCTTGTTTTGGGAATCCCATGGCAACAAATCTTTCCTCAAAATCATCCAAACGCATGTGGAGAGACTCAAACTATTCTCTGTTATACTCTTAAGCAGCATGATGAAGTTCAAGGAGATCATCTAGCTTTGAGAACACTAAGGTCTCAAACTGAGAAAATGGCTTCAATTCAGGACTCGCAAGAGCTTGTTCTTGATTCTCCTCATAGATCTTGATGGCTGTAGCATCCTTATGGATCCAAAAATCTCCTCTGGATTCTAGTCCCATCTTATGAAGAGTCGAATCATTTACTCTGTTGGAACTTCTCAAAATCTCAAAGGTTTTGTTCTCCATATTTACATCATAGTAATCAAGAATCCTTGAGATAAAAACAGCATAGGGGAGAGGAAAGTTAGCTTTTCTTTTAACCTTCAACATATGGTCACTAATGATTCCACACCAGTTAAGTGGTATTTGTTGCTTCAAAGCATGTAAGATCATTAAGTCATCCTTGGTTAACTGAGCATGATTACTCCCCCTAAGTGTGACCACCCATATGGTAATAAAAGCCAGCAGCCTGTCCTCTATCTTCATGCCACCAATAGTAAAACGCAATTTATTTCCAGGAGAATGTGTGAGGGTTTCCAGATATACCTGGGATTTGTCAAAGTTTCTGAAAGTGCTAGAGGAGAGCCTATTTCCTTCAGATCTCAGTCCAGCTACTGCATACCAAATTGCTGGAGTTAACACAATATGCTTCCCTTTTACATGGGAAACAAGAACTCCATCTTTAATCTTAAGGGTGCAGAAGAAAACTTTAACTAAATCCATATAATAGCTTCCTTCTAGCTCAACAAATTTCTACAGGCCTTATGCTTGAAAGAGAGCTGGGAAATTAAACTTTTCTCCAAGAAGCCAATCAAGAGAAAGAACTTTTGGAGGAATGATAAGCCTCCTTTGGTAAAAATGCTTGAAATTATGAACATCCTCTTCATTGCTGAGCCACTGCTCTGCTCCAAAATTTCTAGGAGCCTCTTCAATTTCATTTTGAGCTTCAACTACTGGTCATTTAGACCCACGGGTTTGCATTTTTCTAGGACATTTGGAGGAAGTGCCAGAGGAAGACATGGTGGAGAAGTGAGATTTTGATGAAGAAAGATGCAAATTCTAGTGATTTTTAAAGTTTCAAGCAAGAACATGTATATAGAACAACCAAATAGCAAGCAAACAAAAAATGCATTCAAGTTTGAGGAGCAACATTCAAATGAGACTAGATGTGGATTGTGTGTGAATGTTAATCAAATATTTTAAGAATCTTTGGGCATAACATGAGTGATTCCTTGACTCTAAATTGAAGAAACAAACAAACAAGAATCAATTTAATCAATTACAAATGGTACATTCATGTTTTTAGTGTAGCTGGCTAAAATAACTAGTTAAAAATGCAGATAACTAATTAAAACAATGAGCAAACCGTGTGCAACAACCAAAATCGTAACAAGTTACAACTATATGTAAGTAGATATATGTGACAGCTTTTTATTTTGTGCTTTTGAGTCATAAAAGCTACATGAAATAACTAGTTACATATGTATGTAACTAGTTAAAACTGAAAGCTTGCAATTCATTTAAGGGGGTTGGACGAAAATAACCATTTACATAATCTTGTAATTGGTTATTCCAACAAGCAATAAAAGAAAAATGCAAAGGCTGTATTAAAATAACTAGTAACATAAAATTGTAATTGGTTATTCCAGAGAGCAAATAAAACGCAAAAGGGGCTGTATAAAAAGTAACCAGTTACATAAACCTGTAACAGGTTATTCCAGCCAGCAAGAAAATGTAAATTGGTGCTAGAATAGAAATAATCAGTTACATAACCTTGTAACTAGTTATTCCAGCAAGCTGTCATCGAAAATGGGGGTAGATTTTCTGAAAATAACTAGTTACAACATGTTGTAACTAGGTAAAACAGTAAGCACTTAATTCGTATAAATGGTGACAGCACAAATTTAACTAGTTACAAGCCTTGTACCTGGTTATATGTGACAGCAAAGTGCATTTTCATGAAAATTCTGCAGCAAATAATTAGTTATTTATGAATTTAACTAGTTACATACAACTTGAAATGAGTATAAGCCACAAAATAACTAATTACAAGTTCAAGTAACCAATTAAATCTACTCTAAATCACTTAGTCAAGGATCAAAATGCACAAATTTACCAATTAAAACACACTTTAACCAATTACACATTTGGTGACTTCAACATTAAAATAAATTTTCTCAATAAATCATGCTTCTTTCTCATTCCAAAACCAAGAGTCCACATATAAAAACACAATTCATGTACTTAATTCTAAGTTTTATGCATTCTAACTAATTTATTCTTGAAACTTATCCAATTATTTCTAGCATGCATCTATGCATCTAAGAATCAAACACATAAATTTCTTGAAACAATACAAACGTTCACAAATACTTAAACAAATCTGGAATTTAAAAACACATAAATGCACACATAAAAAGTTTCAAACATGAATTTAGAGTGACTAACTAACACTAGATTCATCTAGGATGCCTAGTTCATTTCTTATTAGGAAGAACCTTTCTCTAGGAAGAGGTTCAGTGAATATATCTGCAAGTTGGCTATTTGCATCAACAAATTCTAATACACAATCCCCTTTTTGGACATGGTCTCTAAGGAAATGATGTCTAATTTCTATATGCTTGGTCCTAAAGTGTAGGATAGGATTCTTTGTAAGATTTATGGCACTAGTGTTGCCACATTTTAGAGGGATGTGGTCAATGTCAACTCCATAGTCTCTTAATTGTTGTTGCATCCATAAGATTTGAGCACAACAACTTTCAGCTGCTATGTATTCAGCCTTAGCTGTGGATAAGGCTACACAAGCTTGTTTCTTGCTATGCCAAGAGACAAGTGTATTCCCTAATAAGTGACAAGTACTACTAGTACTTTTCCTATCAAGCTTACATCCAGCAAAGTCTGAATCTGAATATCCTACTAAGCTTAAGGAAGATCCTTTAGGAAACCATAAACCTACATTACTAGTTCCATTTAGATATTTCATAACTCTTTTTACTATAGATAAATGTCATTCTTTAGGATTAGCTTGAAATCTTGCACACAAACAAACACTAAACATAATATCAGGGCGGCTAGCAGTAAGATATAATAGAGAGTCAATCATACCTCTATACTTGGTAACTTATACTTATTTACCTCTTTCATCTAAGTCTAAGTAGCATGAGGTAGACAATGGAGTGGTTGATTCCTTGCAACTTTCCATTCCAAAATTCTTTAGCAATTCATTACATGTAAGGCACAAACTAAACACAAGAAGGGGGGTTGAATTATGTAAAGGCCAATTTTCGCAATCCTTTCTTCTTCCTTTTTAAAAGCAACTTAATAATTGAAACTGGATCAGAAATATTTTCAAAACATTTTAAAAGGCAGACGAAAGAAGAAAGAACAAATAAAAGGGCACACAAATTTTATACTGGTTCGTCTCACCCCAGAGACTACGTCCAGTTCTTGGCAACAACTAAGTTCCACTAACTTTACAAGTTACAAGTATTCTTTCCACAAGCCTTTGCAGGCTCAATCCCAACTAGTCTTTCACTTGCCTCTCCAAGTAAACACCCAAGTATTCTTTGAAACAAAGCCTCTTCAGGCTTCAACCAATCTCGTAAAGAAAAAGATTTGTGTGAGTTTACCTCACTGGGTTTAACGTCTTATCAGACAAATATACAATGAAGTTCAAATACAGATATTCAAAACTGCTTTTGCAAAGGCTTTTTGTTTTCTCAAAGCAGTTATGAGTATTTGGATTTAGTAGCAAATATATCAACAACACTTGTAAATTCGACAACCGCTTGAAAGAGGTCTCTTCTTCTATTTATAGGCTTCTCCAAAAGTATCCATTGAGTATTTTGTAGGAGACAGCCTTCATCTGATGAAGAGAGTCGTTGGAGCATTAATTGTTGCATTTAATGCTTTTTACCAACTTGTCATATGATAAGATAAAGCAGTCTGCTTATCTTTTCTATTCTTGTACTCAATCTTTTAGCAGTTGTCATGTCCGCTTTCCCGTTCTGACATTCGCACACATATTCCTCCTTTTTCGTTGACTTTCCTCGAGAGTAGGTGTATAGGCTTTATACATTTTGAGGTAGCTTGTGCTCTGATTGATATGCGGATCTTTTTAGAGCATAGACATCGTCTGTAAGCTTTGTTAGTTACATAGTTTATACATATAAAGATAAGACAAAATTCAATTTGAAAAACAACGTCAAACGATATAATGCGAATTAGAGATCAAACGATAATATGAGCGAGAGATCAAACCATAATGTGAGGACACATAATTTTAACTGTTTGTTATTATCAAAATATTTAAGGGCTACAAATTTGTCCTTTATTTTAACATTACAGTACTTGGATTGACTTAAAAAAGTGCCATGCTCTAATTGTTTCACTTGTAGCCCCAAGAAGAAGGTTAATTCTCCCATCATGGACATCTCAAACTCAACCTGCATAGTCTTAGCAAAGTCCTTGCAAAGAGAGCTATTAGTAGACCTAAATATCATGTCATCAACATAGATTTGTACTAACATAATGTCATGTTTAGTTCTCCTAATGAACAATGTATTGTCTACTTTTCATATTTCAAAATTTTGATCAAGCAAGAACTTATTAAGTCTTTCATACCAAGACCTAGGGGCTTGTTTTAGTCCATATAATGCTTTCTTGAGTTTGTAAACATGATTTGGATATTTAAAATCAAAAAATCCAGGAGGTTGAGAGACATATACTTCTTCTTGAATATAGTCATTTAGAAAAGCACTTTTGACATCCATTTGATATAATTTGAAATCCATTAAACATGCATAAACCAAAAGCAATCTAATAGCCTCTATTCTAGCTACAAGTGCATATGTTTCATCACAATCAATGCCCTTTTCTTGATTGTAGCCTTTAGTTACCAACCTAGCCTTGTTTCTTATTATGACCCTTGAATCATCAAGTTTATTCCTATAAACCCATTTAGTGCCTATTATTGGATGATCATTAGGCCTTGGGACCAATTCCCAAACTTCATTTCTTTTGAATTGGTTAATTCTTCTTGCATTACAAGCATCTAATTTTCATCCAAAATAGATTCTTCAATGGATTTAGGCTCAACTTGTGATATGAAAGACATAGTACCACAATAATTTCTAAGAAAGTTTCGAGTTGTTACCCCTTTTGAGATCTCACCAAAGATATTGTCTAATGAGAGGTCTCTAGCTGTTCTACACTCTTTTGGCAATTCACTTGTGGTTTCTAGGCTTGTTCGTTTAGGTTCGTTTGCATCCTTTTATTGTGATGAATCCTCATTCATGTAAAGATCTCCAAGTGTATCTGCAACATTATCTACAACATCCTTTCCCTCCTTTTGGGGGTTAGTTTCATCAAAGGCAACATGTATAAATTCTTCAACAAGTAAGGTTCTCCTGTTATAGATTCTATATGATTTACTATTTAATGAATATCCTAAAAAGATTGCTTCATTAGCCTTAGCATCAAACTTGCCAAGTTGTTCTTTGCCATTATTCAAAACAAGACATTTACAGCCAAACACCCTAAGATGTGATATGTTGGGTTTTCTCCCCTTGTAAAGCTCATAGGGGGTTTTCTTTAAAACAGGTCTTAAAAGAACTCTATTTAAGACAAAACAAGTTGTGCTAATAACATGAGCCCAAAAGTATTTTGGTGTATTATTCTCATTCAGCATTGTCCTAGCTAACTCTTCCAATGATTTATTCTTTCTTTCACCTACACCATTCTATTGTGGTGTTCTAGGTGCTGAAAAGTTATGATCAATTCCAAGTTCTTCTCAAAAATTTTCAAATTCATGGTTTTGAAATTCCTTTCCATGATCACTTCTTATGGATGTTATTTTTAAATTAGTTTCATTTTGAATAACCTTGGCAAGCTTTTTGAAGGCTTTAAAATCATCACTTTTTAGAGATAAAAACAATGTCCATGTATATCTAGAAAAATCATCTACAATCACAAGTCCATGGTAATTTCCTCCTATACTCATGGTTCTAGAGGGACCAAACAAGTCCATGTGTAGTAATTGCAAAGGCCTTTTTGTAGAAACATCTTTTGATTTAAAAGAGACCTTGACTTGTTTTTCCTTTTGGCAAGCATCACACAGCCTATCTTTTTCAAACTTGAGTTTAGGAAAACCAATTACTAAGTCCTTGGATACTAATTTATTCAAGTGATCCATGTGTATATGAGCAGCCTTTCTATGCCACAACCACACATCATTTTCTTTTCCTAGAAGACACTTAGTATGTAATGTAGATGCACTATCCAAATTTAACATATAAATGTTTTCTATTCTATTTCCTATCAATTTAACTTCATTTCATGCATTTACAGTTATCATACAATATTTTGAATTAAAGAGTACTTTAAAACCTTTATCACACAATTGACTAATACTTAGTAAGTTGTGTTTTAAACCTTCAACATATAGCACATTTTCAATCAAGATGTTTGAAGGGTTTCCAATATTACTAACACCAAGAATCTTTCCTTTGTTGTTATCACCATAAGTCACATATCCATCTTGTCTTGAGGAAAGACTTGAGAAATTAGTGACATCTCCACTTATGTGTCTTGAACAACCACTATCAAAGTACCACATTGAATTTCGAGCTTTCAAGCACACCTACAAAACAAGATTAAAATTGAATTTTAGGTCCCCAACTTTTATTGGGTCCTTGAATGTTAGTAGGGGTCTTAGTTCCTTTAGGAATCCACATGTACTTGCCACTAGGAATGCCAACATTTCTAATGTAACATGAAGATGTTGTATGGCCTTTCCTACCACAATAAAATTAAGTCACAAACGGATAGCTAGTGGCCTTTCTAAAGCTGAAAAAGTTCATATAAGATTTTTGTTGAGTTTCAAAATTGTAACCAATTCCAGCTTTATCAAAGACACACTTTTATCTACCAAGTAAAATATCCAAGTTTGCTCTTCCTTTTGTGAACTTTGCAAAAGTCAGTTTATGATACTCATTTTCAGTTTTAAGACTAATGCAATTCTCACAATCTAAGACTTTAAGAGAGGATGAAGATGCACAATTACATGTAGAGTTTCTGTAAATCATTTCCAGGGTTTCATGCTCTAATTTGAGATTATCCAACTCTTTTTGCAACTTAGCTAACTGTGATTCATATAGCTTAATTTTGCTTTTGAGCCTATTACTTGAAATTCCTAAATTTTGAGCCTCTTCATGCATTTCTAAGAATGCTTCATGTAATTGATCATAATCAAAATAGGTTTCAAAATCCAAATCACTTACAGCGGTTTGCTTATCACAGCTTGCCATTAGACATAAATTTGTTTCTTCATCCGCTTCGGATTCACTTAAAGAGCTCATGTCATTCTCATCCCATGCAATGCAGGCTTTTCTAGCTTTGGTTAGTTTCTTAGGCTTTTTCTCTACCCCTTGATGTTTCTTTAAGTAAGTTGGACAGTCCACTTTGATGTGTCCTTGTCCTTCACATTCAAAGCAAGTATAATTTGAGGAAGTTGCCCACTCTTCTTGGTGACTTTCTTGAATACAAGGTTTCCTTTTCTGCTCTTCTTCTTTTTCATGAATTTGCTGAATTTCTTCACAAGCAAAGTCAAATTCTAATTGTCTGAATCATCCGAGCTTCAGCTATCACACTTGTCATCTTCTTCTTTTGATGAGGAAGCCTTAAGTGTTATGCCTTTCTTCTTTTCATCTATTTCTTCTTCATGAGCCAGGTGGTAAAGCTCAAGTTCATGCTCCCTAAGCTTTCCAAATAGTGCAGCAAGTGTCATAGTTGTAAGATCTTTAGATTCTGCAATTGCGGTCACCTTTGGTTGCCAAGATTGGTTGAGACATTTGAGTGCTTTAACATTCAGCTTTTTCTTGTCAAATTGCTTGCCAAGACCAGTTAAATGATTTACAATATGAGTAAATCTTTTTTAATAATCATAGATAGATTCACCGTTATTCATGCGAAACATCTCATACTCTTGAACTAATGTATGCTTTCTAGCTCTTTTAACATCATTAGTTCCTTCATGAGTAGCTTGCAAATCATCCCACATTTCTTTTGCAGTTGAACATTGAAATACTCTAAAGAACTCATCAAGAGTTAATGTAGAGGTTATTATGTTCTTTGCTTTTAAATTGTATTGAGTTTTTCTCTTTTCTTCTTCAGTCCACTCAGTCCAATGTTTTATTACTTGTTCTCATTTTCCTCATGCTTAGGAACATATGGTCCATTTTCTACTGCATCCCATATAGCCACATCAATCAATTCAATAAAGATTTTCATGCGAACTTTCCAATAGGTATAGTTTTCACCATTGAAAATAGGAGGTCTATTAATTGAACCACCTTCACCGTAATACACTTGATTTCCAACCATTTTAAAAAAGAAATCTTGAAGTAACTCTCAAGAACCTTGCTCTTGATACCAATTGTTAAACAAAAAGGCTGGATCCAAGAGGGGGATGAATTGGATCTTTCAAAATTTTCAAGAATCCCCAATTTTCTTTCAATAATGAATAACTAGATTTTTCAAAAACTTTGAATCTTATTGATTCAGTTATATTAATGAAATAGAATCGGATCAATTTATCTTGAACTATTCTATGCAAAGAGCCTTATGATTTTAAATGCAAGTGATCAAGATTCAATATCCTAGCAAGAGGATAGAGGAAAGAAAAAGAGGAAACAAGATTTATACTGGTTCGATCACCACTACTCTGATCTACATCTAGTTTCCAATCAAACTGATTGGTATTATCACTAAGTAATTCAAATGTTTACAAATACTATGCACAAACACAAGAATTATAATCAAACAAACCACACAATCAAGTTTCTTGAACCCTTTCAAGAAAAACTTGAATTCTTTCTTGTGGAACCCTACCACAAGGAAGATAAGAAAGACACCCTCTCAAAAACGAAAATCAAATGAAAAGAAAGTTAGATATCACCTTGGTTTGTGATAGATGGAAAACAATGAAGAACCAATCAAACTTTACCCAAGAAAAGACTTTTCTTTATCCTCAAGATTGATCCATGATGAGCTCTTTGATCTTTGATCCAGAACTTGTAATGAAGAGGAAGAGTAATATGAATTCTCTCTAGAAAAGCTCTCTCTCAATTTTAGAAAAGTGAAGTTGTGTTGAAGTGTATTAAAAGACTCACTAAGGTTCACTTTATATAGAGAGCTCACTAGAATAACTAGTTATTTAGATTTGTAATCGGTTATTTTGTTATTAGAAATCTAGAAATAGGAGTTTGAATGGATTTAACTAGTTATTTTTGTGTGTAACTAGTTAAAACAGCACCTATACAAATTTGTCTTTACTGGAATAACTAGTTACATAGCTTTGTAACTAGTTATTTTTGCATGGAACAAAAATAGCTTTATATTATGTAACTGGTTATAGAATTATGTAACTAGTTACAGCAGAAATAACTGATTACATAATGTTGTAACTAGTTAGAACAAAAAGCATGTAACTGATTACTTATCATTGTAACTAGTTAAAACAGTGTAAATATTCACTGTTTATGTGAATTCAAATGAATTAAATCAATTACGAAGCTAACTTAACCAATTAAATGGTTCTTAAACATAATATTAAATTGTTCTAAGGTTTTAATGTGTAGCTCTCACTTTATATCAATTTAAAACTTAGTTTTATCTAATTATTCCTCTGTAAACTCAATTTTAGACTTATAGAAAACATATTTCCGCTTTGTTAAACCTTTAAGTCTTAAGCTTTGAGCTCATTACCATCAAACCATCAAAGATAAAGATAAATCATGCAAGACTCACAACCACACACACATGCATAAACACACATTATATCTCCGCACTCATCAAGAGACTAAATCATCAAAACTATATTAAATCTCCTTAAGAGCAAGAGTAATTCTTTTCTTGCTTCTTCAAGCTCATTAAAGATTAAGCTAAAGTTTGAAGACCAAAGCCAGGTATTTTATATAAGCACTCTAATTTATAACTTACAATCAATATTAAGGTCACCATATATAATCTGGGTTGCCAACAAGATAACCAGAATATTGATTACCAATATAGGGCAATTTTCACCATAAATACAAAAATGGGCATTAAGCTAAACAGAGTATCTGAACATCGAAATCATGGCCGCACTGGCTCAAATGGCGCCATAGGCTCAAAGATTGCCATATGCAATTATAACGTATATAGAATTCATTGCCCTTTATTTTGCTCTATCTTCCTTCATCAGCTTGTTGACATATGAACATAAACTATTATTTATTACAAACTTTTGGCTGTCTGATGAACATTCAAAATCCCACATTTTGTGAACAATTATACACTCTTACGAGTAAGTATGGTGTCAGCTACATGTGTATCAGCAAAGTCATAATAGTTACAGACAAGGAAGTTTTATTCAATATTTCAAGTAACATCAAATTAGCGTATGATTCATCAATCTGACTTTCAGGTAAATCACAATAAGGCTAAAACAGTAAGCTATTCAAGATTATTTATTATTTATCTATTATATATAAAAATTGAGACACGAATTTTTGACATGCTACATAAGATTTTTAAACTTTTATCATAGTTTTGGTAGTTCTTCTACATATTTTTGGTAGTTAAATTTTTATAATTTAGTCATGTAAATAAATTTTACCAATGCTTTAAGAAGCGGACTAGTAATTGAACTGGCAAAAGAACCTGTTCAGAGTTTATTAGTTCAATCACAGTTAAACCATGGTGCAACAAGTAAAAATTAAATTTATAGTTTTAACATTAAATAATGTTTTAAATAAAAAAATGATATAAAATTATAAGAAATCAAGATATTAAAAATTACAAATTAATATAAATGACTAAATTATATGTTTTATAAAATTAAAAATTAAAAATAATTGGCAAAATAATTTATACTTATATATAGTAATTAAATATATGCTTTTATATATCTTAAAAGTGTTTTATATTATATTTAAAAAACATATATTAAAAACATAAAATATGAAGAAAAAAAATTGAAAGTACTAGTTCAAACTGGTTTTCTGCACTGATTTTATACAGATTTTCACCAGTTCAACAATTCTAAGATGAGTCGAGTTTTTAGACTTAATGAACTAGTCATCAGATCAATTTCTAGTCAAACCAGTCGATTTGGCCTGTCCAATTTTTAGAACGATCAATTTTATACTTTCTTATTTCTTGGATGAGTGTCTTCTTATTTTTATTTTTTTAACAATTATACTCTTTTATTTGTGCGTGTGTGCCTGTGCTGTGCGTGTGTGTGTATGTGTTTTGTTTTTGCAAGGAGTATCCTCTATCGAACTTAAGATCTAATCTCCTCCGGGATACAAAAGGCAAACCCCACTCAACTAGATTTAATTATATCATTTTAAACTTTAAAAATTAAAACATCTAAAATGTTAAAAAAAATGTAAATTTATTACATTATCCAAAAATTACATGAAATCAAAATAATTTTTATTTAAAATATAAATATGACATTATAAACTCTCAAAATCTTATTCATAATCGTAACATATATCTTAATTACTTTTTAATAAAATAAAATCTCTCAAATTTTTAAAAATTATTATTATCAAAATTTTCAAAATAAATCAGTACATAGGTTGATATCTAGTTATATTTTATAGTTCGATGATATTTACGTCAAAAACAATATAAAAGCAAAGAAAATGATGAAGCCTAGAATATATGGATAACCTCTTTATAAAGCAAGTTAGATCACACGCGCATTCCTCATGGACAATTTTTGCCTTTTTCCCCTCATCTGATTATGTATATACACACACAGACACATATATATACACACACACACACATATACACATGTGTGTGTGTGTATGCATATGTGTGTGTGTGTGTGTAAGTTAATTTTTATTTTTTTAGTTTCCCACATGTGTACTCCTTCAAATGCAATGTAGTTTGAGGCATAGTCGGATACTAAATGTGGATACATTTTCTCACAGGAATTCAAACTTGGTTCACCATGTGGTAGAAAACTAGCCCTTTCGTCTAGACCCAATCTTCCTTAGTCAATTAATTTAAATTTAAATGTGATTAAAACTTGAGTGTGATTATTAAAACTTATATGTTAATTTATGTTATTTATTTTTTGTATATAGATTAAGTTTATTTATTTATTTATATGAGAATTATAATTTGAGTGTGATGTCTTGAGTATAAATTGAAATGATTAGAATTTTTATTTTTATTTTGCCGAATGAGTTAATTTGATTTAAATCAAAATATTATTACTTAATTTGTTGTAAGGAACTAAAATGATAAAAAGTTAAAGAATGAAATATTTTTGAATGAAAAAGAATTATTGTGATGGTAAAGTAATATAAGATTCAAATAAAAAAAATTATAAGATTTAAAATTTAAATAAAAAAATTGGAATGATATAGAAATTATTATATAAAATGATTAACACATTCCAATACATGCATGTTTATTTGACATATGCGATGTGAAGAATTAGAAACAACTTTCAGGTGCACACAAGAAAATTATTATGAACATTGAATTTACTAATTTTTGAAATATAACAATTTAATGATACAATATTGTGAACACCCAATTTTATCCAGGTAATTATAGTTTTTTTTTTTAAAAAGAATTAAAAAGTGAAAAATAATAATTGTGTTAAATATGTTTTTTTTCTTTTTTTTTCTTTTTATTCTTGTTAAGCTAAAATTGTCATGGACCGTAACTAACAAAAAATATTAAATTTCTTGTTGAATTAAAAGTTTTAAGCCTATAACCATACATTTTCATTCATAATAACACTTCAAAAGTTCATCATCATCATAAAAAATAAATACAAAATAAAGAATAATAATAACAAAAGAAAATGAAGAGTTGAGAAAAAAAAACAGTCAGAAAACTTAAACAATCTCATTTAAACCTTACATTAGCCTATGAATAAATAAAAAAAGGAGATAAAACGTTTAAAGGGGAGGGGGCAGTGACTATATAAAGAGGCGAGAGGAGAATCAAAGGAGAGGGGAAATTAGTGGTTAGAAAAGCTGAAGGGGACAAAAAGCAGAGAGAAGAAGGAAGCAAGTTGAGAGAAGAAGAGGAGGAAAACGTGGTTATTGAGGGGTTTACAAAGGTATTCTAGTCTTATGCTCTATTCTCAACTGCAACTGTAGATTCCTCTGTTCCTATTTATTCTTGCCAATGCTTGCTTCATTGAATCCTTCCATTTGATATGATTATGTCTCTGTTCTCTTTTGATTCTATGACTAGAATTCTCAGATAATTGACTTACAATTTTGATTAAAGCATTGTTTTCAATTCATCCTCAAGATTACAGACATTACGCAAATCACACACCGATTCACCCTTTTCTCATATTGAGACATACACAATTCGCATATAGATTTCATTCCAGCACTCTTTACACATTATGCATTCATTATAATCACACACACACATCAAAACAGGGATAGGTCACTCTGTGCACATACATAAATCACATTTGCTACAAATGTATGAGCACCATTGGTGCAGATAATTGCACAATAATACGCACACACTGATTCCTTTCTCTTTTCAAATCTACACCTCATATTCATAAATCCAGGACACATCAACCTTCAGACACAAAAGGAAAAATCAAAATCAAAATCAAAAATAAAAAGAACTAATAAATCAACAAATTGAGGATTGCTCCAGTAAATCCTTTTTCGCCCATGTTCTTCGCATCGGCATTCTTCCGAGGTGCCTCAATCGCAACTCAAAGCTTCCCTCACCATCTTCGCGCGCGAACCTCCCCTGCACCATCAACCACTGTTTCGTCAACTTCCACAAATCTGCGGCCCAAATCTCCATGCTATGAACCATAGTAGTAACGTGATACCACCACAACGTGGTCGGCTGTCCAGCACCGTGCCTCAGCCGTGATCTAGATCCACGTCGTCCTTTCCGCGCGAACGCTTCTTCGTCATCGCCACAACACCGAGACGCAGGGATAGATCTACACACCAACAACAATTATCATAGCCTCGCATCAGCTTCTTCACCTTCATAACTTGAAGATCCCGTGATGCCTCTGGAGACCTTTGGCTAAGATTTGGAAAATGAGGCAATTCGATGAGGTATTCCCCTCTTCCAGTAGAATGACGGGACTTGACCCATTAGCACAAACCGCCTCCTAAAAAAAAGAAGAAGGAAAGGATCCTTTTGCTTCTCACCTTTACGGGCTTAGCCCATCTCCATTTCTCTTTTAAAATTTTCCTTTTCCATAATAAAATTTCATGAATAAGTTGCATTCATTTGACTTACGTATGAAGAGTTTTTTTTAAAAAAAGAAAAGCCGAATACGTTAGACCCCTTTTTCCTTTTCGTAATAATTTCCTTAATAAAGTTGAATTCACTAAATATACTAACGTTAATAGCATTCCGATCTTGATTAAAATGAAATAAAAATAAGATCATTTAATGTTTTTTTAAAAATAGTAATAAAAATATAAATTGAGTGATTTTTCATATTGGGTCTAGGGTCCACTTGAATATCACAAAATTTTATGTAAAGTTCATGATTAATCAATAAATTGTTAATAGCTTTTTTAGTATAAAAAATCTTAGATTTAGTGACTATTCATGTTAGGTTTAGGACTCACTTGAATATCACAAGAGGCTTTGTTTAAGTTTAAATTTGATTAATATCCCTTTTATAAAATAAGACTGTAAACTTAGTGATTTGTCATGTTGGATCTAGGATCCACTTGAATATCGCAAAGTCTCATAAAATTTTGTTTTAGTATTCCACATCTGTTAGGCCGCCTATCATTATAGATAATACTCTATAATATTTAAGATTTAATATTTTAATAATTTTAATAATAAACATAAAAGTAAAAAAAATGTACAAATAAAAAAATCAACCCACAAAATGATTTTCTACCCATAGAACTACGTGAGTCAGATTTCTTCATTGCACCAGAGGATACGTAGGAGTAGCAACCCACTCCTATCGATCTCAAAAACAATAAAAATAAAATAGTAATAATAAAAATCTTTTTTCAAATAAATCTATAATAAATTTTAAAATTTATAAAATAGGATTAATAATTTTATAAGCAAGAGAATAAGACAACTAATTTTTTCACACATCAAGTTAGAGGGTAACCGTTTTTATAACGGACTTTGTAGGGTGTTAACATCTTCCCTACGCGTAATCGACTCCTGATTCCAATCTTTGGTTCAAGATCATTTTTTAGGATTTTTTCCATGTTTCCTTTAATAAACTATGGTGGCAACTCCTCTCTTTTTTAATATCATTTTCGCCATCTCGTCATGACCCTGGTTGCAACAAATATATATATATATATATATATATATATATATATATATATATATATATAGTTACGTGATGTCACCATCTTAGGTTTTTAGAAAGCATAAATTCTTCTATGTCAGCCTTTTTGTTTATGTGGCATACTATTCTCATTTCACCATTTGCTATATACTCTTAATTTAAGGTATGAAACAAATGCTTTTCATCAGTTACTAATTAAAATTTTTCAATATCATTCTCTCAAGCAAATATCAATCTAATATTCCTGATGCTAGAATTTATATATGGTCTCCTTGTATCAACTTTTTCTGTGGTTTCAAGTGAGTATCACTATTTGTGGCATATAACATTACTTCTCTGGCATATACTACTGCTACTATTAAAAAAATAATGTCCTTAGGGAAAAAGAACCTCATGAAATAATAGTTCTATTCTCATTATATTATTTGGTTTTCTCTTTTTTGTTTCTTAAATAGTATTCTTCATATGCTTTTCTTGATATTTTTAGTAAGTTGAAATGCAGTGTTTGTTTCTTATCACTTTTTAGGTAGCATTCCTTATACTCAATGTCTACTACAAATGTTAATTGAAGAATCTTGACACCAATCTTTACGATGGCTGGTGCTGTATAAAATTCAAAGTGATACCTTGCTGTTCTTTGAACAGATTCTAGACTTTCTTAAATGAAGAAAATAAAGTTGTTTCTATAATCATTGCAGTTGTAGCTAGTGCTCTGTGCTTAGTGCTATTTATATCTAGATTCATTTGGTGGAAAGGCTTTTTTAGAGGAGACTATGAAGGAAAGAAGGTAAAGTCATTTTCATATACTTTGAAGTTTGTGTACTACGAAGTTTCCATTGGGGAGTGACAATAAAAGTTTGCAAAGCCTAATTAAATTTTGTTTTCAATCAATATTTTTCTGCAAAGCTGATAACATTTGAGGCTTTTGTTTATAGTTGAAACTTATCTAACTATTGATTAATACAAATTTCTCTTGGCTTACATGGATAGGTACTTTTGTTTGGAGCGGGTAATTTTAGTTTGGAGAATATTAGAGCTGCCACTAATGACTTCTCTTCTGCTAATAAGATTGGGGAAGGTGATTTTGGTCCTATATACAAGGTTTTTGGATTCCAAATAATTTTATTTCATTGAAATGAAATTTTGTGTTTATGTCTGACAAGTTGTGCTTTTGGTAACTTGGATGCAGGGTGAATTGCTACATGGTACTTTTATAGTGATCAAGCAACTCATGTCATTAAAATCACAGCAGGGAAATCGTGAATTTAATTTAATTCACCATGGTGACACTAAAATGAAATTGCATCCTACAAACCTTCGTGTCAAAAGAAGTCATTGATACCACGTAAATATCCACCATTGTATTGCCTCCTCTTCACCGTCACACCATAGACCTGAAACCCACAAACCTCATCGACAAACCAATCAAATGTGACCACAAGTTAACTCTATGTAATTTGTAAAACTGATTTCCTCACCACCTTCATCAAAATAGGTATGTTCATAACCCCTACTTGCATGCTCATTGCCTATATAATTATTTTTTTATTTTTTTATTAGAAATTAAAAGTGACAAAAATTATATTATTTATACAACACTTTGTATAATATTATTTTCTCTGTCTCTCTACCATATCACTCATGAATCTCTCTTCCCTTCTCTTCTTTTCTTATTTCTTATTTCTATAATATTATTTTACAGTTAATATTGAGTAATTGATTATTTGAAATTATATTTAATTAGTTATATATATTACATTAATTTGTAATTAAGAGATTGATTCTTTTTTAAAATGTCAGTTACATAAAAAAAAAATAGTATGCAATTAGCAATTAGCAATTAAAATCCAATCAGATAATTGTGTTATATATAATGGAACCATGCAGTAGAAAGAATAACAAAATCAGGATTGAATCAGTAAAAGGTGGTATTTAGCAACATCTGATGAAGGTGGTATGTTAACTGGCTTGGCTATGATTCAAGTGCGTATATAATTGGGTTAGTCATAGATGACTTTTCATTCACTTCTAAAAACGAGATGGTTTCACAACTTGAAGTGAATTAGAAAGTTACTAGAAGGGGGTTAAATAGTGATCTTTGACACTTTTGGCCCTTTTTCTTGTATTGTGTAGAAATACTTTTTGACTTTAAATGCTCAAGATGAATCTTGACAGTCAAAAACTAGTTAGCATCAAGGAAGGATTTTTTACACACTTTATCTTACATGCTTTGTTAAGAAGCTAAGTGTTAAAAAGAGATTTTGAAAGTTAGTTACTTTAAAATTGTAAGTTTTTGATTAAAATTAGAATCTAATTTCCCTGCTGAAAAAGGTTTATATTTTCGCTTCTGATCTTTGCAAAACAATTTTATATTTTTAAGAACATGAAAGAAATTAACTTCAGTTATAAACTAATTATTCTTAAGCAGTAAAACACAGTGAAAAGCAAATAACAATGAAAAATAAAGGGAGGTGATTCTGCACTTAGATTTTATACTAGTTCACCTTTCAACATGGGCTAAGTCTATCCCTTACACACAGTAGGATTTCCACTAAAGAAACACAACCAACTACAATAGGTATTCTTTGACTTCAAGCTTCCACAGGCATACACTAGTATTCTTCACAAGCCTCTGCAGATTGCACGGTATTCTTCTCAAGCCTTTACAGGCTATACTAAACCAGTATTATCACCTTTACAGGTCTGCATTGAGTCTTCTCACCACTCCAAGTCAATATTCTCACCTCTCCAAGTTTGCTCCAAGTATTCTCACATTTTTAGGTCTACACTTGGGTATTCTCACCTCTCCAGGTCAGTATACTCAACCCCAAGTATTCTTTCACGAGCCTCTCCAAGCTTCAACCCATAGCAACTATGTTTTTTACACACATGATTGACTTAGTTGTGCTTACAAACACACTCCAAAAGCACTGATCCCCTGAGTAATCTTCTAAATTCCCTTCACATGTTATGTTTTGACAAACTCTATTTCTTACCTTCTCAATACTCAACACATGAGATTCACAAGAGAGGAGGATTACATACACTCTCTAAGATGGACTCTATGATAGACACAAGGACTAGAGTGTTTTGGCTAAGGAGGACTCTTTTATCAAAAGCTAAATTCTCTCCCAGATTCTACACAAAGACCCCTCTTTTTTTATTTCTTCATTAAAATGAGCTACTTTGAATGAAGGTCCTTTCATACGCTTCAAAGTAGCCATTTATAGTTGTTAGAGAGATTTCAAATTCAGTCAAACACTGCATGAGATGTCCTTTTCATACAGTTGTCTTTATGACTATTATTTCTGTCCTTTTTGCAATTTTTTAAGTCCTTTTTGATTGATTTAAGCTTCCTTCTTTCGAGGACAACTAACACAAATTCAAAATTTGAATTTGTGACAATTGGTGTTGGTTGTCTCTCTAATGGCTCATTCCTTGATTGCTTCTAAATTTATGTCAGAAATATTGCTTCGATAGACTGACATATGTAGGATCCTTCTTATGGTTGTTTTTGGTAATTGTAGTGCTTATGTGGTAGTCTTTTATGCTTCAGGTTGCTTTAACTTTGTTAGAACTTGATGATCTATGTAGGTTCTTGCTTCTAAGATCCTGTTGATTTGATTTTGAACATGCTCATTTTGGTACAAGTACTTCTAAACAATGCATATATTTGTATTCCATTCCTTGTTCAGTCTTTCATCTTTTGGTGATCCTTCTTGTTAAGTGTAGCTTCTTGTCATGCTACCCCTTGACTGGATCCACCTTCTGATCATGCTTCTAACCATACACAGCTTTTAATCTTGCTACACTTTGACCTTCTAAGTAACATGATTAGCCCTGCATGCTTCTGGTCAGCTTTTCGTCTGGTAAGACCGCTTCTGAATAATAGAACCTATTTTTGGAGGCTGACATACTTGAGATTGATGCTTTCCACCTTCTTCCATGCTTCTTAATCAAGTCTTGTTCTTATAAGTGACATCTCAAAGCAAATCATTAGTAATACTTGGTCTAGAAGACTTAGAATTTGCTTATTGACAGTTTGTTATTATTGAAACTTCATTTTATGAGGGATTTGACTCAATAATCCTTTCTAATTGTATAGGCCACATCTCAAAGCAAACCATTAGTAATACTTAGTCTAGAAGATTTAGAATTTGCTTATTGACAGTTTGTTATCATTGAAACTTCATTTCATGATGGATTTGACCTCAATAGCACTTTTTAATTGTATAGTGCAGAACTCAATCTTATTAATAGTGTTTATGTATAATGGTGTCAAAAATTGTTCTTTATATCTACATTGTGTGTGCTTATGCATTTGTATATATTGATAATATTATAAGTTCAATTGGAAGATTAAGCCTCCAAATTACTTACTCATTTTCTTGGCTTTTTGACCAAATTAGTAATAAAAAAATAAATTATCAAAATATTACAAAAAAAACATTTTACCGAAGTAGGTTGTTTCAAAAATTGTGCAAAAGAAGGTGCTTGTAGCAAGAGCGCCACACTTTGTTCAAAATTTCCACAAGATAGGAAAAAGAAGGCGCCGGTAGCGTAAGCGCCATGCACTAAGGAGGCGCTCATCTGACAAGCGCCACCCAATGCACAGAAGGCGATAGTCAACTGGGCACCACTAGAGGCATAGAAGGTGTAGCTCTCAGTAGCGCCACCCAAGGCACAGAAGGCTCATCTCTCAATGGCACCACCTATCACGACTAACACTACAAGAGGCGTCGGTGGCAATGGCGCCACCTGTGTGTTGTTATGTCATCAGCTGTTTTGCAGGCGCACCCTACCTGGTTAATTCACAGGTTGCTTCACTTATTATTGCTTCACCTTGTGTAGATTGAAGAAGAGGAGAAAGCGTGAGAAGGCTGAGGAGAAGCGGTGAAGCTGAAAAGGCTGAGGAGTTCAACAAGAAAGGGCTAGTGAAGCTGAAAGAGAGAAGAGGAAGCGATGGTTTTGAAGAAAGGACTAAGGAGAAGCAAAAGAGGAGGAAGCGTAGGAAGGTTGAAAAGAAGAGGAGCCTGACTTGGTGAAATCATAGAGGTAAGCCTGACTTGATGAAATTTACATTTTTAATTTTAATACAATATTATCTTGTCCCTTAAATTTTTCATTAAGTTGTTATATTGTTTTTGGTTAATTTATGATGTGTATATAGATGTATATTTTCATATTGATATTGATTTAAGACTGTTAAGTGTTGTTGATTTGAGATTTGTTTACTCTGTTTTGTTGATTAGAAATTTAAAATAGGATTTTCCAAGGGCTGTACATTAGGTTGAGGCTAGTAAAACAACTTAGCCAATTGAATTTCATTACAAATGATTAGTTTTTTGTATAATGTGGTGCGTTCAACAATTTTTAATTTTATTAACAAAGTATGCCTTTTTTCTTTGTTTAAAATTATGTTTAAACCAAAAATAATAATCGGATAAATTTTTTTCACAGATGAAAAATAGTTGTATTACATTTTTAAGGTTAAAAATAATTTATATATATATATATATATATATATATATAAACGTCATGTGAAAAGTCATGCTTAATACTATTTTTTTATTTTTAATCATTTAAAAAGTTAAATAATACATAGTGCCCCTCCAAGAATATGTTCAATCACTTTTATATTCTCAATTTAATAATTAATTAGCTTCTTTTTCAATGAGTACTATCTATTTAAGTTAAACTAATTTTCATTTAAGTAAATAACATTTATTAATTTAATTACCAAGGTTTTTTTAAGTGTTATATATTTTATAACTGATAACATTTTTTTATGTTTTTCTTGTTGATTAAATGCAGTATGGCAAGTCGAACTGTGCACCCTGGTCCCCATGATGATTCATTGTTACATCTTCAGCCTGTACATGTATCTGAACATGTATGGAATGGGGCGCCAGATCACATTTTGAAAGTCAAACGAGCACTAAAGACTGGTGGGGGCAACACATTATTCCCGAAAGAGATTCAGAACCATTTACAGTGTGTTGGATTTCTGGGCATCACTCAAGTTGATTTTTTTAAGTTAGATCATGATCTGATTTCTACACTAGTTAAGCGTTGGAGGCCCGAGACGCACACCTTCCACAAGGTATAGGGAGAACATACCATCACATTAGAAGATGTTGCTATGCAGTTAAGATTAAGAGTCGATGGAGATCCGGTAACTGATAAGTCATCAGGTTCATATCGGCATATGGTAGAATGATTATTGGGGCTACTGCCACCTGAAAATGAAATGCGAGGAGCAAGACTAAAAATGAATTAGCTCGATCAACATTTTAGTGACGTCGAAATGCATGTCCATAGTCCGTTGCAATTGCAATGATTTGCCCGAGCATTCATTTTGCGTATTTTAGGGGTAATTCTTTTCCCAGATCATTCAGGTACATATGTGCCACTAAGGTTTCTTCCTTTCCTTGAACACTTTGATGCGTGTGGCCAGTTAAGCTAGGAATCAACTGTCCTGAGCTATCTATATCGTGAGTTATGTTTGTCCATCAACAATGATCGGAAGGAGATAGGAGGCACTGGCATTTTAGTGCAACTGTGGGCGTGGGATAGGTTTCCTTTTTGTGCACCTGCCAACCCTCCAATGCAAATCCTACTATTCCATTTGGTGCAGGGTTAGTATAATTAGTAATATTATATATGTATAAAAAAATTGGTATATATGTGTCATTTTAACTATATTCATTTATTAATGAACAGGCGGCATCGTACACTCCATCGAACATTTAAATTTCAAAGACAAAACCTCCCTGATTATAGAAAGGCATTTGACAAGATGAGGCAGGATAATGTAAGTTGTTTCCAAAAAAAATTTATCAATTTATGTATGATGCAATGTTATGTGTAATGCATTCTTCGCATGTGTAGATTGTCTGGACTCCATACATGGGCAATTATGATATGCTACCAGGTTATTGTACAAAGGGGGTTAATGTTTGGAAATCGATGGTACCATTAATTAATTTCAATATCATTGAATTGCACCAATCTGATCGAGTAATGAGCCAATTTAATATGGTGCAATATATTCCATCTGCTCCACGTCAGCCACAACAATTTCATGACCTTACACTGCGAGGGAAGCAAGACATGGATTGGCAACAACACATTATCTATATAGACAAATGGAACAAGCGTCATGCTCGCCAATATAATACCATGATTGTCGATAGCCTACAACTAACATATAATTCAAGCTACATGACATGGTATAGGAAACGCACTCGACGGTGGATCAGTCGATTAGGGGTAAAAAAGGGTTTTGTGGTAAGCATATATTTATACATCTACAAAGTTTATTTTAATCATATAAAATGGACATTTTTTGGTTTTTATGCAAAAAATATGCAAATTAATTACTCTATTGTTCTTGTAGATTAATAGCCTGGAGCAAATGTACCATAGTGCAACTAAGGACCAGTGAAGCAGCTTCAACTTTGACAAATTGAGAAAAGATCTCGTGAACTACTTAGAGGTATATACAGAGATTGATCGAGTGACCAATGTTGTCGAAGAAGCCCCTCCATCACAACAGTTGTCTGACCTGTCATTAGTGATGAGACAGGAGCAGGACGAAGGGAAGGACGAGGACTGCACCATCATTGTAGGTGTGTTGACCACGAACCATTGACACAGGGGACATTTTATGCCTCTCCCCCTTCTTACGGTGACTTTTTATCTTATCAGTATCCGTCACAGCAGCCTATGTCATCGGTGGACTTAAGCCAAGATCTCTTCATACCTGGTACTAGTCACACACCAAGACAAAGTTCATGTTCTGTTCCTAATCCACCAACCTATTCGACTCCACTAGTATATCCACATCCTGTGTTCACACCCGAAGCGCCTTTTCATTTTGTTCATCCATGGCAGGACACACTGATGATGTCCCCGACATCCAGTGGTCCAATGTTTTCGGGTTCTAGTTCCTTATAGCAGCATGAACCCCCTAGTGTAGGATTTAACCTAAATGAAGCCTTTATGGGAGAAACCAGTGCGTCACATGTGAAAGAGCATATTAGGAGAAACCCAAATCATGGCGCGAGATATAGACAACGTGGGTGTAATTTAACACCAAATGATCCTAAAGATGAGCGCTGGAGACCAAGGAAATGAATTGTGTTTAATGTTGTCGATGAGGTGTTCATTATGTGATGTATATGTTGCATGTATTATGTGTTTTCAATATGAATATTAAGTAGCAAGGACATTTAAATTTAATGTAATTAAAAAATTATTAAAATCAAATATAAATTTAATCATAATAAACACAAAATGCTAATGATTTAAATAATGATATGACCAATAATACACATGTCACACGTAGTCAGAAGACAATTACATAAAACTACTAGTTTTAGTCATTTTGATCATCATCATCGAGACTGTACTCTTGCAGAATACGGGACATGAATTGTGATTGTGGCCTTCCTACTTACAATAACCACAACATTGTCCATGTTGTGATTCCCTCCAATCCATTTCGTTCCTTAAACGCGTTGACTTTAGGCGCCCCTTGCTACGAATCATGGACTCATTTGTAACAATCCAGGGACCACTGTTACCAGCAATATTGGAGTCATTACCAATAGGACACCACTGCCCAGAGTATGCATTAATGACATTTTCAATTGAATACACAGGGTCCACATATTGATAATAATCAATACTGACTTTGGCACATGCAGCTATGACATGCGAACACGGATATCTGTATGCTTCCACACTCACACTATTGTGCATTTAAAACAACCGCCTATGTCTGACCACCCTTTTGTGTAACTGGATTGAAAGGTTCTTCAACTTCAACCCTAGTGGATTGAATGTTGTACGAACGAACATGCTGGGTGCAAGCATCCTCTATATTTTTCTACAAGGCATCCAGTAACTTCTTGCAATACCTTTGACCATAACTGAACTCAGCTCTTGCCTAGGTTCCTCTGTGAACAAAATATTTCACCAGTCTCATGCAAGTACTCCTCACTAAAGCAATAATTGGCAAATTCGGTGCACCTTTTAATATTTTGTTAATAGCCTCGGACAAGTTTGTCGTCATATGGCTATATCTACGCCCTTCTTCATCTTGTGCTATGCTCTATTTCGATAGGGAGATGCTATCAATCCACCTATGTATTTCGGGGCTAGTCTCACAGAATGCTTCCAAACGCCTTTGAAATTGGTGTTTACATGTTGTGTAGCTTGTACCAACAACAACGAAACAAAATTATCTAATGAAACATCAACAAACAAAATAAAACACAAAACTAAAGAGAATTAAAATTACTCATGCTTATCAACTTTTGCTTCAATTTTGTATTCTTAAACCAGTGGTTAAAATTGCTTGCAATGTGACAGATGCAATACACGTGGTACGCACTTGGTGGCTGTCACCTGAGATTTGTATTTGAAACAATTGATTTAATGCTCTGGTGACAATCAAAAATCAAACATAAGTCTTGCTTTTGGGTCACATGGCGTCTTATATTCTACAAGAACCATGACCAGTTGCTTAATGTCTCACCTTCAACAATAGCAAATGCAAGTGGGAGTACATATGTATTCCCTTCTTGTGTTGTGGTGATGAGCAATGTCCTTCAATACTTGCCGTATAAAAATGTGTCATCTATTTGTATAATTGGTTTGCAAAAGTTAAATGCATCACATACTGGCCTAAACGTCCAGAATACGTGACGGAACTTGCGAAATCGACTGTCAACTTCATTGTTGAAGATAAAATCAGTTGTCTCCTATTTATATGTTGATCCCGGACAACACTCAACCATTCTATCTAACCACCTCAGAAATAAATCGTAAGATTTGCCCCAGTCACCAAAGACCCTTGCAATTGCTTTTTACTTAGCCTTCCAAGCCTTTCTATATGTGATTTTATAATTTTATTGAGCACTTATTCGCTCTTGTATCAGTGAGATAGAAATCGATGGGTCTTCATTCACCATACCTAACCACAAAATGACAATGAAACATACAAAGTCATATATAGTTTTTAAAATGTAATATGGACTTAAAAAGTATTGCCATGTACAAAATAGAGAAGACAATTTTGCACCTATTATGCATGAATAGATGAACTCAGAGTCTAATTTCTAGTGGTCTTAAGATAGCATCACATTCATACACAAGTGTTGACCGCCGCATTTAGTAATGGTCCATTTATCAGTCTTCTTGGACAATATTGCTCTTATTTTCCATGGGCACCCGTCTGCACTATTCAAACATGTCATTGACAAAACTGTCAGCTTGGCTTCAACAACACGATATGACTGATGCGTCTTCATTGAATAAAGCTTCACAGTCATCTGCACATCGCGTTTGGTGTCAAACCGTAAACCAGTGTAAAGCTCGTCACCCACACTCTAATTGACAAGCACATGCGACCCATGAAAAGGAAACTCTTAGTCAGGGTGATCTCAATTGATATATCTATAGTGGGGTGACATATTCCAAAGCAGAGCTTGTGTTTGGCCTAAATATGATTAAACAATATGCATCAAACAAATGGTACTAGATTCAGACAAAAAAAAAATACAAAATAAACATTCGAACTTACCTACATATTGCGGCTGCTGTTCATCAATTGGTAATGATGAGCTTGTTGGAACTAAAGATATATGAAGCGTTTAATCCCTCAATTTTGAAGATAACAAACTTATTAAGTTTTAAAGTCTATTGTAAAAATGCTTCACAGCATCCTAAACCGTGGCGTCCAACGCACCAGTTTTAACATATGTCCAATGGACTAGTAAAAAACGACCATCTAGAAGTAAGTCTCTCCAATGACTAAGTGCTTATAGCTTAGACTCATGAACAAGGCTCGTCCAAACATAAGCTTTTTGTAAATATCTAAGTTAAAAAAAACTCATTCAGTCTACGCATCTTTCACATATATCTCAAGACTAATGCCTTATTTTTTTTAGATCTAACATTCATATATCTAAGCATTTAATGAAAGACAGATGCATTCTAGTGCATGAGCGCAGTGTTACAGAAAAAGGAAGTCAACATATCAAATTGCCAAGCCAAAAGAAGAATGATCAGAAAAGCAGTCCTCTAACACAGTTCTGCACCTTTCGTTTTTGTGCGGGAACTAAAGTCACTTTCCTAACTTCTCTGAAAGCTCAATATATGCGCTTTTGTTTTTGAAGATTAAAGCTAATCTTTTTCAATGGCTCTTTTCTTCTAAAGACTATATACTTCAAGAAAGAAGAACTAAGAAAAGAGTAGAGACTGATGAACAACAAGAACAATCATTTGCCTTCTCACAATCTTTGAAATTTTTTTGAAGTAATTCTATGTTGTGCTTAAACCTTTATATCCTCACTTTGTGAGTCAAATTCCTTAAAAAAAAATAATTGTTTTATGTTGTGAAAGCCTAGAGAGGCTTAGTAAGAAAGAATACTTGGGTGGTTAAGCAATGTGAGTTGATTGCTCTATAAAGCCTGAAGAGGCCGGGAAGAATACTTGTGTAACCAAAGGTTGGTTAGTGAATACCTTCTGGGTAAAAGAACTGGACGTAGCTCAAGTTGAATAAACCAGTATAAATTCTCTGTGTACTTGTTCTTCCATTCATCCTTACGTTTAAACCTGTTTTTAACTCCTCTTTGTCTAATTGAAAAGCTTTTCAAAACGCACAATTCAAACCCTCCTTCTTGTGTAATTTTTTTGCTCTTTTAGAACTAATAGGGGATACAGCTAAAAGATTAAGGGCCAAGGTGTTAGGCTCAAGATTGGCATCGAAGTCGTCATCTACATCTGTATCTAAAGAACTCCAATCCAAAATTTGACCCTCATTTTCATCATCGTCACTTTCATCTCCATTGTTGCTTAAATGCGTGGTAACATGAAGATCAACGTCAACATTCAACTCTACACGTTCAACAACATAGTTGAACTCCTGCTGAGATATACCAGCTCTTGAATCAATAAACATGTGAGGTTGGGTATGATCTATCTTAATAGGTAATGAGGAACAACCAGCAGTCTCAATGTCAACATATATTTCAAGAATCATCATGACAAATTGTTGTTCAAATGCATTATTCATACACTCAATATCTTCATTATCACATATTAGAACACCTGAATATGTGATCAGGTTTTGGCACGTCAAAAATCTACAAGTCAAGTTTCAAATAAATTGATGTCTCGAAAGCTTCAATTTATTAGTAATCTTTTTTGTTAACACATCATAAGTGACACCACGTTTAATTTGAATTGTTCTTTTATCACCTTCAAAAGTCATGCCTTGTGGACCATTAAATTTTCTACCGTTCGAATAAATAAAAGTAATAATAGAAGTCATCTTTAAAAACGAAAAGAAGATGCAAAAAATGATAGACGAAAGAAAAATATTAAGAGCGCACAAGCTTAAAACAACTTCAACGTGGAAAAACAAAAACAAGAGAGGAAAGAGCAAAAATATCAAACCAAAGAAAAAGCACACTTCTACATATCAACTCTTCTGTATTTAAACTTAGCAACACAGTTAAAAAATAATTAAATGTCATCTCAAAATCAGAATTAGAATAAGAATAAAAATTAGAATCAGAGAATAAGAATCAGAATCAAATATCGTATCTGATATTACAATACATGCATGCACACAAATACGAAGCATGCAAAATTATCACGCAAAATAAAGAAGGCACCAGTCTGACCAGTGCCTTTGACTAGTAACAGAAGGCACCAATATAACCAGCGCCTTTGACTAGTACGAAAGGCACTTGTCTGACCAACACCTTCTACTACGAGACAAAACATGTTGCGTTGTTCAGTAATCCTATTTAAAAAAGACAAAATATCATGTATGAACAAGTGGCACTGGTCTGACCAACGCCTTCTACTACGAGACAAAACATGTCACATCGTTCAGTAATCCTATGACACAAATCCTGTTTAAAAAAGAAAAAATATCATGTCTGAACAAGTAGTGCTGGTTTAACCAGCACCTTCCTTTTTTAATGTATAATTGGGTGACGCTAGTGTCACTAGCACCTTCTATAGCGCCACTGTCACCAACGCCTTTTGCACCTCCCTTATCCATAAACAACCCATTTTGGTAAAATATTTTTTTTCTATATTATTTTGGTAAATTGTTTTTCTTTAAATACCAATTTGGTTTTTTTACCCATTTTCTTAATCATGCACATTAATTAGTCATATTACTTTTGAGTTTTGACTTGGGGATGCAAGATGTTACAAAAATTTCATTACAATTTTTTTTAATTACTTAGTGTGTTAGAAAGTGTTGAATGAAAGATGTTGGGTGAAATATTCCTAGATTATATTCCAACATTCTTATCACAATCTTAGTTAATAAGGTGATTAAAATGTATATAGGTGATAGTAATATGCAATTTTTCAATTTAATAAAATATTGACACAAACCACCTTATAATTTAGTTGCAAACAAATAGCATTCCAATAAATGTTAAAACATTATGAGGCATATAGTAATACAATATTTAAACAGAATAGTGAATCAAGATATTTCTAAAAAGAAATAAACAGGATTACATTACAACTCATTCGCATATGTGGTTGCTAAGGGACGATAACATACAGTATGCTTCTAAATTTGATTTGTAGCACATGATGATAGAGACAACATATAATAATTTTAGCGCTCTATACCTTGAATTTACTCTCTCACACACACACATTTATATAAGAAGTTACTTAAAATGAGTTTATCCATTCAAGTAAAGATGTATTTATTCTTAAATAATTTTGAGAGTTTAGATTTTTGTACACTTTATTAAATAAAAAATGATAGGTATATTTTACAAACAAATTCACTTTAGAAAGGGAAGAAAAAAGAATAAAGGTTCTACAAGATATTATTGTTGGTCACAGTTTGTAAAATGAGTATTAATGTAGCAAACTATGTGTAGTATATTGCTAAGTATTATTATTAATAATGGTCATCACATGAAGCAAATCTTAATTTATAATGTATTAAATTTCAAGTATAAGCTATAAAACTTCTATGTCAATTTCTTCGAATATTTTTTCATGTCACATAAGTAATTTTTTTAACATTGCAAGCTCCTTAATTTTTAACTTTGTAATTTCTTAAAACCACAATTGGTTTGCTCCAATATAAAGTCTATTGCTAAACCCTTTGTAACCCAATAAAAGAGACCCTATTAAAAATAAAATATGTAATAATAATTCAATATTCATTTTTTTTGTTACCCAAAATATCCTCCAGCCAAGAGACTAATTTCTCGAGATAGGAAGATCCATTTAAAAAGCTGACCTCTTCCAACATATGTTCTTCCATAAGCACAAGGATAGAACCCCTGACCAAATGCTTAAGGGACATATTTTCACAACCTTGGTAATGAAAGAAAAAATCATTTTTTTTCTTTTAAATACTAAGGCTATTCACTTTAGTTGAGAAAGTGGCAACATGATAAAAGTACGAGAGTAACGTATAATTTTATTTCATTTATGTTTCTGCTTCTACCCTATAATCATGATATCTTTTATATCTAACATAATTGCCGCCGTTGTTTTGAACACATTAATTTGCATTGTTAAATTTTTTGTTCATGTATATGCATCTTTTTTTATTTTTGATTAAATTATTTATATCATTTTTGAAAAGAGATATTGATAGATGTGCAAAAACCTATTCCAAGATATTTTTCATTGTGTTTAATTATAAATGTATTTTCTTCAAAGGAAATTTATTGCACAAAAAAGATCTTCAATCTAACATGATTCAACTTATACAAAACTTCAAATCCTACCATAAAGACTAGACAAATTAAACAAATTTTAAATATCTTAATTCATTTCAATTTATTTATTCTCTTAATGATGCATTTAAAATTTCATTTTCAGTAGGTGATTACATCAATGAAGAATGAAACACTATTAGATGAGTTTCTAAAATCTAGATATTGAAACAAATAATGTTGGGCAAGACTTGAGAATATATTATTCATTCCTGTGTTAAAACTTTCAATAAGAAAGATATGCTCAAGCAAGACTTTACCAAAAGATAAAAAATCTCTATGAAAAAAGATATATTATAGTGTTAGATTATTTCTAGAGTGATTAAATGTTAGATTATTGTTGTAAATATTCTTTCAACGTGAAGACCAAGAAATTTGTTGTAATAAGTCTATATTTGCATAATTCAAAGAAATCACATTTAAAACTAACACATCAAGTAATAAAATAATATATTTTTTATTCAAAAATAAAATAATATGTTCTAACATACATTTTAATCACCACCAATTTAAATAGTTTACTTATTTACCCGCACATTGTGTGGGTCCATATCTAATAGATAGAAATGCTATCTCTCATCCGTGGTCTCAGCTATTCCGATCACCATACACATGATCCAAATATAACACTCCTTAATCAGGGGCTTTCTGAAGGTACGTTTGAAATAAATTACTAATTTGGCTATGGTTACGAAAGATGATACACCAGCAGATGGTGAAGATTGCAGAATCAACAATTCCCATGACCCATATAACCAAAAGAACAACGCTCTGTGGCTACTAAACAAACAACAATTATAAATGAAGTATCAAAAAGAATAATGTGCCTAAATTTTTCAGATTACTCTAAATAAACTTTTAGTTAGGTTTGCCCAACATACTAGTGAAAGAAAATATGGCCAAGCAAAACAATTAACAAACGATAATGGAGAGCTGAAGTAGAAAGAATGATGAAACCAGACCACAGCGGCTGGATACAACTGAGGTGAAAATTGCGCAGTTTAAACACATGTGAAGTTGACAATTTACAAAGCTGAAAATTGACACTAGTTGGCACAGTAGACTACAGTACCTATAGTGGATACCTTATAAGATTATCTAGCACAGCAACTAATTAATCCTGAACCTCGTTTCAATATTCTATTATTATCCATTTTTTCTTTTTTTCAAAGTTTCATTTTGAGTGAGTTTTTTATTCATTGAAGAGGATTAGCACCCACTTGAGCCTTGAAAAACGAATATCTCAACTAGACCACTACACTCTCCCTCTTCCCCGAGTTCAGTGATGCCAAAACTACAAAAATCAAATGTTAACAGATACTTAAAGACCAACTACACTTTCTAGCTAGTTGAAAATTGCAAAGAACCAGATATAGCTAGTTGAGAATTGCAAATTAAGCACAAGACATTATTTATGTAGTTAGTCATATGCCCCTTAATGTTTCAAACATATCCCACTTTCAGATTTTTCTCTGATATGGCTCGGTCACTTGTGATGATCCACCCCTCTACCAAGCACTTCACATATTGGCCTTGCTGTTATGATCCTTATGGTGTGTGCCATCGCATTGCTTATGTGTGCTTCTCATTCTAGCAAATGGCATCACTGGATCCCTTGCTATGATGTCTTTGGAGAAGAACCTGTGATAGAATTCAACAATGAAGCAGTTATGAGTACTTGTTGTGAGCAACAAGAGGCATCAATTTGGCAGAAGAACATACTTATGGGTGGCAAGTGCCAGCTCCCTGATTTCTCTGGTGTTATAATATATGATTCTAATAATCCTGCTAAAACTTCTTGTCCATTACTAACCTAGAAATAAGGATTTGGGGAACCCCATAAGCCTTCTTCATTTGCAGAAGCAGAACTAAGCTAGAGTTCCATCTCTGCCACTCTATATTTCTTCACGGTCTCGTGTAGTCTCAGTTTCAGCAGTGAGAATAGATTGGCAATCTGTAAAGAGTGTCACATTTGTATCCATATATCAAACTCTTGTAATCTTTAATAGATGTATTGTCTTCAGATTTTGTAAAAGAAAACATGGATCTTAAGTTTGAAAGTACCCTTTTCACTATTATTTTTTTTTTCTCAGATAATGCCTGGCTAAACCATGAAAATTAATGTATACCATTCATACTACAGAAAAAAAATCTTGAGTAATACTAAACCGGGAGCCATTCACTTCCTATACTCTGTACAATATGACCTCAGTCCAGTTCACAAAAGCGATTCTTCCCTATCTGATGATAAATTCCTCCCCCTAAACCCCACAAATACAATTTATAATTCAAGGATTTGGTGGCACTAACCCTTTTAATTGTTTGCTTTTCTCTGAAGAAACTTTTCTTGAGCTACTTTCTTTCCTTCTGAAACTTCAACCAATTTTTTGTTCTTTCCCCTCTGCTTAGTAACTTTGGTCCTTGCAATGCTCCTTCAAACACTTTCTTTTGTGATAGCTTCCAAACACTCGTTCTTCCATATTCCCTCCTCTATTTTGGCGGCCAAGATCAAGTCCAGTTTAGCAACCAAGCTTGTTACTTTCCCTGCAACAGAAAAGTGTACTTTAATTCTTCTTAATACAACTGCAAATTTATAAGCATCACCAGTGCAAAGATCAACACACAATTGTAAGCTAAGATATGAACCAGCATGGATACGGTATTACAAAGAAACTTCTAGAATCCAAAATAATAAACACTAAGATCCTTTCTTTTTGCTTTGGTACATAATGGGATCGATCTTTCATACTACGGAAAAAAATTCTGTAAGAAGGTAATTTACGAGCAATCCAGATCTTTCTTTGAGGACACAGTAATCCATGTAACTTAAGAGTAATATCAAGGTCACAATAATTTGCAAGGTTATCAAACTCGAAGTATATGGTAGCAAGAGGAAATTCTTTGGCACTTAATTGAGGTACTCAGGAGGAATAGGTTATTCCAACCCGATACCGTCAAGAATTTCTTAGGATTTCATGGGAACAAGTTTATCTTTGAAGTATTTTTTCCTTCCAATATTTTTCTATTGGAGCTTCTCTCATTCCTTTTATCAAACATAATGATGCAAATCAAGCTTTAATGAGTTCTAATATGCTATGTCGAGTAGTTCTGCTTTCTTGGTTTGAAAAATGCATTGTTGGAACTGAATTGGAATGCCAAGTAGCTTTAGATTCATTTTGCTATAGCCAAACATAAGGGAAACATCATTTATACCAATACTGACAAAATATTTTTATTTGGTAATGGAGATAGTAAACTCGTGAAGCTTCCGTAGACTTGACTCATGAACTTGTAAGAGTTTACCTACTGTAAAAAATAATATTAAAAAAACCTACTAGTGACATATATGCAAAACATAATACTCTTAACACAACAATAATTCATTATTTCAACTCCATAATCAAGCAAAATAGCAAACCACAATAATAAAAGGTGATAGTACATTAGTACTAAATAAGATCCAACTACCTAAATGATCAAATCATGCATAAATCTATAAAAACATAAGTTTTGAAAGTGAAAACACTTCAAAAAGGAGTTAATTTCTTCAAATCATTTGAGCTATAGTAAAACGCTAACACTGTGAGGTCAATTAGTAGGGGGACAAAAATTACGTTTGATTTCAAACTCACTAACTTTCATCTTGACTTGAGAGTATATGTGAGTTTACCCGAGTTTAAAGAGTTTACCCAAATTTATCCAAACAAGAATTTGACAGCAAGTTAACTCGTTTTCTTCACCTATAATTGTAAACTCGTAAGAGTCTACTAGTTTGAAAACCTTGATAATTTGTATGGAAACAAATAAAATCACCAAAAGAGAGGATTGGGTGCCAATTAATTAAAGGTAACAAAATCTAACGAAACAAAAAAAAAAAAAAATGGGCCAAGCCCCACATGATTGCAACACTAAAACAAAGAATTTGAAATAAAAAAAATAAAATAAAAAGATTACCCAGAGGACTTCGTTAAGTCCTCTGCTTCGATGCAGAAGCTACTGGCCTGTTTTGGTTTGAGTCAGCGTGGTTCATGTGGACTCGCGGGCTACCTCTGGTGCGGCTGGGTCTTGCGGTTCTGCTTGCCTCAGGTGGTATTGTCATGGAAACTTCGATCCTTGCAGCCTTGTAGTCGCAGGTACAGCAGAGTGTGTTTAGGCTTTCGGCCTTTGGTCTGTGCAGGGAATGAGTTTCTTTTATGGGGGTTCAAAGGTGGAGGTTGCCAAAGATCTTTTTGAGACTTAAAGATACCCAAGAATAGAGGACAAGGGAATCTTGGTTCTTTTTTTGGTACGGAGAGAGTTTAAATTAGAAAAAGAAATGTCTCTTCGTAAAAAAATACTACCAATTTCAAAAAAAAATTATAACAAAATTTACATATTATTTATCAACAGAGAAAAACTAAAAATTAGATCCAAGTCACAACTAGTATAAGTAAAAGATTTGACTAAATATGACAACTTTTGTCGACAAGGAGTCTTGGTTCTATGTGTTAGTGAGGAATTATGAATAAGTAAATTCTCAATTTCATGTCTAAAGTATTATTCTTTTTCTTAATTGATCTTTAAAATAATAAAATTATATATGTACCGCTTAAGTATTAAAATTCATATTATATAGTGTTTCAAATATTTAAAAATTCATCAAATTGATTTCTTAATGTTAATAAAAATTACTAACTCAACAACTAAATTGATGAATATTTAATATTTGAAAGACTATTTATATAATTTTTTTAATTTAGAAACTATGTAAGAGAAAAGATAATACTTAAAAATTAAATTAGTGGTCTATTCAATCACAGAAAGAAAGTGTCTAAACTCTAAAGGGACATTGCATGGACCAAAGTCACTGAGCAGAGGGAAAAGAAGAAAAAAATGGTTAAGGTTTCAGAAGGAAAGAAGCTGCTCGAGAAAAGTTTCTTCATAGAATAAGCAAATAAGTAAATGAATCACTGCCACCAAATCTACGAATTTTAAACTCTGCTGTAGGGTTTAGGGGGAAGAATTTATCATCAGGTAAGGAAGAATCGCTTTTGTGAATTGGATTGGAGTCATACTGTGCGGAGTAGGTATCTATTATATATAAGATTGTTTGTTGTAGCGAGAATGGCATATTAATTTTCATGGTTCAGTCGGGCATTATCCGAAAAAGAAAATTAATGGAAAAGGTACTTCCAAACAAACTAATGATCCACGTTTTCTTTACAAAATCTAAGGACACCACATCTTTTAAAGAGTACAAGAGTTTCATATATGGATATAAGAGAAACACACTTGACACCACTGCTGAAACTAAAGACAATATGAGATCATCAAGAAATATATATAGAGTGGCACAGATGGAACCCTAACTTAATTCTGCTTCTGCAAATGAAGATGGCTTGTGGGGTTCCTCAAATCCTTATTTCCATGTTAGTAATGGACGAGAAGTTTTAGTAGGATTTACTATATTTCCATTGGAATCATATATTATGACACCAGAGAAATCAGGGAGCTGGCACTTCCCACCCATAAGTATGTTCTTCTGCCAAATTGAAGCCTCTTCTTCCTGTTGCTCACCACAAATAGTCATAACCGCTTCATTGCTGAATTCTATTACAGGTTCTTCTCCAAAGACATCATAGCAAGAGACCCACTGACGCCATTTGCGTGAATGAGAAGCACACATAAGCAATGCCATGGCACACACCATAAGGGTCATAACAGCGAAGCTAATATTTGAAATGCTTGGTAGAGGGTGGATCATTACAAGTGGCCGGGCCATTACATGGATATGTTTGAAACATTAAGTGGGTATATGACTAACTACATATATAATTAATGTTTTGTGCTTTGCAATTCTCAATTAGCTAAAAAGTGTAGTTGGTCTTTAAGGATTTGTTAGCATTTGGTTTTTGTGGTTTTGGTATTCACTGAAGTCAGAAAGAGAGTGTAGTGGTGTAGTTGAAAATGAGATATTCTTCAATAAAGAATGGGTTCTAATCCTCTTCAATGAATCAAAATTTTCACTCTAAATGAAACTTTGTAAAAAAAAAAAAGGATAATAAATAGAATATTGAAATGTGATTCAAGATTAGTTACAAATAAAAAAATGTGATGGCACCAAACACATTTAGCTAAACTTGATTATGGAATCAATATGTCATGCCGTAGCTAATTAGCTCTCTCTTCACACCATATTGTTTTCTTATACTCTAGCGTACTAGCTTTTCTTTACACCGGCTTACATACACATGCATAAGGTCTTATTTCCTTAAAATGAAAAATTACTTAATATGTTTACTTTCTTTTTTCTAATGTTCACTTAAATTAATTCATATTTATGTTGTTCAATTTTGTTTCGCGAGGCAACTATTTATAATTTAAAATATAATGAAAACATTTTAAGGATATACTGTTTCACATTTATGTTTTAATTATTTAACGTCATTTCCTTATTAATAACAAGCAAAGTGACACTTTGGTAAAGTAATTACTTGCTGTCAAATAATTATCTCATCTTAATATATCATTCATCAAATTTGAATATAAATTTAAATGTGCCTTACAAATTAGTTATGCAAATAAAATTAAGGTTAAATTAATTTGTAAGTATAAATTTACTATTTTTTCTTCAAGTTTGGTAATCTAAAACCCCTTAACCAAATCTTTACAATTTTATAAAATTTTAGAATTATGTCCCTAAAGATAATTGATAGTTTCTATCTTTCCCTACCATTCCTTTTATTCTCTTCCTTTTCACAAAATTTTGTTTTCCTTTTTTTCCCTCTAGCATCCCTGCTACCAATGACACGACAAGGCCAATCCTTACTCTTTGTAATTCTGTTGATATCACGGGACGTGTACTGATTCTTTGGACAAGTAATACAAAAGAAAAATTTATAGTCGGTCTAACATTTATTTAGACTTAAAATCATTTTGAAAAACGGACTAGACAGGTTGATTCAATCGGTTTAGTGACCAATTTGTTAACTCTTCTAAACCGGTGAGTACTGGTCTAGAACTAGTCGAACTAGTCTAAAAGCGGTAAAAAAATCAATACAGAAAATCGGTTTGAACTGGCAATTTTCAAATTTTTTATTTTTTCTATTTTTTTTATTTTTTAAATTTGATCTAAAATATTTTTAAGATAAATAAAAAACACATATTTAATAAGAATTATAAATAGATATAAAATGATATTTATTTTAGTTTTTAGTGTTATAAAGTTATGATGTTATATTATTTAATATTATTTTATAAGTTTAATGACTATACACTATCAATGTAAAGAGTTTTATATTATCAACTAATTAGAAATGACCATTAATATAACTTTTAAGATTATTATTATAAAAGTCAACAAATTTACCACTACGGTGGTTTGTAATTGGATGAATTTTACACTATCAGTGCATAACCTATTTTCTTTTATTTTATATATTATTTAATTATTATTATTATTATATTATTATTTTATTAATATTAGTTCGACCATAGTTCTACCACGTATGATTGAACCATTAAACCTTAAATCAATGTCTTGACCAGTTCAATGACTATTCTGATTTTAAAAACATTTCTTAAAATAAATTTTAAGATAAGTTTTTTTAAAAATTAATTTATCAAAATTATTATGATTTTATTTAAAAGTTGTCTTTCGAGCATTTTGGGACGTAATAATTTTTTCTTTTCTATTAATAATAAAGTCAATTCATTTAATTTTTCTTGAGACAGTATTAATCTTACATAAGAATTTATTAATTTCTGTTCTAAAATCCTTCTTGCCAGAAAAATTACTTAGAATCATTAATTTTTTTCATAAACAATATGGGCATTTAGAAAATAATTAAATCTTCTTATGCAAATGATTCTGTCAATTGCTGTTTCATTTTCTACATATATAATTTATTGTGAAAATTTCAATTCTAAATAAATATAATGCACCAATTTCTAAGTAGTTATTTTATTTTAAGAAACTTTTAAGGTTAAGATATTTTCTTTTAAATTGTCTCTATCTAATGAGTTTAATTTTTTAATAAAATGCAAAATTAAAAATACGCTGTACATTTTTAAATTGTTCAAATTTACTTTTAAGTAGTAATCACCTGATCTATTGTGTAGCCTAGAAGGCATCGCAACAAGAGGCGAAATGAAATTTGGTAAAATCAAAAAGTTGTCACCAATTTCTATTTAAGAAAAACAGTTAAAAAAAATCTTTTATTTGATAAAACTGGTTTTTTTTTTTAAATTTCGGGTTTCACGAATCTAATTATGTATAGAAAAGGATGAAAACTTAATTCTACAGTACTTTATATATATATATATATTGGTTACCTTAATAAAATTTAAGTATCCGTTTCAGCTCAAATCAAATAAGAAATAAAACAACACCAAAAAGAAGGGAAGAAAAGTAAATATTGAAATTTATTTTAGCTTGCGGGGGCTTTTCTTGTTCCAACATATACCCTTCATTATAATAGAAAACTCAAAGCTATGTCACTCTTTAGAAAAATATTTGTTGGTTGATTTATTAAATGTGGCATTTTCAAATTGTCACAACTCAAATGTGTCTCGTTAAAACATAGAATTTATAAGATATCATAGTTAAATTAAGTTTTTTATACCACCTCCATTCCTTTTTAAATGTCATTTAAGGATTTTATACACAAACCAAGAAATGCAATAAATTTTTTTATTTTCCATAAAATAGTTTTGAAGTTTCCTGTTATGCCCTTTCTCATTTCTACTCCACAATAAATGCATGTTAGTGGTAAATGTGTAAATTAATTAAAAAGTAGATGAGAAGTAGGTATAATTGACAAAAAAGTAATAAATGTTATCTTGAACTTTAAAAATGACAGATAAATAAAAACAATTTTTTTAAAAAAATAACAAGTAAAAAGGAATGAAGGGAGTATTTTAGAGAAATTGATAATGATAATAAAAATAATTAAAACAATAATTTATTTTTAAAAAATAGGAGCATCAAACTATCACAACTTATACGTCCTAAATTAAATTACAATGTGTCATGCTTAAATTAACTCATTATTATATATTTTTAGGAAAAATAATAAGGCTAAATTATATTTTTGGTCCCCTATTTTTTCAATTCACAATTTTGGTCCTCTTATTTTTTTTTAGAAATATTTAGTCCCCTTATTTTTAAAAATATGAAATTTTGGTCCTCTTTTTTTTTAGAGACATTTAGTCCTCCTATTTTTAAAAATTCACAATTTTGGCCTCACAGACAAATCTCTTGTGTTGACCATTAGTGGTTTAATGTTGACTCTGACATGTCAACATTGACTATAATGCTAACTCTGACTCTGACACGTCATTTAAATAATGATACATCAGAGTTAACATTAAATAATTAATGATTCAATGCAAGAGATTTGATAGTGAAGCCAAAATTGTGAATTTTTAAAAATAGGGAGATTAAATGTCTTTAAAATAAATAGAGGAACCAAAATTACAAATTGAGAAAAATAAGGGGACCAAAAATACAATTTACCCAAATAATAACGATATAATTAGGATAATAGAAATTTATTTTAAAGATAAATTCAAGACCATCAAGCCGTTACAACTCAGGCATTCTTGAAGTGATTTATTGAATTAATAAGGTGTAACGCCTAAATTAACCTATTATTATAATTTTTAGAAAATAATAATAATAATAATAATTGGGATAATAATAGTAATTTATTTCAAAGATAAATTCAAGAGCATCAAGCTATCACAACTCAAACGTCTTTGAATTAATTTATTGAATTAATAAGGCCTCTCACTTAAATTAATCTATTATATTTTTGAATAATGATAATTATTCACTACTATTTTTTTTTTTTTTGGATATACAGTTAGATGTTTTAAAGAAAGGATAATAAAATGTTATATCTCGAGTCTTGGATATGTAACTATATTAAATACTCAAAGAGAGAGTTTTGCTGTCCACAGTGGTTCTATCCGACTTAAATAAAATTATATGTAATAAAAAATACTTGTGGTCTATACCAAAAATAAATATTTTATACAATTTTGTGAGTATAAAGGAGCAATTTTAGATTTCTATTATAGCGTCCAATTTGATTTAATTAATGATTAGATAATTAATTCTATGGTAACAACTAATAAAGAAACAAACAAACAAATTTGAAATCAATTACTATTAATTTTTACTATTTTGTAAAGACGGGTTTGGGAATTTAATCTTATTGAGTTTTCGTTAATTTTATCATGGGAAAAAAAATATGTGCACCGATAGTGTAAAGTTTTTTTACGCTGTCATTCAATTACAAACTATCATGTATGGTAAGTTTGTTAATTTTAATGATAACCATCCTAAAAGTTACATTAAAACTAATTTTTTGCACTAAAGGCCTGTTTAGTGGCCAGGATAGGATAGGATAAAATAATTATCCTATCTTATTGTAATTCATTGTTTGTTGCGCCAATAGAATATGATAACGTTATCCTATTCCTCATTCTATCCTGTTTGTCTAGTGTATTTCTTGGGAAACTGGGCTAAGAAACAACAAGACAGGATAAGCTCTCTATAAATAAACAAATATAATATTATTATGAAAAAAAAAAAAATATATATATATATATATATATATATATATATATATATATTTGCTAATGTACACTTACTTTATTTTAGTTAAAATACTTTAGCAAGTTATAACTAAATATTATCTTAAAATATACTTATGGTGTAACTTGCTAACATATTCTGACTAAAAAACAAGTGGATGCATGTTAACAAATGCTTGTGGAATTTGCTAACATACACTCACTTGTTTTTTATTTGGAATATGTTAACAAGTTATAACTAGGATTGTTCTTAAAATACAATAATGGTATAACTTGCTAACGTACTTAAATTAAAAAACAAGTGGTTATACGTTAGCAAATTCCATATATATAAATCATAGTTATAACTTACTAACGTACTCCAACTAAAAAATAAATAAGTGTATGTTAGCAAACCTCACAAATATTTGTTAACGTACACCCACTTGTTTTTCAATTGAAGTACATTAGCAAGTTACACCACTTTTGGAGTTGCGAAACTCCTTTTTTTATTATTTTCAATCCTAGAGAGCACTGTAAGATTTTAGTAGGTTTGTGTACCATAAATGACATGATATTTTATGTTGTGTTTCACAAAGAGGAAAGAAATAAAATAAATGAAAATAGATAGGAGAAAAATAGAATCAAAATATGAGTTATTTGGTTGTAGATAAATAGAAATGAAATAGAGTTAAAATAATATTATAAGGTTGTTTGATTTGAATAGAAAGAATGGAAAGAAATTAGATTAAAATTAAAAATACTATTTTACCCTTTTCATATTTGATATACGTCTATTTACTATTTTTATAAAACATTGATAATTGAGAACCAATAATCGACTGTGTTGTATCAAATGTTGTCACCCATTGAGAACCAATAATCGACTATGCTATATCAAATAGTCGACAATGCTGTATAACTAGAGTACAGATTCAAATTGATTGAACAAAAATGACTTCTGCAAATGAGTTTATGGAGACAACCCAATTTAAATAATATATAACAACAGTGATAAAAATACGTTTAGTATATCAAAAGGTGTCCATGGCACAGATATATGAACTCACACGAATAACAACGATGAACAAGAACGACGCAGGAGCGAACGCACAAGGGGGTTGTTTTTGTCTTCGATGTTACTGTTGAATTTCTTCTGTATTTCACACCATTTGAGCAACAAATTTTTTCTGACACGGGACTCACCTACTTTATATTTTCTCATCTCTTAATTTCACCCCTATCAAACAACACCACTTATTTTTCACCTATCCATTTCTATCATCTCCATCCAATTTCTTTTCTATTTCACTTGCCAAACAAAACATTAGTAATAATCATGTAGGTGTAGCCTATTTTGATTGTGTGAAAAATTCTGTGTAAATACGATTGGTTGTGTTGAAAAAAGCATTATTTTTATGTACTCTCTCTAGTCCAAAACCATTGATGTTTAAGGTTAATTCACACATCTTATGATCTTAAAAATATTTAATATTACCCATAAACTAGTATATTTAGTCTAAAATACTCTCATTTAACTTTTATTATAGGAATAGTTGTGGAGTAAGACATGATATGTGAAAAATAATAATAATTAATGAGACTTAAAATTTGTAAATCAGTAGTTTCGAACTCGAGGGAGTACTATTAAGCATGACTGGTTGAAAGGATAATGCTTATATAACTGTGTATAAATCAATGAGAATATATATGTGAATGTAGTGAGGATAACTCATCTCCCAAGATACAAATCAATCCCCTTTGAAGAAGGGGCATTCGGAAATAATAACTTTCAGTGAGCATTTGGTATATGAAATCTTTTTTCAATTTTGGAAGTCGTGTTTTTTAGGAATTATATTTTTTGAGAATCCTGAAATGTCATAAATATGTTTGATATATCTAAAATATTCTAAGGAATAAGAGACATAATTATAAAAAATAAAAATAAAAAAATTTCTCCTTTATGAGAATCATGGATTCCCACTTCCACTATTGGAAAAGTTTTAGTAGAAAATTAAATTAAAAAACAATTCTTCATAATGTTAGATTATTAAGAATGATGTTTAAAATTTTCATACCAAAAATAAGAATTCAATATTTTCAACCTAAGATTCCTAATAAACTTAATAAAACACCCCCTCAAAGTATTCTAGTGAGCAACCTGTAGGTTGCCTAATGCATTACCTATAAAATCATTGATCCTTTATGGAGATTTAGAAAACTTGTGATGTCAAATAAGCACTTATAATTTACCATGGATGTGATTAAATGTGTCATCTAAATATTAATAAATTCCATCTAAGTATTAATAAGCACATATAATCTAATAAAGATACTTCATAGATGACTTTTCTAAAATCACTCTTTAATTTTTCATATTTTAGTAATGATTAAATTTATCACGCCCAGGCTTGAATATCAGAGGAAGAAGGTTAGGAGTGGTCACTACTACGGTTGAAATTGTTGTTTTGTAAAACTTAAGTACAATGTCTGATGTCAAATTTTGGAACATGAAATCCGCATGACCTTCTTAAATTTCCAAACATGAAGTATGTGATAGGCATTCTGATTAGAGAGACATCCTTAATTTTAATCGATCATGGATATCGAATTTGGATAACTAAAACATAAATAAAATTTAATGATATTATTTTATAAGTTAATTATAAAATAATATTGAGCATTCTCAAAGTTTTATCTTATGTTATCACCTACTTATCCACTAAAACTTATTTATCACCTATTAATAACACAAGATAAAATCTATAAAATTTATACATTAATTACTTGAATTTGAGGGTTATTTTCTTTTCACTAAATCTTAACATGTGCTTACTTCAAGTCTTTGGAGAGGAGAGGGGAAGAAATTTTTAAATTTTTGAAAATATACATGGTTTGATTCAAAGAAAATGGGTGAGAAATTTTTAAAAATTTTGTAAACTCCACTACTTATTTCTACTCTATTTCTCACCTACTTTCATTCATATATCTCTCTTATTTTTCATCTATTTCTCTCCTATCAAACAACTTAAAATTTCAAATTATTTCTTATTTATTTCTCACCTTCTAACTTATCTCTTTTTATTTATTTCTCTCCTTACTACCAAGCAAAAGCTAAATGTCATGATTGGCGCACATGCTAGCTCTTTAAGACCTACTAAACTTACAAGCCTACTATAAAAAAAAATATTAAAAAACAAATTAAGCAATTGTTGAGAGATTATCAAATATAAATAAATTCCCCATACAAATTCAAACGTTATAAAAAATAAAATCTCAAACTTTTAGCAACCCAAACAATTACCTAGAGCCACAAACTAAAATCAAGAACAAAAAAATGAACTAAAAAATATCTCAAGCAGTTATCTACAAATATGGTAGAAATATTGGATTGATTTCAGTAATGCAATAAAGTAATAACTAAAATATGTTTTCCATCTTTGTAAATATAACAATTTTTGTTCTTAAGATTTGTTCCATACATTATTCATGTTTTAGCCCCCGCCATGACAGTAGGAACTAAAGACAGAACCCGCTATATTCAATTTTGTCCATTAAATTATTATACCATTAAATTATCTAATACAATCTTATCTAAAACCGCTGCCTTAAAAAACCATTAAATTATTATAACACTTTTACTACAGAAAAAATCTTATGTAATACAAAAGCGAGAGCCATTTACTTCCTACACGATACAATATGGCCCACAATCCACTTCACAAAACTGATTCTTTCTTATTTGATGATGAATTTTTTCCCCTAAATCCCACAACATTCAGTTTAGAATTCGCAGATTTGGTGGCACTGACCATTTTACGTGTTTGCTTATTCTCTGAAGAATCTTTTCTCAAACTACTTGCACTAGAAGATTTTCCAGATTTTGAAACGCTAATCCCTTTCTTCATAGATTTTCCTGGTGATCCTTTACCAGATTTCATACCTGACCCATTATTCCCAGAACTGGCACGACTACCAGATTTGCCCTTAACTTTTGAAACTTTAACCAATTTTTTGCTCTTTCCCTTGTGCTCAGATATTTGGGTCCTTGCAATGTCCCTTCGGACACTTTCTTTTGTGATAGCCTCCAAACTCTCATTATTCCTCATTGCGTCCTCTATTTTGCTGGCCAAGTCCAAGTCCTTTTTAGCAACTAAACTTGTTACCTTCCCTGCAAGAGAAAAGAGCATTCTAGTTCTTCCTAATACAACTACAAATTTGTAATAGTCACAATGGCAATGTCCAATATACAATTATAAGCTAAGATATGATGACTCAGACATAAGGCAGCATGGATTTGGTATAACAATATTATAAAGAAACCTTGTATAACCCAAAATGATACACTACACATCAACATCTTTTTCGTTTTTCTTTTGCTTTGGTACATATTGAGATCTTTCATAGTGCAGTTAGAAATGCTGCATGCAGATACTTACATCAAAGACACAGTAATCCATTTTGTTATCTTCTAAATTCTAATTTATAAGCAATACCAAGGGGACCATAATTTGAGTAAAAGTTTGGTTACAAAGTGTATAAGAAAGAATATTGATTGCAGCTTCCATTTTTACAAAAATATAAAGAATAAAAATACAACTTGTAGAAGAAAGAACAGGATTATCAATTTGGTTAAACTGATAAACATGATATAAGAATTTGTTACCTTTTGCACCCATACGAGCAGTTCTACCTGTGCGATGAAGGTAGTCAATCTAAAATACAAAGGAAAAGGAATATTTTGTAACCAATTAATGTCAAGAAAGAAAGGTAAAAAGAAGGAAGAGGTACTTTGTGACCCAATGGGCCACTAAATATATTAATAGATATGATGCTCACAGAATTCAAGGGGAAGTCAAACATGACAACATGATCCACATCCAAGTCCAGACCCCTAGCAGCCAAATCCGTGCAAACTAATGTAGGACAATCATCGCTATCAGTCTTAAACTTTCTGAGATTTTCAACCCTGGATAAGAAAAGCAATATAAATAAGTGGGCATTACAGGAAACAGAGCATCAGAGTAGCACTGGCTGAAATGGCATCATAGGCTCAAAAGCTGCCATATGCCATAGTAGTTAATCGCAGATAGCGGCGCGTAGCGGCTGCTGCCGAAAACGCTATAGCGGGATAGCGGATAGCGGGATGACCGCTATTTTAATCCCTAAATAGATTTATATTACACAACATATATGCTGAAAAATAAAGAAAAAACACCAAATATAAAACATAATCTGATTAATACTTATAAGTTGCATAAGCAAAACAGCAACCAACATGTCATATTGTCAATTACATTAAAGGAAACCATCAAATCAAATCAAAAAAGTTTAAGCCTCTAAGGCTTAAAAGCTAAGAACAAGTGAACAACTACTAAACATTAAAATTATTCAAATATCATCATCATCCTCAGCTGCAATGTTTGACATGACATCCTCAATCTCATCTTCATCACTTTCATCACTCTTGTAGATTTGTTCCTCCTCTTCACTTTCACTACTAGCTTCCTCTTCTTCCTCTTCCTCCTCTTCTTCTTGCACTTGTGCTTCCTTTCTTCCCAAAGGCCTAGAACTAGAAGCTGCAGCTGCAGCTGCTGCCTTCTTAGCTCTTGCATGCTGCCTAGTGTAGGTAATAGGCTCCGCAGCCCCAGTTGCAGCTGCCACAGCTCCCCAAGTTAGATCATCAAACACCAACTCATCTTCTTGAACAGCCTCTTCATCTACATTGCCCATTTCTCCTAATATCCATTCATTACCTTCATCAGCCTCATTCAACACAATCGGATCCATCACATCATGATAATCAAAACGCTCCTTAAGTGATTGGTTATATTTTATATAAACCAAATCCTACAACCTTTGATGCTCAAGCCTACTTCTCTTTTTAGAATGAACCTATTTTATATATAAAAAAAAAAATTAGTTTCACATTCTTACATGAAACTCTTTAACATGAAAGTAATTTTTAAAATTACTGACATGCTCAAAGATGCTCCAATTCCTCTCACATCCCGAAGAACTACAGGTCAAGCTCAACACTTTTATGGCAACCTTCTGTAAATATGGAGTATGTGATCCATAATTTTTCCACCATTCAGCTGCAATGCACAACTTATTAGCAGCTGCCAGCATTTACAAAATTTTATAATGATAATTTAAAATTATAAAATAATCTTTTACTTACCAGGAGCTAAGGAAGATCTTTGTCTTATGGCCACCTTCAAACCAAAGAGGCCTCCAGCTCTTCTATAAATGGGCAGCTCATTGTTTGCCTTATCTTCATCCTCCTCATTTGTAGATAGCCTTTCAATGCACTTATACAGCCCCTCCATCACTTCTGGATCATTTTCAAGTGTTGGATTGCCATAAAAATATTGAGGATTGAGATAATGACCAGCTGCATGCAATGGGTGATGGAGTTGGCACTCCCATCTTTTATCAATTATATCAAACACCTCCTTGTACTTCTCTTGCTTTCCTTGGAATGCATTTTGGATAGCTTCTTTCGCCCTATCCATGGCCTCATATATATAACCCATTGCAGGCTTTTTCTCATTGTCAACTAGCCTGAGAACTTGTACAAGAGGTCCCATTGCCTTGAGAGTGTAAATTACATCAGCCCAAAAAGTAGGCATGAGCACTATGTTAGTTGCTCTTTTTCCTTTGCTTTCCTTGGCTGCTTTTGACTTTAACCATTCATCAGAAGTGAACATCTTTCTAAGGTTGTTTTTTTGATTATGCAACCTTTGCAACGTGAGGAAGGTTGTGGCAAATCTCGTTACCCCATATCTAACCAATTCAGTTTTGTTAGTGAATCTTCTCATGGTATTCAATGCCAAAGAGTGGTTATAAATGAAGCCCACAAGACTAATCCCCCTTTGTATAGTCTTCTTGATTCTTGCTATTTTTCCAATGTCTTCTAGCATTAAGTCAATACAATGGGCAGCACAAGGGGTCCAAAATAAATGTGGTCTCTTGGCTTGTAACAATTTACCTAAAACCAAATTTCACAAACTAAAGTGAGTAAAAAAAATTAACAAGTGAGAATCACAATCATCTAGTAATCTTACCGGCCAAAACATAGTTGCTTCCATTGTCGGTGACCACTTGCACAACTTTGCTCTCTCCAACCTCTTCAACAAATTTATCCAACAACTCAAACAATTTTTCTCCAGTCTTCATATAAGAGGATGCATCAACACTCTTGACAAACATAGAACCGGTTGGACAGTTTACAAGGAAGTTGATCAAGATTCTATTCTTCTTATCGGTCCATGCATCTGACATAATTGTGCAACCAAAATTTTCTCTTTCAAGCTCATGATTTTTCATCAAATCTTTTGTGTAGTCCAACTCTTTCTTTAGAAGAGGAACTCTACACTCATGGTAGGATGGCACCTTTAAATGTTGGCCATAATTTCCAACTGCTTCAATCATTAGCTTGAAGCTTTTTGACCACACAACATTAAAAGGAATGTTGTTTCTAATAAGAAAACGCTCTATATATTGTACGGTCCTTGCTCTTGCCTCCTTTTTACAAACATCGTTGATGCTTGTTTGCCTCTTGTTCTTGCCTAATTTAATAGTGTCCTCTGGATTTCTGAATAGCAGCAAATCAATGGGACCTTTTACATTTTTCCCTTTCTTGGCAGTGGAAGCAAGGTCAGATGAAGCAGCACTTGATGTTGTTGCTGCACTTGCAGGCCTTTTTCCAGTTAAAATGGTATGGATTTCTTCTACCTCTTCCTCCTCCTCATCTTTCTCTTGAATCTCAGTCAAATATGCATCCTTCTCAGTTTTCTTCTTCACATATGCTTCCTTCAGCAATGCTCTAACATTAGATGGAGTCTTGGTACAGCTGTTAACATCTCCCCTCAATCTCATTTGGTGTCTTTTTGCTCGGGTAATACCACCAGTGGTGGTTTTCAAACAAAAATCACAAGTTACCGCCTTCTTGTTATTGATATCTCGAAGGCTATTCCACTGCCAAGCCATGTCAAGGTTATTTCCAGTAGGCTTCACCAATGCACAGGAAGAGGCTGATGGTGGCTGAATAGGTTCAGAGGCTGGCTGAATAGGTTGAGATGAAGCCATTATGGCTGAATAGAGAATGAAGAAGAGAGAAATATGCAGATTTCAACACGCCGGAAGCGTCGCCGGCAGTTGCAGAGGTTGTCGGAAGCTACAACTCTGCCACCAGAGAGCTCATCGGCAATAACAGGCCTCGCCGGAAGTAGCACTCGTCGCCGGAATGACCTCGCCGAAAGTTGCAGAGCCGTCGGAAAAAGGAGCTGGTAGGGAAGCTCGAAATCGATGCAGTGGGAGAGAGAAACGCGTGTGCCTTGGAGTGAAAATGAAGTGTGAAAGGTGAAAAAAAAAATGGGTCTGAACTGAAGGTTAAAGTGAAAACAAAAAATTTACTCATTTACCCTTAAAAAACGACCCCAAAACGACGCCGTTTCACTTAGGGTTTTTTGGCACCCTTTCTCAAAAATAAGAGCGCCGATTTTAGGCGCCTCTTTTTCGCAGGTTGTCGAGGAGGCACGAAGCGGCAATTCCACGCCGTTTTGGCCGCGATTTCGCGCGGTTCTGGCTGCTTTTTGCGGCGCGACGACCGCGACAACGAGGTGCGACGCGACACACTCTGCAGAAGCGGGGGCGGTCCGCGACTCCGCAATAGCGGCGCGAACGCACGCGATTAACTACTATGCCATATGCAATTTTAATGTATATAAAATCCATTTTCTTTCTTCATTAATTCTTTACATATGATATAAGCTATTATTTATTACAAACATCTGCCTGTGTGGACTTTAAACACCACATTCTGTGAACTAGTATTCACTCCTATGAGCAAGCATGAGATGCAGTGTCAGCACCTACATGTGTGTTACGTCTTAATAGCTACAGATAAGGAAGATCAATTCAATAGTCAACAACAAATTAGCATGATTCATCAACCTGTGTGTCAGGGAAGTCACAATTATGCTAAAGTAACAAGTTATTCAAGATTATTATATCTTACACCTTGATGACATTTATGCTGGGCTAAAAATAGTACATAACAAAATGATAAGGGCAGGAATTACATGGATAAGCTGGACAAAGCAAGTTAGACCACACTCACATTGCTTATGGACAAAATATTTGATTTTTGCCCCAACTAATTATTATGTCTCACTTCACATACCTATCATTCAAAAGCACTGCCAAAATAAATTGTTCATGTATGAGCACAATAAACTTCATGTTGAATTCAAAAGTCCCCATTTCACCTATCTTCAACCTTTCAGAGCTGATACTAAACAATTAATGTGGCTTTGAAGCTCATATTATTAAAAATGAAGATTATTCAATAGTAGGGCCTAAACAAGATTAAGTACACACACATACAAAGTTTATGAAAGTTGGACAAGCTGTGTTCCACTTCCTGCTGACAAAGCCTATTTAAGCCATTGATCAAGCCAATTTGAATTTCAAGCTAGAGCCAATTTTTGGATTCTAAACATGTTCCTCAGGGTTTATGGATCTCCAGAATTAAAATTCGAGTGATTTTTCTTATATCTTCCAAATGATGATTACAACAAATTTAAAGATGTTATTTCGTGGATTTTGGATTTAAAATGTGAATATGACCAGGAAATACGCTATTTATTTCCAACAGTCTCATCCTACTTCAACTGTGTGTCTTGCAGTGGCGCCTGTTTTCTTTGGCTGTGCACCCTTACAGTAGTTCGGTCCCTTTCTTACAGTAATTGACACAACTCTTTCCACAAAGGTTGTTTATCTTTTGATATGCATCACTCTAGCTCTCTAGTGTCTAGCCATTGAGTTGTCTAAAGCAGTGCCTATTTTCTCTAATTACATTGTGATTCATGTCATTGTATTTCAAACCCATCACAAAAGTTCTGGAAGATGTTATGTTTAATTTTGATATGCCTTTGGTCAAGTGAGTTTATTTGTAACAAGTTGTGAGGGAGCGTTCAGAAGTATGATTTATTGTTATGTGATTAGTAAAATATTCCTGGTCAAGTTAGCAGTTGTTTGCAGTGTTCCCAAAGCAGAGGGTATTATTGTCTTCTAATTGTCATAGTTTTGGCATAAAAAAAGGTGTGCAGTCAGTGTTTTGTAGCACATTTATTGAAAGTCTCATTTGTCAAATATATTTTACATTTTTCACTTTCTATTATCTCTTTTCCATGGATTGGATTTCTTTAAAGTGAGGAGATGCACCACTGATTTGAAATAAAGTACCTACCTTGCAAACTTAAACTAGTTCAAATCAACGTTAGATACACCCTTTCTCACTTTACATATCTCCTCACTTTAGAGTTTAGATCAGTCAAATCACCTTTCCATCTAATCCCTAAAATTTTGTATAAAATTTCAACAGTTACAATGAGCCTATTTCTGTGCAGCTTAATTCTGCTCCACAACAATATAAAAGGGGAGAAGTAGATAAGAATCTCAATTTAGTATATTACCTTTGCTCTGCTGGTACCTCCCCATGGTAGTTCACAGAAGAAATCTGATTTTCCCCAAGAAAATGATCCACAGCACGACTGGAATCCAATGTATTGCAGAAAACCATCACCTTGTTTCCCTTCGCCAGGCTTGGCTCTAGTACCTATCATCACATAATCACAAAACACATAACGAAGGCACAGTGAATCGAGAAAACATCCAAGCCAACCAGTACACTGATAGTCAAGCACATGTAGACAAAGTGGTCAAAGTGAGCCAACTTGGCTCACTTGGGTTGGCCCACCACAGGTTAGCCAAAAAGTGACCAACCCAACTGGCTCACTTTTTGGTGAGCCCAGAAATAGTTAACCCTGCACAACCCACCAGGAGGGTGAGTTATACAAGTTGACTCACATAAAATTAATATATAGATAGATAGAGAGAGAGAGAGAATGCAGAGACATAAAAAAATTAAAAAAATATACAAAAAACAGAAAACACAATTCCAATAATACAAAGTGACAACAATGTAATACAAGTCTTGAAATTTCAAACTTAAAACAATTCCAAACAAGTACAAGATTAAAAAAGAAACACTCCAACCCATGAGCCAACCCAACTCACCACAGGTTCAACCCAGGTGAGTTGCGAGCTAAGTGAACCTGGCCAAATTGACCTAGGGACTTGGTCAGCCAGTTTTTTTACCAACCCAACCCGGCTTGAACCTATAGTGAGCCAGGTTGACTCACGGGCTATGGCTCATTTTGATAGCTTAGACTATGATTTGAAAAACATGCACCATAGTTTTCATAACAAAACAGTAAAAGCTGACGAAAATGTTGAATGTGAACAGAAAATAAAAGAAAAAAACTGTAAATAAAGTACATGTTTCCTTGTAAGAAGAAAAATAAATATTTTGCATTTTGCTTATAAAATAGCCCAATCACTAAACATCATAATTTGGACACCCTTACCAAAGGAAATCCTTAAGTGGGAAGACAAATAAAATTGAAACAATGCAATAGTACAATATTGAATGTGTTATAAGATTGGCCATACAAACACCCATCACTGTTTCCAATAAAAATATTCCAATCTCTATGTTCTAAAGCTTGTCAGTGAAAGAACAGACTTCAATGGATCAGTAAGCATTACAGATTTAGGGTCACATCTCACCTTTTGCAAAGCCAAGAGCACGTGCAATATGACACCAAAAGGTGCATTTTTCTCCTATGTTATAGAAGTTTTTATTTTTTATTGTCGGTTGTTAGAAAATATCTTATATATTGTATTGTATGAGATATAATATAAAACCATTCATGTGTCTTTGCCCGTTAAGCTTAAACTTTTGGAATAGTTGGCTTCCGACATGATATTAGAGCCACTATGACCAAGGCGTCTGGAGTTTGATCCTTGCCACTCCCATTTTTTCTAAGAGAAAGTTGATTTGAAAACAAGGTATGTGTATGTGGGCCTGTGCATTATTCACGCACCAAGCCCAAATGGCTAAAATCATTCACGTGTCCTGGCATAACAGCTTAAGTTTTTAGAGTAGTTAGTTCATAACAGTATTTGTACAGACATTTTATGCTCAAAGAAGTCACTTGTTACTCTTGTAAAGTTGTAATTAGAATTGTAATTAATTCAGTCATAGTATAAACATTCTTGTGTGGTATCATTAGTGAACACCCATTCCCTCTTATAAAATTTCAAGCTGTTATGACATGATATATAAAAGATTGCCTATAGTAACCAAGGAATATATCTTATAAGATATTTCTCAGCAGAAAATCCAAGTGTGATAAAACTAGCATCGTAAGAAAATGAAACATAATCAGCATGTTTACGGTCAGACCAGTACCACCACATCCTAACACAAAACAATAACAACCTAGACTTGTCTCATAAGCTAAAGTGAAAGCAAAGCAGCTTGAGTGAGATTTAATCCCAGGATCAAACAATCCCAAAGAGATTTGGTGCCACTTGATCTACACCACATCTTAACACAACCTATAAATACCAACCATTGGTTGACATATACAAGACAGATGCTTAAATACAGGAGTATACCTGAAGTAATGCTTCAAGCTTGTTCTCAGAACCTGAAAGTTTAATAAAATCATGACGAGCAGAAGAAATCTTTTTATGCAATGTTGACGTGCGCAGATGAACAATGCCTTGAAACTCCTCATCAATCAGCTTTTGCACAGCCTGGAAGACTCAGAAGTCAACATTGGATGTTCATTGTCAAAATTAATCATGAAAAACATGTTACATTTATATATAATAGGGATTGTCCAGAGTTCAGAAAAGTGAAAAAGGATGACCACTGCACTACACAGTTATATATATAAGGGCTCACATCTTATGAATAATCTTCTAAATCATTAATCTTTACTTTGCATGTAGCCGACAAGATTATGGTGCATACACACCTTTGTCATGGTTGCAGTTACCAAGATAGTCTGAAAACCTAGGCCATCAGGTTTTGAAGCGCGATTTTTTAATGGACCCAGAAATTTGCGTATATCAGGGCCAAAGCCCCGATCAAACATTGTGTCTGCCTCATCCAGTACCTGCAAAGAAAGACCACCAGCAGTAAGTGAAGCTTGCAGCTCATTGTTACCTATTAAAAATTGTCAATTGAGAGATACTCACCAAGTATTTGATGTCACCATATACCATATTTCCCTCCTCAATATGTTGAAGAACCCTGCCAGGGGTGCCAACTACCATATCGATGGGGTTATTAAGTGAATCCTCTTGAGGCCTAAGCCGGCCACCACCACTTACCATGGTACACCTGAATCGTGCATGATGGCTTATCGACTTTGCAACTCGGAAAACCTATAAAGCCCATTTCATATTAATGTGTGTAATCCAACATAATAGAAGTGATCTCTAAAACATGAGTAAAATGCATTTTACCTGCTCAGATAACTCCCTTGTAGGACACAGTACAACAGCTCGGGGACGCCTGGGTTTCAACAGTATTCCATTTAATTGTTCATCCCGTCTAAGCAACTACAGGTACAGCAACATATTAACAGTATCTCAGCTGCCTCAATAGATGGCTAGATAAGTTTGCCTCAGCTAAAACTAAATAACATAAGAAACAAAAGTAATGAAGGGTACAAGTTCTTCAAAAACAAGTTAGACCAATCTGTAAAACAACAAATTTAAACATTTCCACACATAGTGGAAGCATGAAGTATCACACAAACACATAAAATGCAAAAACGCAAATCCCTCCCACGTAAAAGCACATGTACAGAAAATCCAAGTTCATACCCCAAAATTCACACCACTCATACCTAGAAAGTATAGATACAACATGGTACATACCAACACAATACCACACAGACACAAGAATATAGCAAATTTTAAAAACCATAATACAAGATCATAGCACAACATATAAAATTATCACCCCACACAAATCTAAAATCAAAAGAGAAAACGGTGTTTTAAAAATGAATGAGTCATGCCCATACCTAGAAAGTATGGATACAACATGGATACAGATATGATATGACCCAGACACAAAAATATAGAAAATTTTAAAAATCATAATACAAGACTATAATGCAACAGATCTTAAATCAAAAGAGAAAACAATGTTTTAAAAATGAAGACGACTCACTGTAAATATAATAAATGCTACAATTTATCTAATTATTGTGAGATTCTTATCTGCATTGGTATAGAAGTTTGAGTTTAATAAGCATGCAACGTCAGTGTAAAAAAAATTTAACCGTCAATCAATCAAAAATCATCATTATTTGTTGGTATTACTTTTAAGATAATTACTATAAAAGTTAACAAACTTACCGTACATGGCAGTTTGTGATCAAATGATAGAATAAAAAGCCTTACACTTTTAGTGCATACATTATTTAGTGTTTGTTTCAAGATATCAAAAATTATTCCCGAGAAAGTGAACTAGAGAATATCACATTCTCATGTTTGGTACAAGTTTTAAAAGAACATTCCTCGATTCCTAATAATATAAAATATTCATATTTGCCTTACTTCGTATTCTCATGATGAAAGGTGGGTATACATTCTAGTAGGAAAATGAAAGTTACTTTCTACAATAACTACTCATTCCCACTTTATTCTTCTACTTTTATTTTTTCAATTTTTTTCAAAAAAGAATTATTTTATTTTTTTTGAAAAGTTTATTGGAATAATATTCCTAGGCCTTGGAAATGTAATTCTTTAGAATGCAATGTTATATCTTGAAACAAATGCCTCCTAAAAGTTAAAATATATATATATATATATATATATATATAGATATAGATTTGCTAATGTACACATTTATTTTTTAGTTAGAATATGTTAGTAAGTTATAACTACAATATATCTTAAAATATACTACGGTGTAGCTTGCTAACGTACTCCAACTAAAAATAAGTGTGTGTACGTTAACAAATGCTTGTGAGGGTTGTTAACGTACACACACTTATTTTTTAGTTGGAATACGTTAGTAGGCTATAAATACAATATATTTTAAAATACACATACAGTGTAGCTTGCTAACATATTCCAACTAAAAAACAAGTATTTATACTTTAACAAATCCCATATATATATATATATATATATATATATATATATATATATATATATATATAAATTATCTAGGATTGTTGCAAGTGTCTGACACCTTACGTGTACAACATGAACAGCCTACTATCTTAAACTTCACAGCTCCCAATTCATAAGAAGGATCTTAAAATACACCTACTACTCCAACTAAAAAACAAGTGAATGTATTTTAGTAAATCTCATATATATATATATATATATAGGATTATTGCAAGTGTCTGACACCTTACGGGTACAACATGAACAGACTACTATCTTAAACTTCACAGCTCCCAATTCATAAGAAGGACAAAATTCCATTTCCAAAACGAATGCAGAACAAGTACCTGAACAAGCGGAAGCAAGTAAGCGAGGGTCTTGCCAGAACCAGTATGAGACCCCAAAACGACACTGTTGCCCTCCAAAACGGCGGGGACCCCAATACCCTGTATCTCCGTGGGTACCTCAATCCCCATTTCCCTAACCGCCCCCATGACCTCCTCACTCACTCCCAACTCCTCGAAGCTCGCAACCACCTTCTTCTTCTCCTTCCCCCTCTCTCTCTCCGCTTCGGCACCCTTGGCCTTCTTCCTCGGCTCGGGGGCGATTCTCGCTGTGTCCCTGAGGTGTCGGACTCGGAGCCTCTCGAGGAGCATCGAGTGCTTCGCCTCGGCGGTTTCCGGCGCGGCGGCGATGGAGCAGAGGGGGCGGAGGCGGGGGAAGAGGGGGAGGGGTTTGGAGAGTGGGACGCGCTTGGCGAGGAGGCGCGTGAGGGAAGAGGAGGAAGAGAGGGAGAGGGTGAACAGGGTTCTTCCGGTAGCTCCCGCCATTGATGCGGCGTTTTGGGGGTTTAGGTTCAGAAAACAGAGGGGTCCTCTCAGAAGCATTATGGATATGTTGAAGGATCAAGAATAGTTTCGCGAGCCAAACAAACGCAGCCTGAGATATTTTAAATATTTAAATTAAATTGAGGGATAGCATCTTAATTTCAACGAGTATTTTACTAGCATTTTTTATATAACTAAAATAAAATTTATAATAAATAAAAATTTTAATATTTAAATTATATTTTAAATTTACAATAAATAGTTTAAATTGTGATATAAAGATATTTTTAATTATTAACAAAATACTTAAAAAAATATTATTGAAATCCAATTTATAAATAGAAATAAAAGACAGCGGATTAAAAAGGATAAACAGTTATTCAATTAAGAAAATTAAATATAAAGATGGTAATTTGAGAAGATTAATAGAGATTTTTTTAACTAATTATAAGAGTTGTGTGTGAAATGTATATTTAAAAGAGAAAAGAGGTATAATGTTGAAAATGTCTAGTTTAAACTTGAAAGAGTGAGGACCCTCACTCTCTAGTTGTTATTCTAATTTATAATATAGAATTAGATTTAAGAAAAAAATAATTTTTATAAATATTTATTTTATTTCTTATGTTTAAAATTTTATATGTATTAGAACTTTGTGTATCGCATGGGTCATCATACTAGTTCTAATCCAATTAAAACTAACATTTCTTACTTTCTAACCTCCATCATCTAAATTACAATTCTTAACCTCTCACACTATGTAATTAACCTGCTTATTTTTGTTGCTTTTGTCATCATTACTACCATTATTACCACCACCACCTCTACCTCTACCTCCACCACCACCACCACCACCCTACCACCTTGGTAGCCATTGTTGCCACCAACACTATTTTCACACCCACCACCATTGTTCCTATTACCAATTGCCATTGTTGTTGTATCCATCATAATCACCTCCCTCCAACCCTGCACTATTGCCATTGCTGCCACCTTTTCACCACATTATTATCATTATTGTTGCTTCTACCATTGTCACCAATGCCCCTATCACTATGGCCACCGATCATTGATATCATTACTACCACTACCAATCACCATTGTCACTGTCACTTCTACCATCACTATTATCACCATCATTAACTATTATTGTTGTTACTATCCATTACTACCACCACCACCACCAATATCGCTACCATTGTCACCACCACCAATATCCCTACCATTGCCACCACAATCAGTAACTATCATCGTCACTCTTTACTATAGTATTGTTTTCATTCTTGTCACCACAACACGTGGATTAATTATTTTTTTACTCAAACACAACGTAATTTTATACATAACTAGCCCTAATTAGTAAAAAGTGTCAAAATAGAATTTAAATTAAACTTAAAATTAAAATTTTATACTCTAATTCCTTACATTACCCAAACGTAAGAATTAGAATTCAAGACCAATCCTAATTTCATGTGTCAAATAAACCCTTAAAAAAATAAGTTGTACTACTACAAATTAAGAAATAAGAAGTTTGTAACATAAAGACATTCACACTCCATCGATGACAACTGAGCAAAGTAAAAAAGTAAGAGATATTATCATAAACTAAAAAAAACGAAAAAGAATTTATTATAAAAAGATAAATTCAACATCGATTGAATGGATTGTAAATTATCATAATAAAAAAATTAAGGGTATTTATAAGTTATGTTAAGACAAAGGACGTTTTTATAACCCTCAAATATTTTGATAACAACAAACAATTAAAAAGAGCTTTTCAAACAATCATCTGGTTACTCAAATATCTTATGCTTGCTATCATCTGATCTTTTTGTTAGTGAATTGTCTTTAATCATATTTCAAAGTTTTCAGTAGTTAACTTCTCTTAGACGGTGTTCTAACGATCTGCACATTGGTTAGCTATAAGAGCGTAAACAATCTCGAAATAAATGAAGTCTACGCACTTAATCTCGAGGGAAAGTTTACTTTACGCATAAAAGAAGGAATATGCGTGCGAATGTCAGAACGAAAAGCAGATATGTCCACTATTACAAGATAGAGTACGAGAATGGTAAAGATAAGTAGACTGCGTTATCTTATCAATGTGACAAGTTAGTGAAAGGCATTAAATGCTGCATTTAATGCTTCAACGACTCTTTCCACCAGATGAAGACTGTCTCCCTTAAACACTTACAACGAATACTTTTCTAGAGAAGTCTATAAATAGAAGAAGAGACCTCAAGTTCACAGTTAGTTAGTTGGTTCACTGTTTTAAAATCTTTACCTATCAAGCTCTGATATTGTAATATGAGATATTGGTCTCTATGATTTGTATCTTTTATCTTTAGTCTGTTATTCCTTTTAAGAAAGCTTGTTATTCTGTTAGGCACATCAAGTGGTTATTAACTTATTGATATCAGTTGTGACTGTATAAAACCAGTCTTTTGTAATCAATTTTAATCAATGAAATTTAGTTCTTTTTCATTCCTCCCTGCCAAGTTATTCCCTTAACATGGTATCGAGAGACTTTTTTCCATAAGCTGCCACTCTCGGTTGTTGTCCTCTCTGTTCCCATCATGGAGGATTCTACCAACCCTTTCTATCTTCATCCTTCGAATAGCCTGGGCCTGGTCCTTGTCACCCAACCTCTTGTGGAGGACAATTACAACTCCTGACGACAGGCCATGCGCATGGCCCTCATCTCCAAGAATAAGCCTGGCTTCGCAGACAGCTCCATCAAGCAACCAGATGCGTCTAATCCTATGGCTCTGCATTCCTGGGAACGCAATAACAGTATCGTAGCTTCTTGGCTCCTTAACTCCATTTCTAAGGAGATTAGTGCCAACGTCATCTATTCTTTGACTGCTGCCGCCATCTAGAGCGATCTCAAAGACAGGTTCAGCCAGCATAATGGGACTCGTGTTTTCCAGTTGAAGCAAGAACTGCTCAGTTGCAAACAAGAATCTTTAACCATCAATCAATATTTCACCAAGATCAAAACCCTTTGGGAAGAGCTTAGTGAATATCGACCCATTCACAAATGCAATTGTGGTGGTGTTTAGCCCTTAATCGATCACTATTAAGAAGAATATGTCTTGATTTTTTAATGGGACTTAATCCACAGTTTGCTCATATCTGAGGACAAATTCTCCTCATGAACCCCATCCCTCCCATCAACAAGGTGTTCTCCTTACTTGTTCAGGACGAAAAGCATCGTGAAGTTGGCATTTCCACCAACCCTGCCCCATTTGACATGGCTTATACTGTCCAACCCACTCTACCCAAGAACAAATCTGCCAAAAAAGATAGGCCTCTTTGTGCTCACTGTGGCATGTCTGGCCATACCAAAGATAAATGCTTCAAATTACATGGGTACCCTCTAGGGCACAAGAAACACAAACCCTCTATGGTCAACACTGTCACTGATGCATCTCCCACTGACATGCCTTTCTCTCCCCAATAGTGTCAACAATTATTAAGCATGCTTCAAACTCAACTCGCTCGCGCTCACATGACCCAACCCGACAACACACATTCTGATGTTTCCCCTATTGGTATGGCCTTCTCACTGTCTGCTTCAGGATCTTTATCTAGCCCAAATATTTGGATTGTTGATTCGGGTGCCACCTCACACATTGCTCATGATTCCTCATGTTTTCTTTCCCTTATTTCATTACAAGATAAATATGTCACTTTATCGAATAACTCTTTAATCCAGGTTGCTGGCATTGGCACTGTTCAATTAACACCCGAAATTTTACTTCTTAATGTTCTTTATATTCCCACTTTTTCCATTAATTTGTTATCCATAAGTGCCTTACTTTCTCACTCCAATTACTCGGTTGTCTTTGACCATAATTCTTTTGTTATTTAGGATCACAAGCACCTGAAGATGATTGGCAAGGGTGACACTCGCCAAGGCCTCTATATTTTTAGATCACATTCTTTTAATCCTATGCCTGTTACTTGCTGCAATATATCTCTTAGTTCTTCAATAAATGAATCTAGACTTTGGCATTTTAGGCTTGGCCATGTATCAGACAAAGTTCTCAAACTCTTTTGTAATAAAATGGACTTGAACTCACATGCTTCGTATAATTCCAATTACTGCACCGTGTGTCCTTTATCTAAATTTCATAGAATTTCCTTTACTTCTCATAATAATTTTTTGCTAACCTTTTTAACCTGATTCACTGTGACGTTTAGGGGCCATATCATCATGCCACACATGATGGCAAGCGTTTCTTCTTGACCATTATCAATGATTACAGCCGCTTCACATAGTTATACCTTATGCAATCTAAGTCTGAAGCTTCTACTTTGATCAAAAGCTTCTTCAAGTACGTCAAGACACACTTTAACAGACCCATCAAACAACTAAGATCCAACCATGCCAAAGAATTGGCTCTCACATAATTCTTACTGACTGAAGGCACCATTCATCAATTCAGTTGTCCCTATTGACCCCAACAAAACTCGGTGGTGGAGCGGAAACACCAACATTTGCTCAACGTGGCTAAATCCCTATTATTCCAATCTAAAGTCCCTATTGTGTTTTGGGGAGAATGCATCACTACTGCAGCTTTTCTCATCAATAGAACTCCTAGTCCTTCACTAAAGAACACAACACCTTACGAGCTACTCTATGGCAAAACACCCAATTACCTTAGTTTCAAGGTATTTGGATGCTTGTGCCATGCTGCCACACCCCTTCATCAAAGAAACAAGTTCTCACCAAGGTTGACTCCTGCTGTCTTCATGGGGTATCCACCAGGCTACAAAGGCTACCGACTATATAACTTGACTGCCAACAAGTTTCTTATCTTGAGAGATATGGTCTTCTATGAGGACCAATTCCCTTTTCATACATCCACCAATGCAACTCAACCTGATCCCTTCCACTCTATTGTACTCCCACGACCAATCCTTAATCTTCCTCAACCTACTCTTTCCCAACCTGATCATCCTCAACCACCCACATCTCCCATTCACCACACAGACGGTAATCCTATCCCTGAACCAGTTCTTGATCCACCCAGAATATCATATAGAACACACAGACCACACACATATCTCCAAGAATATGTACATTCTGTTACCTACCCCATTGATGCTCATCTTTCATATTCTCACCTTTCCCACTCTTATTCATTCCTTTGTGTGCCAAGTCAACACCCATTACGAGCCCCAATTCTATCATCAAGCAGTAAAATTTTCCCACTGGAGAGATGTTATGGTTGCTGAAATCACAGCTCTTGAGGCCAACAATACATGGTCCATTGTTTCTCTCCCACCTAGAAAGCAAAGCATTGGCTGTAGATGGATTTTCAAGACCAAGTTTCATTCTGATGGCTTTGTTGACCGGTACAAAGCTCGGCTTGTTACCAAAGGATTCACCCAACAAGCTGGGATTGACTTCACCGACACCTTTTCACCTGTGGCAAAACTAACCACTGTTAGAGTTCTCCTGGCTTTTGCAGCCCAAAATAATTGGTCTATGACCCAGCTCGACATCAACAATGCCTTTTTAAATAGCGACTGTTGGAACCAAAGACGTACAAGCGTCTAGACCCTCAAAGTTTTAAAGATAACAAACTTATTAATGTTCAAGTTTCTGCCAAAGAACTGAACTCTTTACAGCATACAAGCTTCCCTTTGAAGACCGTCCAGTAGACATATTAAGGAAGACCGTCCAATAAACGTGCTTAAAGAAGATCGTCCAGCGAACAACTTAAGATGATCGTCTAAAGAACAAATTCAAATATCTGATGCAAGCTTCCAACGACAAATATTCAAACGACTAAGTTCTATTTTGAACGTCCAATTTATTTATGCTAGTTTTTCTTGAAACTAACATATTACCTATTTTATGATCTAACGTTCAAATTGTTTGAAGCATTTAATTGTATCAGAATCATTCTAGTGCAAGAGCGCAGCAAAAACAGATAAAGCAAGTCAACTTATCAAGCTGCCATGCCGAATGAAGAATGTTCAAAAAGCAGTTCGTCAGCACACTCCTGCACTTTCCTCTTTAGTGCAAGTCTAAAAGCTTCCGCGCCTGATCACTCTGAAAGGAGAGTTTACACGCCCTTCCTTGCATATCGAAGTCAAGTCTTCACAACGGATATTTTCCCTAAAGAATATATATATGCACCAAGGAAGAATGAATACAGATACGTACCTGGTGTAAAAATTCTAAGTTAACAAAAAAACTTCTAAATAATTGATAGAAGCATCCAATGGACAATAGCAAAAATCTTGTAAAGATTTTCAGAGTGTGCTTGAGCCTTATCTTTCAAATCCTCACTACGTGAGTTGATATCTTTGTAAAAGAAAAACACATGTCTATGTTGTAAAAGCCTGGAGAGGCTTAGTGTAAAAGAATACTTGGGTTAAGCAATCTAGGGTGATTGCTGTGTAAAGCCTGAAGAGGCCACGAATAATACTTGTAACCAAGGTTGGTTAGTAAACACCTTCTGGGTGAAGGGACTAGACGTAGCTCAGGTTGAGTGAACTAGTATAAAAACTTTCTGTGTTCTTCTTCTCTCTATCCCTAAGCTTGAAAACGTTTTCAAAATATTTTACTTGCATCGAAAAAGAAAAAAGGTTTTAGACGCACAATTCAACCCCCCCTTCTTGTGCGCTTTTTCTATTTCAATACCTCTTCGAAGAAGTCTATATGGACCTTCCTTTAGGCTATCCAGCTCAAAGGGAGAATTCTATTTGTAGGTTAAATAAGTCACTCTATGGACTCCGACAAGCCTCTAGACAGTGGTTTCAAAAAATTTCCACTGGCATCACTTCTTATGGCTTTAAACAATCTACTACAGATTACTCCTTGTTCAGCCATGGCTCGGGTCCATCCTTGGTTATTCTCTTGGTGTACGTTGATGACATTATTATAGCCAGCCCCAAACACTCATTAATACAACAAGCCATTATCAGGTTACAGCAAACCTTTAAGTTGAAAGTCGTAGGAGATCTCAAGTATTTCCTGGGCCTTGAGATTGCCAAATCTGCTAAGGGGATCCATCTCTGTCAGAGAAAATATACACTAGAACTGCTGGATGACACTTGGTTCCTTGATTCCAAACCAGCCAAGCTACCCATGGATCCTAATTTGAAGCTAAACGATAATGATGGGGAACCACTGACTGATGCTACTCAATATCGTAGACTTCTTGGTCGCTTAATGTACTTGACCATATCACGACCTAATATCACTTTTGCCGTTAATCACCTCTGCCAATTCATGTCACAACCTCGAACTCCTCACCTTCATGCTGCCCATCAAATACTTTAATACCTTAAGTCTTCTCTTGGACAAGGACTTTTGTTTCCTGCTGTATCCAACACAAAACTATCAGCCTATGTTAATGCTGATTGGGGTGGCTGCCTTGTGACTCGTAGATCCACTAATGGTTTTTGTGTCTACTTAGGCGATGCCTTGATAACATGGAAATCAAAAAAACAACCTACAGTTTCCAGGTCCTCTGCAGAAGCTGAATACAGGTCCATTGCCTGCCTAACTAGTGAACTCCTTTGGCTACAACAGCTACTTCGCACCTTTGAGATTCTTATCTCCTCAATTATGGTCCTATGTGCCAATAAATCTGTAATTCAATTAGCCATAAATCCTGCCTCCTTAGATCCGTCCAAACATGTTGACATTGACTGTCACTTCATTCGTGAACATGTATATTCAGGATTGCTCAAATTGATCTACCACCCCACTCAGCAGCAACTTGCAGACTTGTTCACTAAAGCTCTATCTGATTCTCGTTTCTCAACATTACTATCCAAGTTGGGCACTCTCAACATATACCTCCCAACTTGAGGGGGAGTATTAGATATTGGTCTCTATGATTTGTATCTTTTATCTTTAGTCTGTTATTCCTTTTAAGAAAGTTTATTATTCTGTTAGGCACATCAAGTGGTTATTAACTAATTGATATCAATTGTGACTGTATAAAACCAGTCTTTTGTAATCAATTTTAATCAATGAAATTTAGTTCCTTTTCATTCCTCCCTGCCAAGTTATTCCCTTAACATGTAACAATCATAAAACTCAGTTTGTAAAAACTTTATTTGTTTTTCATTGTATATTCGTCTGTTAGGACGTTAAACTCAGTGAGGTAACTCACGTTCAACCTTTTCTTTAAGAAATTGGTAGAAGCCTGAAGAGGCTTTAATTCAAAGAATACTTGAGTTTTGTTTAGAAAGACAAGTTAAAGACTACTTGGGTTGAGCCTGAAGAAGCTTGCTGAAAGAATACTTGTAACTTGGATAAGTTAGTGGAACTTGGTTGTTGCCAAGAATTGGACGTAATTTCTAGGTGAGATGAACCAGTAAACTTCTTGTGTGCATTTCTATTACTCTTTTAGCATTCATCTTTCCTGGAAAATCATTTTTGAAAAATCGTTTAATTCCCTCTTCAGACAATACGTCTTTGTTAAAAGTTTTTGCGAAAATTTGCTATAATACAATTCAACCCCCTTCTTGTGTTATCTTTGTGTTTTATAAGTTAGATAAAAAAATAAAACAAAAAGAATACATTATAAAAAGATAAATTTAATCTCTATTAAATGAATCACAAATTATTAGAATAAAAAAAAGTAACAGGTACTATCTGAAATTAAAAAAAATGGTATATCAAAATAAATATTAGCTTTTGTCAAATGGACCATAGATTAAAAAAATATATAAAATGTATTATGATAAATTGGAAAATGAAAAAAAATTAATACTTTATGAAGTATTAATATGTGACGTAAATATTTAACAACATAGTTTACTTTATTAAGTTTATATAGATAGGTCACATAATTTTATTTTATTTTTAAGAAAACCGAGTTATAAATTGAATTTCATTATAATTGTTAATACAAACATACAAACATATTATTCATTTATCAAATCCATTTTCTCCTGCTAGGGGTGGACATGGATCTGAATCGACCTGATAACTCGATTAACCCAAACCAAACCAAAGGAAAAAAAAAAAAAACCTAGGTTGGTTCAAATCATCAGTTCAATTCAAATTTTAAAATTACAAATTTGATAACATTGATTTAAGTGTCAAAAACCTATATCATTTTAGAAAATTTTTAATTTTTTATGTTGTGTAATTCTATAATTTTATAATTTTTATGTTGTGTAATTTAATAATTCTGACTTTTGAGACTGTTCATTAGTTTTCTTTCATTTTATTACAATTTTCCATTTTTTTTTTTTCGTTATTTCATTAAATAACCTGATGACCCAACCCAAAATGATTGAGTTGGTTCTATTCAAGTTGTCAAAAAAAATTTGAAAAATCATATCTAACCCAAACTGATTAATATTGATCGGTTTTCATTATTTCATTAAATGACCCAATGACTAAACTCAAATCAACCAAAATATGATTGAGTTGATTTTGTTCAGGTTGTCAAAAAAATTGAAAAATCATAACCCAAATTGATTACCATTAATCGATTTGGATTAAGTATTTCTTAAACCTGACTCATGTCCACCTCTACCTCCTAGCTCCTACCATCCAAGTAAAGTTGAGAGCTTCAATTTTTCTCATAGATGAATACAAATAGCACACTCTTTAACATTCTCTTTCCAACACATACCTCTTTTATTGAGTAAAATTCGTATAGGTCTTACTAAATATGTGGGTCCGATTTTCCGTTTTGATAAGTATGATTCTCAAAATAATAAAACTCACATGAATTTCAACCAATAAAAAAATTATTAGAAAAAAAAATGTTAAAAAAGTGTTGATAGGATATCATGGTTCTAGCCAACCTAGGACATTATGATTCCTTTTAGTGGACTATTGTAAGGTTTACACACCCTTGAAGATGCTATGGATTGTAATACCCATCGTGTAGTTAGTTGCTGTTCTTCCCTTCCAATCATTTACCAAAAAAAAAAAAAAAAAAGAGCTTCAATTTTCGTATGGAGCCGTCACTTGAGGACTTGAGGTGATTTATCAGTTGGCAACTTGCTTCTCCACCTGCACGAACCCATAGATATGGACCTTGATTGCTTGCAGTTAAATTCTACGCAGTTCATCATGCAGTCACGATTTAAGGGTCGCAATTTTTTCTTCTTATATTTTATCAATTTTGTAATAGTTAGAAAATAAAATTAAAGGTAGAAATCAAGTTTTCCTTGAGTGGAGGCAATCCTTGTCCCCATAGATATAAGTTCAGTGCCTTTTAACAATGCAGTGAACCGCGTGAACCACACCAGTAGGAATGAAAATAGGCTAGGCCGTTTGACAAAGGCTTATGGCCTAGCCTACATCAGGTCCAAATCAAGCCAGACTTTTTTAAAAAATAGACTAGGTTAAGATTTTTATTAAAGTCTATTTAATTAAAAATGCTAGACCTAAGCCATTCAAAAGGCTTTTTAGGCCTAATAGGTCGGCCTATGTAAAAAACATAAATAAATATTTATTGTTAATATTATTATTATTGTATTAAATTTGTTATAATATATTAAAATTATACATTTATTTATCTTTATAAATGATAAGCATGTTGACCTACATAAAAAATCAAGCTTATAAGTTTATTGAAAGATAGATTATATCCTAACTAGAGGTTTTATTGCAAAATATGTTTTCAAATAAATTATCATCCCCTATCATGGTGTTAAATTATCACAAAATAAACCTTTAAAGAGGTTTGTAGACCAAGTCAGGCTTTTATGCAAGTCAGGTCAAACCTTTAAAAAAGTCTATAATAGATAAACAAGCTAAGCTCAGACTATAGATTTTTAACTAAGGTCAAACTCAAGCTCAATAAAACCTAGCCTGTCCTAGCCTACTTCCACCCCTACGAACCAGTTACACGTCACATGACCATTGTAGAAATGTCCAAAATAACCATCATAAGGACTGCTATTTTTTAAGTGTTGTGTTTGGATGAGGAAATTGAAAATTTTAAAGAATTTAAAATTTTAAGAAATTCAATTTGCTTCAATTGATATTGCTTCATTTTTAAAATATTTTGGATAAAATAATTAAATTTCTTCATTTTTAAAATTATTTGTTTGGACAGAATAATTAATAGAGTAATTAAATAAAAAAAGGCAAGCTAAGGTATATTCATATCCCACTATCATCTACCTAGAAAGCACCATCAACAATATCAATATTGTATAAAAACTAGAACTGATTCAAAAACTTGCAAATCCTTTTGACTAATCCAGTGTCCTTGATCTTTGGTTCATCGCGGTAATGGTTAATAAACCTCATCAATAACTCCCTCCTCTCCATGGCCAAACCTCATCCATCCCCGAGCCACTAGATCAAAATCTTTATCCCCATTGTCATTACAGTGCAGTACTTCACAGCGATGAAGGCACAGATTCCACGGCTTGTAATGGTGGCACCGGTGGTCAAGGATGCAAGGCCTCTATCCATGGTGATTGTTGAAGTAAAAATTTCAAATGGAATTGAAGACGAGACTATAACGAATTAATTAATTCACATATAGAGACACAGAAGAATATTCAAGGCAAAGGGTAAGAGTTCAAACGAGAGAGTCTGAAGGAGAAGGAATTTGAAATTCTTATTTTTGAGGTGTTATTTCAAATTCCTCATTTTTAATTTTAAAAGAAATACTTCACAAAATCCCCTCATTTTTAAAATTCTACATATTTAGAATCCAAACAAAGCATTTTATGCTGATGTATTTTAATTACTTCCTTAAAATACATTTAAATTACACCATCCAAACACACGGAAGGGTAGAGATCGACCGTTCCTTCTCTCTCTGAACAATCCATGTGCCGATAGATATAAGTTCGATGCCTTTTAACAATGCAGTGAACCGCACCAGTTACCCCTTACATGACCACCAATGGAATGTCCAGAATAAGTATAACCTTCATTTGAGCGGGAAAATTTCTCTAAATATATTGTAATCTGAACGGCGAAAATATTGACGTAGATACAAGTGTTACATACTTGTACATGAATGTAACCAAGATTCTGTTAATGATTGCGAATCATCTAATACTCAAAAGCTAGCTGTTATATATATATATATATATATATATATATATATATATATATATATATATATATATATATATATATATCCTTATTTTCCCCTCTCCCATCCTTTCGTCAAACAAATACCTCATATACAACACTCAAAGTGTTTGGTTAAAGGGAGAGGGAAAATAAAGAGACCAATATACTTCCTCTCCCATTTTTGCATTCCCATCAATATTCAATAGATTTGGAGCAGAGAAATAATTGAAGTTTCTTACTGTAAGGGTATAACAACAAAATTGGTATAACAAGACATTTGGTTTTCCTTCCCTTTCCCTTCCCTTACAAACTAAATAAGGTGCCCCTCTCTTTACTCCCCTCCCTTCCCATCAGAACTCAAACTAGTGCTACAGAAAATTATTTGGCAACTATGTCTCAGCATCTTCCACATAATTCCCCCCAGTCAGGGAAAAAGATCCATCACATTGATTGTACATACGTTGGTGGAACTTTTTACTATGAGGAGGGAGAGAAAATTAGAAAAAAATAAAAATAAAAATGATTACTGCAGAAGCAGAAGACATATGGAAGGCATATTAATGGGGGCAAAAACAAAAACAAATACTGTCAATAGCCACGAATGTGTTAGGAGAAAGTGCTAGAATGATAGCATTATCATTAGTAGGTACTTAAACTAATTACTAAGAGACACGTGCCTGGTGCACTGGAGCTTTCGGTAAGCTAGCCAGTGCCAGCATCTATCTACGCATCTAAATGAAACAACTCTTCATAAAAGACAAGATAAAATTAATAGCGATGACCAGACCAATGTCAATGTCCCTCATGCAGCATATAATAAAGATACAAATGAACCATAAAAAAAAAAAAAACTCCCAAACAAAATTACAGTATCTTTAATAAATAAAGAAATTAATATAAAAGGAATATGACTTGTACAGGTATGCTGAGGATTTGGAAGACATTAGAGACTAACAGATCTGTGATATTGTCTAGATCAATCTAAATCAGTTAGCAATTAATTATATTGTTGAGATCAGATTCCTACCTTTCCTATCCCATATACATTGATCAATAGGCAAGGAAGGATAACAAATTTGCAACTCAATCGCACATATTCAACCTCAAACCCTTCTTCTGTTGTTGAGAAGAAAATGGATGTCTCTCCATTGAATCCCAAAACTCATAACCATGCTCATTCTAATTTGACAGGTAATGCAGATAGATGAAGTGAATCTTCTCTATCACCAAAAAAGACTTTCTAAAAGTAGCCTCAGTTAGCTTGTTAAAAGAGGTTGAAGAGGTCGCTTTCACCATATTAGAGTTATTATCGAATTTTATTTCTGGGTCAACACAATCAAAACATAGAAGTTAGTGGTATTCGTGCCACAACTTTCAAATGGAAACTGACTTATGCTGTTCCCAAGCCTCACCTTGAAATATATTCTCGTTTATGTTCAGCCGTTCAGGCCTCTTTTTTCTCCCCTGCCCCATCATAATCAGAATAGTATAATATCATGATCTTATATCCAGTTGCTTGTACAAAGAATGGTCAAAAAGCAAGTAGTGGAAGAAACCATGCAAACCATTCCTACCTTTCAACACTGACAAAAATTGGGTTTCTCGTTCATCATCCAGAGTCTGAACCATTGCACATTAGACAATCGTTTTTTATTTTTGCACAAAATTATTTTGTATATGAATTAGGAAAGATGCTTCAAAATTTAAATTTGCAAATCTCCATCCAGATATCATTGTAGCCCCTTACTCTATTTTACTCTAGATGATTATTAGATTATCTTGTAGAAATTGCATTGTTTGACCGATTATACCTTGCACGTGAACAAACGGGAACTAGAGCCAGTTCTTCAAAACTAGAAAGCCTAAAAGTTGTTGTTGTTTTTTTTTTTTTTTTTTTCTAGCTTGATAAAATTAACACCATCCTCTGCCTCATTTCATAAGTTAGTAGCTTGGAATATGTCCATTTATAATCAAACATCAATTTCCCTGCTTACTGACACATTCAATCGCACTAAATTCGGTGCATATCACAACACTGAAGACAAAAGAGTGCAAAATCATTGAGCTTTGGATTAGCAACAAATGGGGAGAGTATATGTGGAAAATTGCACTGCACTCAAGAAACTGGAATATTTGGAACTCACTGGCCCAGCAAATACACATTCTATAATCTATGTTAAGTGAAGCTGACTCCGACAAATAAGCAACAAAAAATACAAGTTGGATTTCATAACCTACTTCCACTCCCAACTGATTCACAACCCATAGCGATCAATTACAATTTATGAAGAGATCACATCAGTAACACCAACACATGAAGGCTTTATAAACAGTCTGCAACCGCAATTGCAGCCGTAATATCAAAGATTTGGGATCTCCACAATTGGGACCACAATTGCGATCACATCAAATACACGTGTTTGTAATTTCCCGCAATGTCAAATATTGCAACAAAACTACAGCCGCAATTTAAAACCTTGACCAACACAAATGATTAAAAATTTTCAATTAAAAAAGCACATTAGCCATAGCTAATCAACCAAGACAAGAAACTCATCAAAAAGCAAAATAAGACCATAAAGCTCTCGCAAAAACTAGCGCTCTTGCAAAGCAAAGATAAACACGCCAAAGGCAATTGAACAATTAAATCTCAACATTGATTTCACTTAAAGCAACCAAGTCTCTAACAAACTTATTTCATCATCTCACATTCATCCGTTTCTCGAGCACTACAGTACCTATCTCGATCCGGAGAAAGTTTTCCGGCTCCTCCTGGTGCGCGCATTCGTGTGGGTCCTCTGACCGCGGCAGGGCAAGTTATCCACGTGCCTAATCCCTCTGTAGCACTGAATGCTCACCAACCTTCCCACGTCTCTCTCAACGCACTTTTTCTGAAAACAACCACACACATTTCATAGACATAACGAAACAAACAAGCCTGGATAAACTTCTCTTCCGTAAGCACTTACAATAGAGCTTATGAGTTAAAATCAACTTATGCACTTCAACTTTTGCTGAAGCTCTACTAAGGTGTTGATTTTAACTTAAAAGAGAAGTTTGATTTATTTGCTTTTTGTATTTTATTCTTCTATAAGTATTTATAGAAAAGTTTATCGAAACAAGCGTTACAGGAGCAAAGAAAGGGTACCAAATCGTTTCCAATTAGGTACTTGGAGAGTAACTCGCGAATGGAATAGAGTTCTCGCTTGCTGAGGTCCTTGACGAATTTGTTCTCGACGCCGAGCTCGCACACGATGTGGTGCGCTTTGGAACGGCCTATTCCGTGGATGTGCTGAAGAGCGTACTCCAGACGCTTGTTGTCGGGGATCTCGCCTCCCACGCCGCCTCCGATGTTTATGTTCTGCACGCGCACGCCCCAATGCTGCAAAACGGAAAGAAAAAGTGAAGCTCTAGAATGTTCCTGAAAAAGGGCGAGGCGAAGGTAGATTGAGCTGAGGGAGTGATGTTGAGTTAGGGAGAATTTACCGATAGGTTTTGACGGAGGCGGAGAGCGACGTCAGAAAGGATTCGTGCGGAACCGAACATGTTGGAGTTGGGGGATTTGCGGATGTAAGTTGCGAGCAATGTTAGGAGATTAAGGAGAGTGAGTAGGTTATCCAACTCTATGCCGATGCAACCGGTGGGAGTGGGAGATGGAGCATCAAATTTTAAGAATTAATTATTTTTCTGAAAATAAAATGAGAATTTATTTAGTTTTGAAATGATCTTTTGTTTGGAATCAAGGGTTAGAAAAATGAAGATTAATTTAATTTTATAATTGTTTTAATTTTGCCTTTGTTGTGTCTGTGTGCATATGGATAAATTTGTTTTTTTATTTATTTAATAATTTCAAAACATTTTTGGAAAATTAACTATAATTAAATTAATTGATTATAATATGATTCGTTCTAATTATAAATTAAAATATTATTCATAAAAATAAAAATATTTCTTATTGAATTTTTTTTTATATTTGACATGTTTGACTTTAACATCAAGTAAAATTTTCTTATTTAAAAAATTTAAATTGTTAATTACTTTTAATTTTTATTAACTTTATTAAAATCTTGATTTCTTAAATTAATTACTTTTGCTTTTTAATATTATTTTTTCATCTTAAATTCAATTATTATTTGTACTTTTAAATTTTATTTTATTTTTTTCAAATTTGGGATTTTCCTCCATAATTCTAAACTATTTATATTATCAAACACGTGATTAACTAACACATAATTGCTCTAGCTAAATGAGTGATCTCGAGTTCAAGCCAATGATTATGCAGTTGTATTAAATACTTAGAAGAAGAGTTTTGTTATTTATAGTAGTTTTACCTTACCTCTCGTAGACACTTGTGGTGGCCTCGTATTAAAAAAAAAAAATTATGCTTTTCTGATTGATTTATTTGATTAAATATAGGACCTATTTCTGCGTTCAACAAACTACAATACAAATAAAAAACTTGAAAATCTAAAGCTATTTAATATAGCTTCTCCTTCAACGTGGAATTTAACTTGAGAGCGTGTTTGGAAACACTTTACACCCAAAAAATCACACTCATGATGTTAAAAACACTAAAGCTAGAATTAGTAGTATTCGCGTTGATGGGAAAAATTACATCCATGATCCATTTCCAAACATGCACCGAGTCTTCTCTGACATGACATGAAGCCAAACAGGCTATTGCATATTTTTCTTATAATTTCAAATATTTTTTCAATTTATATTTTTCAATTTCACTTTAATTAAAAAAATACTCGCATAACGCATAAAATACTTATTAATTACTTTATTGATATAAATAATGGGCAATGATTAAAAGGTTAAAGTCAATGATTAAAATGTTGCTGATCAGTAGCCACTAACCAGAGTAGTCTCAACAAGAGCATGGCCTTGAGAATTATCAATGATCTGGCGACATCAACAGTAGCATGTCAGGAATTTACATGCTCATGAATACCAAAGAAGTTTAGACAATTAGTATGGTCATTCTCCCGAGTCCTCTAACTTGTCCTGAAAGCCATTATCCAGTTGATTCCACAAACCTTGTGCCTTCCCAACCAAACCTGATTCCAGTTTATGTCCTTATGTTATTTCATTAGCAAGTTGAATCATTGTCCCAAACATGAGCTTCTTCAGGTTGCTATATTGAATGCAATTATTTGTACTGTGCTCAATCTGGAGGGTCCATCCTTTGTGCCAACAATTACATAAACAAGATAGTATCTTTGTCACCTCTTTAAAGTACTGAATCACCGAAGAGCTCTCTTTTGAAATTTCTCCAACAAATCCTATGCTTTAGCAGAAGGGTCAGTTGCCGTCAAGGGGTAAATAAAATTATCTGAAGTCCAGATTTAGGCAGTACATCACAAACAATTACAAACTGGAAAATAGTGAAATTTGAGTTAGTCTTGTATCAAAAAATTAGCGTGGAGTAGCTCTTCCAATAGAAACACATGAATTCCAAACCCATGTCGGTCTTAGTGATGATGTATTTACAGCTAAATGTGAAAGACAAAATCACCAATCATATTATATGATCTCGCATATCCAAACCACTGGCCATATTGTTCCCTTCTTTCTCTTTCTTCCTTTCAAGAATCTCACCTGGCTTTTCAAGCCAACTAAAACCAGGCTGCTTATGGACATTTCTTTCTTTCATCGCATTCCTTACATTCCCAACCTCTTCCCAGTCACCATCAGCAGCATATATATTTGATAGTGTAACAAAGCTACCAGGTCCATTTAACTTCATTCTCATTATGTCCTCTTCCATCATTTTAGCCAGATCCCTTCTTCCATGGACTTTGCACCCATTTAGAAAAGCTCCAGTCATTGACTCTGTGACTTGCATTGGCAGGGCTTCGAAAAATTCATATGCTTCTACCGTCCTACCTGAACGGCACAAGAGATCAATAACACAAGCATAATGCTGCATGCTTACCTCAATCCCATAACATTCATTCATTGACGAGAAAATCTCTAAACCTTTCTGCACTGAACCACTATGGCTGCAAGCTGAAAGAACACATGTAAAAGTAACTTCATTCAGCCGCAGTCCTTCTTCCTGCATTTTTGCGAACAGCGCCAAGGAGGAATCAACCATGCCACACTTCCCATAACAATCAATCATTGCATTCCATGATGCAACATTCTTACATGGAATCTTGTCAAATACATTTTGAGCATCTTTCACACTCCCACACTTCGAGTACATGTCAATAAGAGCACTAGCAATGAAAACATTGGCATCAAACCCCTTCCGGCATATAAACCCATGAATTTCTCTTCCCCATTTAATATAACCTGCTGATCCACATGCAGGAAGCATTGCAACAACAGTCACCTGATTGGGCTGAATGCCTGAAACTATCATCTCCCAAAATATTTTAAACGCTTCCCTGACTTGATGATTTTGTACAAACCCAGAAATTAACGCATTCCAAGGGACCACATCAGGAATAACACCTTCCCTTTTCATCCTCTCAAAGAAAGCAAAAGCTTTGCCTCTATCGCTTGACCGAGCATACGCAGCAATAATCACATTCCATGTGAAATCATTTGGCTCCAATCCTTCCAGCCTCATCCTCTCAAACAACATCAGCGCTTGCCCAATTTCCCCCACGTTACAAAACCCACAAATCATTGACGTCCACGAGGCAACATCTCTCTCACGCATTCCATCAAACACGCGGCGAGCATAAGAAATGCTTCCACATTTACCGTACATATCTATGAGAGCATTGGCAACGGAGACATCATTTTGAAAACCCATTTCACAAACCATGGCATGAACCTGTCTCCCCGTGTTCACGTCCATCAAGCCAACACAGGCTTTAAGAACAATGGAAAAGGTGAAATTGTTGCCCATGTGTCCAACCTCACGCATTTTTATAAAGTACAACAATGCTTCATCAAAGTAACCATTGTATGCCAAACCCAAGACCATCCAATTGAATGCAAAAACATTGGGGCGTTCAATTTTTTGAAACAAAAGCCTTGCTGATTTCAGGTCAGCGCAACTAGCATACATTCCAACAAGCTTTGAATTAAGAGACAAGATGTTCATGTTTATTCCACTAGTGAGTAACGTGGCATGGACCTGCATGCCGGGGCTCAAGGCCTTTGCTTTCAGGCATTTTTGTAGGCACAAGGCAAATTCATATGGAGACCATCTCAATTGTGAAGAAAATGGCATGTTTTTCATTTCCTATGATGTTATTCTTGTATGCCCTGCCAACTCCATTGCCATTTAACATCGAACGTATATTTTTCACTATTGTTTCAATTTAACCATAAGGAGTGTTATGAACACTCTTTAACACACTATTTTTAACACACTATCTAATTAGTTAAAATTTATTAAAAATTACAAAATTAAGAGAAAAAATTATTAAATAAAATATGAGACTCACAAAATTTTGTCATTTTTAATAAATTTCAAACAATTAAAAGGTGTGTTCAAAAAAATGTGTTATAGAGTGTATTTCTCATTTGACCATTGTGTGTTAGCACAGAATGTGTACACCTTTCAGATCAACAACTATAACAGCCAAAGTCAAAATTACATGCTCGTCCTTTACTTGACATAATCCCCATGCAAGACCCAAGAAAAAGGTGCTGCCAATTGAATCCATATTTCCTCCTCAAATTAAGGTCTTCAATCACAATATCATACCCAAAAGTTTGCGAATTAGAAACTTTATCATTTAAAAGTATTATTTCTTCTTTTTTCGGGAGGTGCCAAAGTTATTTCTCAAATCTCTATGTTAGAGCTAGTAACCGAAAGTAGTGTACCCAAACAAAACAAAACAAAAAATGTAACCGAAAGTAAAAATTAACCTAGTCTTCCCAACATATATAAAAAGAATGTCCTCATGTCAATAGTCTTAATTGTTCTTGAACCAAAGAACTCCTTTAATATCTATTGACACCAACATACATTAAGAAATTATGGGTACCTTAGGTGCCAAAATTTCCTTTCTCTGTGGTCTCGTATTTTTACTAATGTTATTAGCAGATAGTGTGTGTGCAACTCGATCAAATTTTCCATCTATGGAGCAAGAAAATAACAGAAAGGAAGCTTCTATGGTGCTAATAGATTCAGGTAAAGCTTCCTTTTTCCTCCCAGCAAAGGGCTACATCCCACCTTCAGGACCAAGCCATAGAGGCCATGATGCACCACATTTCGAGGGACACTTTAACAATAAAAGTCCCTGAAAAATCTATGGAAGTTGTATGCTAGGCACGATGAGCTAGCCCTGAACTTGGCTTGATGATAGTCACACTACCACTTTTGCTTTTGTTAATATAAAGTCATACAAAATTCAAACCAAAGAGGGTTAGAGGAATTAGTAAATAATTATGATTCGGAAATATATCGAGCAAAATATATTATGTTGCTTAGTACTTGTACTTTTTTGATCAATATTTAATATAACTTTCCTCATTTGTTTAGGCACGATGGGTTCAAAGCCATCCTCTATGTATATTGTTTTACTATATATATTATTGTAATTTTTCTTTCAATGGAATGAATACGATACTGAGTTTTTGATTTTACACTAGTGTAAGCTACGATGGGCTATATCCATTTAGTCCAATTGCCAATGTATTGTACTAAGCTGAACTGTGACAGCGGAACAGAACATTTAATTCCAGTAAAATCTTTATGTAGTTTTGAAAACAAAACGGCACATGGCCTATTAGCTCAGTTGGTTAGAGCGTCGTGCTAATAACGCGAAGGTCGCAGGTTCGAGACCTGCATGGGCCATTTATCTATTGTTTTGTGTTTTTCATCTAGCATTTGCATTGAATGCGTGTTACTTTTATTTTTTTTTTTAAAAAAAAGTACCCTTACATTGGATGCCATTCTACTGACTGCAGATGCTATCTAACGGGTGCAATTTTCTAATTGAAAATCACATGAAACTTTCTCATATTAATGAATTTTGTGGGTCACATCGCTGTTTATCTCACTTGAAGAGATTGGAAATGTGTAAATTTCCTATTCAAATATATGAAAGGATAAATTTATTGAAATAAAGAGATATATATTGTGTCATCTTACTCGGTGTTCCCACATTTTTTCTTGATATCTATTATTATTTCATAGAGGAAAGCAGAGTGATATCAATCAAAATAAAGTATGCAATAATGATCTCGACTCTCGATCCATAGCATTTAACCTTTCCACAACGTTTTTCATTTTGTTGCCGTGCTTTCGATTTTAAGTTATTTCATAATTTGTTTTGACTATGTTGCTGATTAGCAATTCAGCATCAATTATTCTATACTGGCTTCTCAATGAATGTGTTGCCTAAAAGGGACTATTGCCATATCCAGGGCAAATTTGACTACGGATACTCGGAATTAGGAATTTAAGAAATAGTCAACTTTGTGAGTACGACTATAGTTATGCATCAATGTAATGATTTTTTTAAATACTAATTTTAAGCTATTTTGTCATAATCTAGATGATTCCCTCCCTGCCTCCTGTATATAAGTTTCACAAATTACCTCAAAAAAAAGAAAAAAATAACGAACGAAACACAATCAAAAATTGAAACCAAGAGATTGTTGGTGTTTCCTCAGGAAATGTGTTTCCATAGAATTGATAATTTGAACTTTACTAAAAAATAAGCAAAGGCTTTAGTTGATTTATATTAAAGATGTAAAATGTTAGTTACAGATTAGTTAAATTAGTTGCTCTGATTGATTATATAAGTCCCATTCTTATAATCTTACCTTCTCATTTCAATACACTTCTATTTTTAAGTTCTGTACTTTTCTCTCAATTCTCTCATCTGAACCACTAATTCTAACAATTAATTCCGGTATATACGTATTAGCCAATTTTGTTCAAAAGGGTCTGGTTTTAGGAGAGTGTACAGTGTACGTAGTTCAAGCTACGAGTGAACCAAACTGTTCAAATATGGAATAAACCACCCTTTATGAAAAGAAGGAAGTTTTCAAAAATTTGATTTTATGGTAAATTTAGTGTGAGCTTGGTTAATTTTTATAAACTTGATTTATAAATTTCTCTATGTAACACAAAATTTATACATTTTTTTTACTTATAATGAAAAAAAAAAATCAAAAACAACCTTGATTATCAGAATTGAAACTAAATACGATCATTTTCTATATAATCTTACAAACTTGAGTTTAAGGAGCATTAACACTCTCCAAACATGCTACGTTGAATTCAACCAAGCAAGAAACAAACGAAAGAGAAAGAGACAGAGAGTTTCATTATTTTGTGGTGAACATCGAGAACAATCTAATTTTTTAAGTTACATTTATTGCCCATACTTCATTTACATTATTAACCATATGTATTTTCCATTTTGTTAATATCACAGCTTCAGATTAATGCGTTAAGAATATAAAAATGAAAAAATTATTAAAAAAGAAAATAAAACTTTTATATTTTAATATAATAAATTATTTTTCAATAGATTTTTTTACATTTGTATCCTTAATATGAGTCATAAAGATTGATATTAACAGAATCAATATTCTTGTATATGGATTTACATTGCTTATATACACCAAAAACAAAGCAACATTTGATGTTTTTAATTTATCTAAGATTAATTATATCTGAATATCTAATATTTTACTTTTAATTTAAAAAAATACAAATATTTAACTAACCCAGTAAAATGTTTATTTCACATGCTACATCTTTTATAAATTTAGAAGCCAATTCTTATATTTCTTACACCAATTTCACTTTACCTATTTATCGTATGATTTGATATCAAACCTAATTGTTAATTATGAGATTTATTGTTCAAACGTTAAGAAGTTTTCTTAAATCTTAATGTTCAGAATTTTCAAATGATTGGTAAAAGTGCCTATACCATAGATTATCATAAGGAAAATGATGGGTAGTCACAACAAACTCTAGTAGACACTTAATGAGAGATAAGGAGAGAGAAGAGAGAAAAATATATGTATAATTGGTGATATAATGTGATAGAAAAAGAGGTAGAGAGAATTGATAAGTATTAATGATATGTTTGGAATAATAAGGTGTTCATATATCATTACTCTTCTCACAATCTTTCCATCTTTACAAGAGAGAGCGCCCTCACACACTTGGCCATTAAACATGAATAATTTGGGACATTCTCAATATTGAGCAGCTTCTTGTCATCAACAAAGAGCACTCCATTTTGACATCTACCACTTAAAAGAATTTAATAAGAATCTGGTCATGGATGAGTTTGCATAGTGGGCTAACTAGTGTTACATGTTCATTCAAAATATTTTCGAAATCTCAAAGTTGAGGCAGATGGAAGACTTGGAAAACTTTTATTTTGAACATCATTAGTATTTTCAATCAAAGAACAATATTTTAAGGTTAAAAAATATCTTTTTATACACTACATGGTCTCAAAATGTCGTTACGTTAACAATAAAAAAAATTAGAAAAAAATAAATAAATTCAAGGATTAGATCAGTTTAAATTGAAAACAAAAACTTAAAAATCAACCACAGCTAGGTTACAAAGGTCGAGTTACATTATAGAAGAGAGATCGATTTTATATTGAAGTTAAAATTATTCTTATACAATTAAAAATTTTATATAGAATAATTTTATCACAAAATTTATTATTGAACTTAAAGTTCTAATCAGATGAATTATATTAATAATATTAACCAAAATTATTTAGTGCATTATTTACATATTTCAAAATTAGAGTAATATATACTTTTGAAAATATATAAAAATAAAAAATATCCAATTATATTCTTCCTAATATAACACACCCATATGTTGTACGATATATTATAATATTTTTTTAAATATTAATAAAAAGTTTAATTGAAAATGAATTAATGAAATATATAATATAAAAACATACTTTTATGAAAAATTATCCTCTCTCTATATAAATTAGAATAGTTATCTTGAACGAGAGTGTTTTTAGCTCGTATTATTTAACGAAAGTGTTTTTAGTTATCATTCTTCATTGAGAATGTTTTTAGGAAAAAAATTTTAACCTCTTATCTCTTTCAATATATCATTTTCAATATCTTTAGTTTTAAATTAAATTTTAATATTTTTTAATAGAAATTATTAGCAATTAAAAATTAATGTTATATTACAATAATTGTTATTATAAATTTAAAATATAATCTATATGATTAAAAATATTTATTTATTATAAATTTTAATTATAATATAATTTATACATTCAAAAGTATATATTTATTATAAATTTAAGTTATATAAAATAAATATTTATTTTGTGCAATGCACAAACTAAAATACTAGTTTATATATAAATAAATATAAATTATTTTAAAAATAAAATGTAAGAATATTATCAATTACAACACATAATTAGTTAAAAATATTATAACTATTGACTATTTTAAAATTAATATTTCATATCATGTTTTCACATAAAAGCTTAGAACTTGTTTGGTGGCCAAGATATAATATGATATAATAGGATAATTATCTTATCTTATTGTAATCAGTTATTTGTTGCGTCAATATGATATGATAACCTTATCTTACCCCTTATCTTATTTGGTTGGCTTAGGATATTTCTTATCTTTGGAGAGCTAGGTTAGGAAGTAACAAAAGAAGATAAAGTCTCTTTCTATATATAATATATTATTATATTATATATGCATGTTACTATGTGGAGAAATGAGCATATAAGTTCAAGACAATTTTGCAAGAAGGAAAAACATACATGATTAAGAATTTTGTGATGTCAAAGAATAAAGACAAATTTAGGTAAAGTGTACATAGCAAATTCTATTGCACTTTGAGACCATAAATATGAAATGTAACCTTTATTTTGTTACAATTTTTTCAAGTTGCAATCGAATGAAGAAGAATCATGTATATAGTAAGAAGCAAAAAGAGTTTTTGGAAGTTCTAGATGTATGAAAAAAAATATTAAATTTATAACAATATTTTAGTCATTGTTCAATTAATTGTTAATTGTTATCTTTAATTGAACTGAATGACGTTGTGTGACTCAGGTAGTTGACCTCACCTAATGGGATAAAGCTTTGTTGTTGTTGTTCAATTAATTGTTATGATAAAGATTTTATGTTTGTGCAACTAAATATATTATCCAATTAGTGAATATTTTTTACATAATCAAACTAAACTCAATTTGCATGAATTTAATTTCATTTCACATACTATTTTTTGCACTGATAACACCAATCATAGACTTAATTTGAATAAAATCTAAAAAAACTATTGAACTTAATTTTATATGTCAAATAAAAAAATATAAAGAAAATAAATCTATCAATAACGCCAATGATAACTAATATATAACCCACTAGTTTTGACTTTTCCAATACCCTAATTTGATAAAAAAAAAATACTGATCTTTCTTTTGCAAAATAATTTCTATAACTAAAGTTAAATATAAAAAAATATAGTTAAATATTGTAAAACACAAAATAAACACAAAAAGGGAGGTTAAATTGTGTTTGGGCCAATTTTCACAATCCTTTCTTTTTAAAAGCAACCTAATGATTGAAATAAGATCAAAAAGATTTTCAAAACATTTTAATAGGCAGATGAAAGAAGAAAGACCAAAACTGAAAGGCACACAGATTTTATACTGGTTCGTCTCACCCCAGAGACTAGGTCTAGTTCTTGGCAACAACCAAATTCTACTAACTTTACAAGTTACAAGTATTCTTTCCACAAGCCTCTTCAGGCTCAACCTAAGTAGTCTTTCACTTATCTCTCCAAGCAAACACTCAAGTATTCTTTGAAACAAAGCCTTTTCAGGCTTCAACTGATCTCATAAAGAAAGAGATTTGTGTGAGTTTACCTCACTGGGTTTAACATCTTATCAGACGAATATATAATGAAGTTCAAAACTGATTTTCAAACTAATTTTACAAAGACTTTTTCTTTTCTTAAAGCAGTTATGAATATTTAGATTCAGCAGCAAATTTATCAATCAACACTTGTAAATTCGACAACCGCTAGAAGGAGGTCTCTTCTTCTATTTATAGCCTTCTCCAAAAGTATCCGTTGAGTATTTTGTAGAAGACGACCTTCGTCTGATGAAGAGAGTCGTTGGAGCATTAAATGCAGCATTTAATGCTTTTTACCAACCTTGTCATATGATAAAATAAAGTAGTCTGCTTATCTTTTCTATTTTTGTACTCAATCTTATAGCAGTTGTCATGTCCACTTTCTCGTTCTGACATTCGCACACATATTCCTTCTTTTTCGCTAACTTTCCTTGAGAGCAGGTATATAGACTTTATACATTTTGAGGTAGCTTACGCTTTGATTGATATGCGGATCATTTTAGAACGTTATTATCATCTGTAAGCTTTGTTAGTTACGAAGTTTATACATATAAAGATAAGACGATATTAAATTGAAAAACGTCAGACGATATAATGCGCACTGGACATCAGATGATAATGTGAGCGAGATATCAGACGATAGGGTGAGCACAAGTAATTTTATCTGTTTGTTATTATCAAAATATTTGAGGGCTAAAGATTCGTCCTTTGTCTTAACAAATATGATTTTTTTTCATATTCAAAATGGTCAATTATCATAATAACAATAATAAATATAGTTTCTTCACATTTATAATAGTTGAAATCAATTTTGATTAACAATCATAATGACTTACTATGATAGTAACAATAATAATGGTTCTTTTTCATTCAAAACAATCAATTATCATAGTAACAAGCATGCACTGTTAACATCAAACATAAATTTAATTTGAATAGAATCTAAAAAATTATTGACTCAATTTTATATGTCAAATAAAAAGATACAATGAAAAAAATTCTAGATGACCTGTCAATTTTGACTTTTGCAATATTTTGAATAGATAAAATATTGATTTTTTTTTTGAATTAGTTTATAAATTGAAGTTGAATTTCGATGTTAATGTATACAACACTTCATAAAAATTATTTCAAAATTCAGTTATTGAATAAAAATATCAAAACATATATATTAATAAAAAAATAATATTTATAAATAAATTAAAAAGATAAAAAAATATATGAAATTTCTTTTGATTATAAAAATATGAATTAATATTTACCAATAAAAAATCATAAAAACTATTCACATAATAAATAACCATCAATTAATTTCTAATAAAATACATAAATAATGAATTTTTTTTATTATTGTTTATAAAACATATTTTAAAGTAACAAAATTAAAAGAATAAAATGAACTGAAGAAAAAAATTAATGTAATTTTTAATGCTATTAATGTAGTTTTTTTTTGTAAATATATAAATAAATAGATTTTTATAATATTAATTATTACATGTATTATTAAGTATAATATATAATTAATTTTATATTTTTAATAAAAATTGAATTTCTATTATAAGAATAAAAATATTTTATTATTGTATGTATTTTTTCATTTTATCTCTTAAAGTAACTTAATTCATAATAATATTATATGATAATTAAATGAACTCCTCTGACCTTAGTATATATGTGATATGTATAACTATTAGTTTTTTTATATTTTAATTGTTAAATTAATTTTATATATTATTTATATGTATTTTTTCACAATAATTACAGTTAAAATTATTTATTATAAAAACACAAAATACACGTTAATATAATATCCATAATAACAAAAATGAATACTCAAGTTTACATACGTTATACATACATACATACATACATACATACATACATACATACATATATATATATATATATATATATATATATATATATATTATTTAATTTTTATTTATAAATTTGATACAGTTATTACATCACTATTATTATTAGAAAAAAAAAATTCCTAATAAATTTCAAACAACACTAGATATCTTTGAAGATAACATCCTCAATTTCAATATAATTATGTTTGATATACCACTAAATATTTTAAAAATTTTAATTTTATTTATGTACACACATTTAAAAAAAATACAAATAGTAAAAATATAAAATATAAACAAATTTGTGCAATGCATGAATATAAAATCTAGTATGCTAGTATGGAAAGTATAAATGGAGTATGGGAAAAAGACATACCTCACTCAAAAAATGAAATTGGTAGAAAACAATTAGAAAAGTATTAAGAGGGAAGAGTGTGGAGAAACCAGAAGGAGGAGTATGATGAAATAGGAAGGAGTGATTTTTAAAAAACAAGGAAAAATAAGGTTATTTAAGTAATTTTTGCATAAAAAATATAAAAGAAAAACATATTTAGCAAAGAGAAATGTTATTTGTATAATAATTTGTACTACAAATTATACAATAAAGAGAGAGAAAAGGAAAAAAAAAAAAGAAGCATGAAGAGATATGAAATATAATTAATGATATATGTGATAAAGAGAGATAGAAAAAATAAGGGTTAAATATGTTTTTAATCCTCAAAAAATATGATAGAATTGGTTTTAGTTCCTAAAAAAATTTTCTTTCAATCAAGTCCCTCAAACATTTAAAATATGCTAATTTGATCCCTGTGCTAATTTCTACTTAACTTTTCTGTTAAATGATGGTTACATCAGCTTCTAAGTAAAGTATTTTATTACCTAAAGTGCCCAATGATAATTTTTAATAAAAAAACTATGTAATTACTTTTGTTTTAAGATTAAAAAAATATATGGTTTGGGATTAACCATGTAATAATTTTATTCAAAAAATATGTTACTAATCTGACCTAAACATAGCAGTTGACATGAACGGCCGCATCAACAAATTAATGGTGTTTGTGATGCTGATGTGGCCATCATTTAACCAAAAAGTTAATCAGATTTTAACATAGAAATCTAATTAAAGTATTTTAAATATTTGAGGGACTTTATTCAAGAAAAAAAAATTCTGAAAACTAAAATCAATTCTGTCATACTTTTAAAAAACCAAAAACATATTTAGTCCAAAAATTAATAATATTGTACAAATTATTATATGAATAACACAACTTTTTAATAAATAATGGAAGTGTAAATTACAAAAGCATTAATCCAATTGTCAATGTATGGTGTTGAGCCACGAGCCCAACTATGATCCCAGGTAGAGCTGTCAAAGTGAGCCAACCCGGCTCACCCGGATTGGCTCACCACGGGTTGGTGCAAAAATGAGCCATCCCAACCTGCTCACTTTTTTGGTGAGCCAAAAAATTTTCAACCTGGCTCAACCCACCACAGGTTGGTGGGTTATACAGGTTGACTCACCTAAAATAAAAAAAATAAAAAAATAGAATACATAATTAAAAAAATATCAAAAAAAATACAAAAATTAAATTAAAGTGATAAAAATTTTGATGCGATTAATAAAAACCAAATATCAATAGGTTTATTATATTGTGTCTCACAATTTATATATATTCATGATTTGGAAAGTCATATTTACATTCTAATTCTATATTTATATATAAAAGATAAGTTAATATACTACTCCTTTATTATGATTGGAATAGAATTACATGATTGAGTTTGTATGCTACTTATTTTAATTACTTACAAAGTTAGTATAGTAAGCTATATTAAAAAAAAATAAAAAATTCAACCCGCGAGCCAATCCGGAGCCACGAGCCAAGTGAACCGGGTTCAATTTGGTCCACCATTCAAGTGAGTCAAATTTTACCAATCCAACCCGGCTTGAACCCGTGATGAGCCGAGTTGACTCGCGGGTTGAAACCCATCTTGACAACTATAATCCCAGGTCCCACAGCAGCAGAACATATAATTTGGTTGTTCTACTTCCAATGAGCAGAACATATAATTTGATTGTTCAACTTTCAATATTTGTTGAAGAATTTTAACAATGTGGCCTATTAGCTCAGTTGGTTAGAGCGTCGTGCTAATAACGCGAAGGTCGCAGGTTCGAGACCTGCATGGGCCACTCTTTTTTATTTATGTATTTATTTATACTCAAAATACGTCCCCTTAAATTACATGGCGCCATTCTGCCGACTGCAGATGCTATCCAACATCTGCAGCGAAAATCACGTGAATCTTTGTTATTTTAATAAATTGTGGGTCCTATTGTTGTTACTCTCACCTGAAGAGATTGGAAATGTGTAAATTTCCTATTAAAACATATAAAAAGGGGTAAATTTAGTGAAATAAAGAGATATTGTGTCGTGACTGCCGTCTTCCTGCTGCCACATTATTGATATCTGTTATTATTTTCATAAAGGGAAGCAGAGTGATATCAAATATTAATTGAACTAAAGCATGCAATAATGATCTGGACGACCCACGACATTTCCACCTTTTCAGAACATTTTTTCTTTTGTTGTCATGTTTTCGATTTTAAGTTATTTCATAATTTGTTTTGGCTATGTAGCCGATTAGCAATTCAGCATTAATTATTCTGTACTAACTTCTCAATGTGTTGCCTAAAGGGATTATTGCCATATCCAGGGCAAATTTGACTACTGATCTAGGATTCTAAGAAATATTCAATTTAGTCCTTTGTGAGTACGACTATAATTATGCTTATGCATCAATATATGCATCTATAACTATTAATAAAAGCGATACCATATTTTGGTCTCCACATTTATTAGATATTTTTATTTTTTAACTAATTCTACAAATTATCCTACTATATTCAGTTTCAGTTGCTTTAATTTAACCCTCCACCTTCTTTCTTTCTCTTTTATTTTATTTTTATTTTAGAACAAAAATGTAGGGAGGCACAAAGTGCCTCTTTTTCCCTAATCAATATAATGATTCTGTTGTTAAAACATTAATTTTAAGCTATTTTGTTAGTAAAATCTAGTTGATTCCCTCCCTGCCTCCTGTATATAAGTTTCAAAAATGAAACGCAATAAAAAATTGAAACCAAGAGATTGTTGGTGTTTCCTCAGGAAATATGTTTACACGGAGTTGATAATTGAACTTTACTAAATTAACTCTAATATATTCGTATTAGCCAATATTGTTCAAAAGGGTCTGGTTTTAGGAGACTGTACGTAGTTCAAGTAGCAAATGAACCAGACTGTTCAAATATGGAATAAACCAACCTTAAAGAAAAGGAAGTTTTCAAAAATTTGGTTTTATATGGTAAATTTAGTGTGAGTTTGGTTGATTATCATAATTGAAACCAAATACGATCATTTTCTATATAATCTTACAAAGTTGAGTTTAAGGAGCATTAACACTCTCCAAGCATGCTATCAATTGAATTCAACCAAACAACAAATAAAAAACAAAAAGACGAGAGAGAATTTCTTTTTTTTGTGGTGCACATCGAGAACAATCTAATTTTTCTAGTTACATTTATTGCTCATTATTTAATTTACATTAATCATATGCACTTTCCATTTTGTTAATATCATAGCTTAAGACTAATGGTAAGAATATAAAAATGAAAAAATTATTAAAAAAATTTATATTTTATATAATAAATTATTTTTTCAATATATATATATATATATAATAAATTATTTTTTTAATATATATATATATATATATATATATATATATATATATATATATATACATTTCTATCCTTAATATGAGTCATAAAGATTGATATTAACAAAATCAATATTCTTTTACATGGATTTACATTGCTTATATTATTTTATCTAAGATTAATTATATCTGAATATCATATCGGGCATCTAATATTTTACTTTTAATTAAAAAAATCTAAATATTTAACTAACCCAGTAAATGTTTATTTCACATTTTACATCTTTTATAAATTTAGAAGTCATTTCTTATATTTCTTACACCAATTTCACTTTACCCATTTTTGCGTATAATTTGAAATCAAAGCTTGTTGTTAATTATGATATTTATTGTTCAAATGCTACGAAGTTTCTTAAATCTTAATGTTTAGAGTTTTCAAATAATTAGTAAAATTTCCTATGCCATAGATTCTCACAAGAAAAATGATGGGTAGATACTCAAACTCTGGTAGACACCTAGAGAGAAGAGAGAGAAGAGCCAATTGATGAGTATTAATAAGGTATTTGAAGTAATAAAGTGTTCATATATTATTACTCTTCTCACAATCTTTCTATCTTTACAAAAGAAAGCGCCCTCACACTTCTAGCCATTAAAAAATGAATAATTTATGTACACTCAATGTTGAGGAGTGTCTTGTTGTCGACAAGGAGCACTCCATTTTGGTATCAACCACTTGAAAGAATTTAGCTTTTAAGAATTTAGTCATGGATGAGTTTGAATAGTGGGCTAATTACTAGTGTTACGGGTTCAATCAAAATATTTTTGAATTGTCAAAGTAGAGGCAGATGTAAGGCTTGGGAAACTTTTATTTGAGCATCATTAGTATTTTCAATCAAAGAACAATATTTTAAGATAAATATATCTTTTTATACACTAGATTGTCTCAAAATGTTGTTACGTTAGCAATAAAAATTTACGAAAAAAAACCAATTCTAGGATTATATTAGTTTAAATTGAAAAAATTAGAAACTTACAAATAAACCAAAGTTAGGTCACAAAGGTTGAGTTTTATATAGAAGAGAGATCGATTTACATTGAAGTTAAAATTATTCTTAATTATACTATAAAAATTTTGCATTGAAAAATTTAGTTACAAAATTTATTATTGAACTTAGAGTTCTTATCAGATGAATGATATTAATAATATTAACCCAGAACTATTCAGTGCATTATTTACATATATCATAATTAGAGTAATATATACTTTTAAAATATATAAAAATAAAAAAAAAATGTTTACTTATATTCTTCCTAATATAACACCCTTATGTTGCACGATATATTATAATATTTTTTAAATATTAATAAAAAAGTGTTATTGAAAAATAAACTAATGAAATATATAACATAAAAGTATACCTCTTATGAAAAATTATTTATCTATAAATAAATATAAATTATTTTAAAATTAAAACGTAAGAATATTATCAGTTACAACACATAATTAGTAAAAAATTTATAACTATTGATTACTTTCAAATTAATATTTCATATCATGTTTTCACATAAAAGCTTATAATATTATATTTCTTTTCCTTAAATTTCAAAAAGTCTAAGTAAGAAAGTAAATCAAATTTCATTTCTAATATAAATCACAAGCAAATATATTTGTTAACCATCAACATTGAAATCATGAACTCTTTAGTTGATAATGAATTAAAATGATAAAAAAAATCATATGTTTAATATTTATAGTTCTTTCCAATCATTTATCTTTCATACGTTTGAATACACTCGATATTTATGAATAAAATGATTGAACACAACACAAAGAGGAGAAATAGAGGTCAATAAAATTGTTTGATAATGAAAACACAAAAAAATTACGAAGCTTTAGTATATAAAGATTGAGAAAAGCATTTACAAATAAAAAAAAAAATACTTACAACATCTCATAATTATTGATGAGAAAAAAAAGACACAGAACAAAAATTCTGTATAACTACTAATGGGAATGAGATAATATTTCTTAATAAAAGGCATCAAATAAAAATTTAAAGCCAAAAATGATAAAAAAAAATGAAGTAAAATTGTTCTATTAAAGAAAAGATATTTGATTATTTAATTTAAATTAAATATTTACGTAATATGATGTTATATTTGTACGTTGATTTTTATATAATATAAATTTATATTTAAATATTTAAAACATTAAAATATCCTAAAGTTGCTTGATACGCTACTAATAGTGTTAAGTTAAAATGAATAAAAAAAACTAAATTATTGAGAATTTAATATTTCAAAAGCTAAACTACCAAATTTAATATTTCACTAATAAAATCATTTTTTAAGAAATAAATTACTATATATAATTTTTTAAAAGTTTAACATTAAGCATGCCATCAATTTATTAATATGAAGTAATTATATTTAATACATGACATTAACAAATTAATGTGATTGTCTTGAATAAATGATAGATTAACTTGTCAAAAAAATATATATTTTTATGGTAAAAGTTATTTTCATATATAAATGACATTTTTTGTCCACATGTCAAAGTCAATCAACCAAACAACTCCTTTTACATTTTTTTTTCGTATGAACTACAACTATCCTCTCTACAAAATAATTTTGCTTGAGCTAGATAATACTATTATAAACAACAAAATTCTCCTTTCAAATATTTAACGTAGCTGAATCCACACTAATTTGCAACTAAGACAAGGTTGACCTAGGTAAGACATTCAGTGCTGACCCACCATCAATCGAGACCTAGGCTACAAAAAAGCCCTTACACTCCTCATCATACTTCTCTTCCTTCATTGACACTATCAGAGTTGCCACATCATAACCAACCTTGTTTGGCCCACAAAACACTTCTATCATAGAAGTCCATAAACTCAACCTTCTTAATCAGTGATTCCCCCTTCAAAACTTTATTATAAAAACTAATCATGGTATCTAAGCTAAATATAAAACCATAAATTAATAAAAAAAAACCAACATTCCATGCCCCATGTTTCAACCCAACATTAGTCTTATTTCTAAGGGCGTTCATCCTAGTTTTAAAAGTGGGTTGAGCTACTATATTGCATGAGGACCTTGACCCTCCAATGTCAGACATTTTCTAAATTACAAACTAAACAAAATGGGGATATCAATCATCACAATTCACACTTTCACAATGATCTCAGTTCTCCATTCTCAACAAATACGGTAAGTTCAAAAAGAAAAAATAGAACAGTGGCACCTTGTTCACGTAGAGGCTAGAGGGTACCTAGTTCACAATTTCAATTTCAGACTTGCAGTTAAGCAACTAGGTAGAGGCCAGAAGTAGTTCCAACCTTGTTGGAATTCTGAAGGTTTGACTAAGAAAAGCTATACTTTCAACATTTTGCTTAGAATGCTAAGGTTCAAGTTTCACCGTCAGTTACACCCTTGTAGTAGGCAATATGCATGTCATCGTAATCCTCTAACTTACAACTAACCGATACTAGGACCCAAAATCTACACAGTGGGTACAATATACATATCCAATCACTAGGATTTTGTTAATAATAATAATAAAAAGAGAGCCTAGTATTTGGTGCTTCAGAGTTAGAAGAAGTGAAGAACATGATAAAAATATACAAAGACACAATCAACTCACCAGTTGCTATAAGAAAGATCATAAAACCTATTTTGAATTTTCTTTTGTTACGGGTCAGAGAAATTGTAGACCAAGATGCTACTGTTGTTTCAAAAGGGAGTCCATGGCCTCTGCCACTTTTTTCCTAAGAGAATGAAGAGACTCTGTGAAATGAAAGACTTCCGTTTGTTCCATTTCTAAAGACATTGCAGAAATATTTCCTGCATGATGGCACTCTAGATGCTTTACGACAGGGGATTGTTCACCCAAAACCTGCCAAATGAAAAAGATAGATCAGAAACATAAACAGGATTATGATGGAGGCCTAAGCACATCACCTTCATGCAAGAGTCCAAATACTAAAACAATAACATAGTTGGTCATCATACCTCAGCTATAGTTGAAATTGCCAAAATAGTTTGTAATCTTTTGACAGAAGATTTTGATTCATGATCTTGTAATGGTCTGAGAATTTTATGGATTTCAGGACCAAGGCCACTATCAAGCATGCAATCCGCCTCATCCAACACCTACTTAACAAACATGAAAAAGACTAGTGTGATCAATGCTAGGAGCTACCAAGAACTGATAAGCTGAGAGCCTCTACATAGATCCTCACACTAAAATGTGATAAGTGAATACTAACCAAGTATCTTATTTCAGCAGGAACAACACTCCCGTCTTCAATGTATTGAAGAATCTCACAAGGAGTTCCAATCATGAGGCCAATTGAGCCATGTGACTTCCCGTTATCCGGTGAAGCACCATCCTTTGCAGACTTCAATTCTGCGTTATGGATGATATATTTTGCAGCATCAAAGCACTGCAATGCCAATAAAATTTGCAAGGGACAAAATCAATTTGTAAATTCCTGGTGCATACACTCAAACACTAAACAATATAACGATAGTACATAGTAGGGATTGGGTCACCTGTGAAGCTTTTTCCTCTGTAACACAAAGCACTATGGCTCGCGGATGCTTTGAATTTGAACCAAGCAACTCTCTATCCCGTCTTAGCAGCTGAATAAGTTGATGGATTCAATTCATTAAGAAGGAACAGAACTGTAAGAGTAGATAACATAAGAGTTCTCATGGCTTGTGCGGATGTGATGAAAATGAAAATAAATAAGTATGTCACTAACTTTATAAATACTAAAATATTCAACCTTATTTTCTAATTTTATTATTTCCTTCACACTGTTTCAGAGAGAACAATATTAGGACAATCAAAGAGCCATAGTTTTGTAGCTTTTGACTCCTTCACAATCTTCTTACCTTAGCAAACAAGGTAATATGACTTTTAGCCTTAATATTCTTACCTCCCAAATTTGCGCTCAATCTATTTACCAATTTTAACATAAAGTGGATAAAAAAAAAAAACAAACAAACAATCATGCTAATATTGTATTCATGTTGCAGTTTTGGGTTTCAACAAGTGCCACCCGTTTGTAAACTAAAGTTGACATAAGAAACACTCAAGAATAGAGACATTTTATAATTTAATTTAATACAATGATTCGAAGAAAAATCACTAATTTAATCATAATAACTTAATAAGTGACTTTGGAAATCTCTTTTCACTTAGTGAAATACTAATTTTAACAATCAATCAATGCTATATAACAGAGTTCCAATAGATAAAACCAACAAGAAGCAGAATAAATTTAGGATTTGGTGCTGAGAAATTCAGAGAAACCTTCCATGCGATTTTATAACACTAACTAGGAACCAATATAGTTCAGAAAACCAATTTCGGGTTTTTCTATCAAACTGAAACCCATACCAATTGTTACAGGATATTAGTTAGTTGCAAAATTGGTTAGTTAGTTCGTTAGATTGTTAGGAACGCTTGTAGTAGTTAATTGCCCCTCTAATAAGCTCTATTCTTGAGAATTGAGAGCAGATACAAGTAACACCCATTTGATGTGGCCACACATCATAAAGTTCAAAGAAGAGAAGAGGAGTACCATACAAAATCATTCTGTAATTGATTGAATAAAAGATACAAATGAGAGGGGAGTTTGAACTCTATTTTATAGAGCTTATTAGAGAGGCAATTAAACTACTAACAAGCATTCCTAACAATCTAACTAACTAACTAACCAATTTTGCAACTAACTAATATCATGTAACACCAATACCAAATAAATAACACAAAAACCCTAGTCTTATTATCCACTAAGTGAAATACCAAATAAATAATAAATAAAAATAAACAATAACAAATAAAAATAAACAAACTACAAAATTTAAAGCCAGCCCAGCTTGCATTCCCAAATTCCAGTATCTTGTATCCACCCATCTAAAGGAAGATGTTGCCAAGGCTCAAAAGTCAAAACCTTTTGGAAGGGAAAGGAACAGAATTAAACTAACCTGAATAAGGGGCAACAAGAAGGCCAAGGTTCTGTCAGGTTCAGATGGTGCACTCAACAACAAACTCTTCCCTTCCAAGATAGCAGGAATAACCACACACTGTATCTCACTAGGAACAAGGTCCCCAATCCCCTCCATGACCTCAACAAGCTCCTCACTCACACCCAACTCCTTGAAACTTGCAACCACCATGGTGGGGTCATTCTCATTCTGCACACCCTTTTGAACCACTTTCTCAGTATTAGCATCCGAACCTAATGGCACCAAAGTTGGACACACTTGGGGGGTACCCTTTGAGTCTTTTGGAGACCCTTTGAGTTTCCTTTGCTTGAACTGTTCCAAAATCAGCGAAACCCTTTGGGATTTGGATGGTGAAGCCTTTGGTTCTCCGATAGGGGGGGTTATGGAAGAGGAAGAGGTTGAGAAAGTGGTACTGCTTTGAAAGAAAGAAGTGGGTGGTGCTGATTTTGCTAAAGGGTAATGGTTTACCTGTGAGTGCAGAGAAAAAGAGAGGCTAAGAAGCGCTCTGCCTCTTCTCCTCATGACTTCTCTTTTTCTAATTTTTTTTTTTTTTTAAGTTCTTCAGACAACGGAAAGAGAGAATGGGAGTTTGGAGGTTTAGGTTTTGGTGCTGCCGAGGCTTAGAAGGAGAACAACGTGGGAACTTTTGATGATTTGATCGATGTGGTATTTCAGTATTTGTTGGTGACTGTTGTGCGTTAGATGGGTTAGACCGTTGGACAGATTGCACCAAGGTGACCCAAATATGTCAAAGTTTACAGGGGACCTGCTATTCCCACATCAGTTTTTACTATTTTTATCCCAACTCTTATTTGTATTTTTTTTATTCTAAAAATACTTTTTGACAGAAGCACATTTCTATTATAATTTTGTACAACAAAATTATGTATCTATTGTGATAGAGGAGGTGCACCCATCTATGTTTCTATTATGTATTTGGGATTGATATATAACGAAAACGTATTTTCGTTATATATGTATTCAAAATACATAACGAAAATACGTTTTCGTTATGTATTTTTAAATTAATTATTTATATTTATTAAATTCATTTATTTTTTTAAAAACAGCTTTTAATAGTTCATTGATGTATGAACAGGACATGTGTTTGAATCAATGTAATCTAGACCTTTGATTTATTGTGTAATTTCAATCATTTCTTTTTTTGACGCACAGAACATCATTTTTAATGATTCCCTAACGAGTGAACAAGGTATACATTTGAATCGGTGCGATCCAAACCCTCGATTCAGCCGGTGTAATCTAGACTATTTCTTTTTCTAACGCACAGGACATTACTTTGAATGATTTTCTGACTCATGAATAGGACATGCACTTTAATCAATGCAATATGGACCTTTAATTTAGTCGGTGCAAGCTCAACCTTTCTTTTCTGATGCACAGGACAAAGCCTTTAATAACTCTCTGGTGAGTGAATAGTACCTGCACTAGTAAAAAAGAGATGTGTGATCTAAAACACTTACTGTTGCCTTTCTTGATAGCCATCTTCATTCCATAGTGTTTCTTTTCCTTTAAAGATGGACGAATTCCTTGTTGTGGTATATTATGATGGTTAGATGACAACAACATCTGAAAAGGTCCTATTTCAATGTCATCATTGTCCTGCTTTTCTTAGGATCACTGAGGACATGACGGTTGCTGCTCTGAAGAAAAAAATTTAGGATGCGATCAGAAGTAGCAGAAAAACACTTGATATTCATTACTATCAACCAATATCTTTAGGAGATGATTGTGTTCATTACAGGTCTATAGACATTAAACACGACAAAGATGTGGCAAGGATGTTGTCCATCTTTGGCCAATTTCGTAAGCTTGCCTTGATTGAATTGTATGCTATGCTAGACAAATCTGCTGAAGAGATCCTTGCCTGTTTGCATCGATCACGAACGGCCGAAGAAATCATCGCATGCTTGCATGAACCTAAGGCATCAATTAGCTCCAACGACCAAGCAACCGTTAGTCTGAGTGAATCATGACGATGCACCTTGTTTACTATTATATGTATTTGTATCAAATATATGTAGAAGTGCTTTTGTTTTATCGAATAATATTATTTACATTAAGTTGTTTGTTTTTATATGTATCGTATACTGTAATTGTAACAACGTACTAATTATACCAACAATGCAATAAGTGTAACATATAGAATCATGAATGTCTACAAATCTAAAAATATATATAATAAAATATGTGCCTAAAATATAAAATACTAAAAAAAAATAAACAATAATAAACAAAAATAAAAAGTCAATGCTCAAAAGCGGTCGTCCTCCTCCGCCTCCTCCTCTAATAGGTACACTTGGATGCCATGCCTGACTGTGCAATAGCCAATGCCTCCCGGAGTATCCTATCATTATCTGTGCCTTCAAGCACCACCCTCAGCTACAGCATGCGCTCCAAAATGCTAGCAACTATCTCCCACTGTGCCTACAAAACAAGAAATTCAAACTTTATTAAAAAATGTGTCATTGTCATTGAAAAAATACAATATAAAGATATGGATACGTACCTCGCATGAATACGAGTCGCTAGACAAAGACTCCGTCATAGGCTGTTGCGGCACAGGAACTGGTGGAAGGCCTTGAGAAGGATCTCCCCTTATCGAAGGAATCAAAAAAGGGTGAAAAACATGGTGGAACCACTATAGGTAGCCATTGCTAGATGTCCACGGAACCTAGTGCGGCATAGCAACTCCTATATCCACCATGTGCGTCTGCCAGCCCTTCAGTCATCAAACTGGCTAGTCAACGACGAGGAACTAAATAGGCGAGGGGATAGGGATCACACCTAATGAAGCCAGTAGATGGGTGCGCATATGGGGACCACACCTAATAAAGCCAAAGTAGAATGATATCGCCTCCAACGGCCAAACGACCTGGTGTGCGTCATACGACACCCATATGACGTCATCCAACTATAGTTGGTCTAGCGCCTGCTTGGTCCCTAGCGCAAAGCCCGTGCACCTTGTTAGCTTCCACCAATAGAGATGGGGATGCTACTCTAAGTAACCAAGAGTTGGCTCTTACTCTAGGGTGAGGAAGTGCTTATAGATCCATGCCTGTAATTACCAATTAATATATTAAATTACATAAACGAAATAAATACTAAACATATATCTACAAAAAATAAAAAGTCATACCATGATCAGACTCATGTATCTTCCAAACTGTGCTATAGACTGGAGGTTGACAACGCTAAGCTAATTGCACAAGAACACTAACACAGTGGAACCCCAACCGACAAGATGTAACAGATAGGCTTACACAGCAAATGTGATCTACCCAGCTGCCTATTGTGCGACGTAGGTCTCCCTCAGTCATGATAAGGTCACGTGAGCTCCTCTTGTGGTCGCAGAATGCGCCTCAACAAAGGTCACGTCTAGCTCACTTATCAACAAGCCCAAGGTGTCATCACTCATATAATACTTGTGCTCGCAAACCTTGCATGTAATAGGCAAGTGTAGGAGAGATGACACATCATCTAGAGTGATGGTCATCTCCATTACTGGCGGGTGGAAGGAGCTACTGTCCTTGTGTCACCACTCAACAAAGGCACATATAAGACCCTTGTTGGCCACAATATATTGTGCCTCTATAAGAGGGGCGAGCCCTGAACGTTACATGATTTCTGCGACCTGCAGGTGCGGGGGCATCGGCAAGATCTTGCCCCCCTGGCTGATCAGCCTCAACTCATCACGAGGTTGTCCTAACCATATATGTCCAATAAGATGGTCCTTATAAAACCTGAGCAGGGACGAGTTTGCAGGACTTCCTAGAAGTAGAGGTCCAATAATGCGCTTTGGTAGTTGAACCGGAGGCACTTCTGCCTCTGCCTTCGGTATGTTAATCTCTGCCTCAGGTACGTCAACATGTACCTCCTCTTGCTATTGCTACTACCTAGACACTTCAACCTGTCTAGCCTGATGTGTTGATGTAGTCGGTTGTGGGCACTTAGAAGTGCTTGCCTCACCATCTGGAGGAGGGCCTCATCTAGGACGATAGGTAACAAACCTCATGTATGGAATAATGAATTTGAAACAACAATAATAAATTAACAAATCATTTAAATCAAATAAATAATTAAAGGATAAAAAAATTTAAAGGTAAAGGATACTAAAAAATAAGTTATTTAAATTATTTAATTCATAAAATAATTAAAATAAAAAAATAATTTAAAAACAAATAACTTAAATTATTTAATTCATATAAATAATTAAAATAAAAAATTAGTTTAAAAATAAATTATTTAAATTATTTAATTCATATAAATAATTAAAATAAATAAATAAATAATTTAAAAAATACATAATACATAATAGAATCACAATTTCGTTATGTATTATCTAATGTTCCGTTATGTATCATTTTTAGATACATAACAAAATCGCAATTTTGATGTATCTGGTAAGGATACAAAACAGAATCATGATTCCATTTAATCTAAAACTTAAAAAAAAAAAAAAAAAAGACAACTCACCAGAATACAAAGTGACAGCTTTTGGCGAGGCTATGGTTGCCCCAAGGGGAACTTTTGGCTAGATGAATAGTGCTTCGATGAGATGAACTTCCGACGTTGTCAACGACACTCAGGCGAGATGCAACAAATAGAAATGAAAAGGAGAAAGTGAAAAGGAAGAAGAAAAAGTCTAAGGGGTAGAGTGGAAGGGAAGGGAAAGGGACCAAGAATTAATTTAATAGTGGGATGGGAAGGGAAGAGGCGGGGTTATTTACGTATTTTAACTTTTTTTTAAAGTTAGGGGTGAGAAAAGGGAAAAAAAAAAAAGAGAGGTGAAAATAGCAATACCCATTTACAAGTTATGATTTTGAGTTTCTTTTTGATTGTTTGAAAAAAAAAAATCAAACCTAATGCTAAGTAGTAAAAAAAGAAGAAGGTCCAAACCTAAAAAATGGGTATGTGTTGAAACCCTAGATGGCAATGATGCAAGCCTTGTAAGGAATGAAAAACACATAAGAACAGATAACAAGGGGAGAAAGAAAGAAGAATGGTGAGTGGCATGTCATCACAACTCCAAATGATGTTCAAGTCCTCTTTCATTGGAGATTGTCTCCTACGTTGCTCAACGAAGCTATCTCTTCCTTAACTATTCTGTTACAATCCTGGAAAAGTTTCTCTGCAGTGGATTGTAATAGAGAAGGCGGTGCACAGCAGAATAAGAGCTCTGCTAGGATTGAACACAGTGATGCACTCCCTAGGGAGACCAGAAGACAGTGACAGTGCAAGTCAAGCCATGGTGGCAGAACAATGGTTTAAGAAAGCCACGTTCAGAACAAAACTGAAATTTCATATCCAAAATGGTAGAAGAAATTGATGGAGGAGGTGATACAATTTGAATTACTAACAGAGAGAGTGAATTGTGGAATCATTTGAGAGGGGAGGTCTTGAGAAGTTTCTCCTTGATCCTTCTCTTTGGCGAGCTCCTTCGATTTCTCATCAATTTTGGAGAAAATGATTGTGGCAATGATGAAGAAATTGTTCTCATTCGCGATGATTTCTTGTAATTTTGTTGTTCCTTCTTCTTCATTGTTGAATACTTCTTCTTCTTATATGCACTTCATTATTGAGCTTGCGAATGTTGTGAAAGTGTGGTTATTGTTTTGAACTGGCTAAGCCATAGCAACAAAAGCCATTGTTGAAGTAGTAGAAGCTTGGTATTGCTCTGATACCATGTTGGTAATCAGAGGATGAGAAGAATAGAGGTCATCAGCATATGTCAAATAGAAAAAATAGTTCTTTATAGGTGTCATATTGATTGAAAAAGATGATGAAATGAATTACAAATGCTCCAATATATAGATCTTATTGAGCTAACCATATGTAACTAACTTTTTAACAAATAAACTAATTCATATACTCTAATAATACTTGTGGATAGGTGTGTATTATCCAACAGTCCAATTTTTTTTAGTTATTGTTTCTTTTATTATTTAAGAGAAATGTTGTTTGTTACAACAAATAATCACCCGAAGTCACATACGAAAGTTATTCTTTGATTTTTGACAAAGGTGGAGGCTACGGTGGGAGAGCTTCTCATGTCTCCCACCATGGAAATTAGTCACACATCGTTAGATATATTGGATTTTAAATGGAAGGCTAAGATATTTTATTCTTCTTTCCTAATTTGTCTTTCTCCCTCTCTCCACATCAATCAGACCAACGTCCTCCATCTCCAACTCTACTCCTCCGTTTCCCTTTCCCAACAGATTGAAGGCTTGTCAACAACATGTGTTTTACTGCCACAATGCAAATTTCATACCCCAGTTCTTCATCAGAGAACAACAAGCCGGAATCACTGGCAGAGTCTAAAGCAGTGAGGTCCTCTTAAAGTGAGAACGAGATAGCGAGGTTCCCTTCGCACTTTAAGCACGACAACGATAAAGCCTTCACAAACGCACACTATGTCGAGTGTGATTCTAGATCTAAGCTTGCTTCTCCATATCAAAGCTTATTTTTTTCAAATTTGAGGTTCTTAATGTGGTTATGTGAAGGGAAGCTACTGTGCGAAGCGACGCAGGGGACGAGGCAATGACGTCCTGTGTGGAGCAAACAAGAGCTCGCAATGGCAACACCATCAAACAATTGTAGGCAAGAAGTGGAAGGAGAAAAGAGGGGCAATCGGGGAAAAAGAAAGAAAAAGAGGAAAAGAAAAGAAAAACTCATCCATTCATTTTAAAACCATTATATCTAATGGTTAAAAGACCCTTTCCCATAGTGGGAGATATTCTTAACTTTCCCACCTTAGCCATCACCTTTGACAAATTAATATTTTTACTTTTTTCTTTTTTATCATTTAAATAACCAATAAAATATATACTTTATGTTTGTGCAAATTCATATTGTATCTTTTCATAGAATAGTTAATTATTTAATGTATATAATATGTTTTTGATGTAGGATGGCAAAGCGAGTTATCCTGATTTGTTTTACTCTGCCTGTCATTCGTTCACTAAAAATAGGGTGAAATGGATTAACTCACTTTTGATATATGAGTTGGAAAATATTGTCCACCCTATTCAAGGATGGGTTGGCGAATTGGTGGGATGACCTATCAAAAAATAATAAAAAAAAGTAAAAAATTATAAAAATTAAAATAATATTAAAGGAAAATTATTTTCTAACTTAAAATATTGGGTTCTAAATATAACACTACTTCCATATTAAAATAAAATGGAAATAAAAAATCTTACACTATTTTTTTTATTGCTTTTTTACCTAATTCAAAAAAAAAAAAAACTATTAGTCTGATGGGTTGGTTTGTCTCATTGAACTAAAAGTTCATTTTTTGACAGGCCAAAACAAGCGACCCAAAACAAACTTGTGGGTTGATAACTCTATCCCAACCCACCTAAGTTAGTGGGTTAAATTAGTTGGTTCAACGAATCAAGATGGGGCAGACCAAAATAAACTAATGGGTTAATAACTTTGTCTCAACCCATTTAAGAAAATGGGTTGGCTCAATGGGCCAAATCCTTTTTACCACACATATTTTAAGTTTTAGGATTTCATGTAGTCACAAAAGTGATTATAAAGAAGCCACACTCTTATACTTATGGTGATTCAACCTTAGATTTTAATCAAATTAATTTGTTTATACCTTAACCTTGCCTAAATAAAAACTTGCTAATCAACAGGTCAAATTAAGACGAAATCTATTTAAAAAACTAAGTCAAACTGGAGAAAAAAAAATCATAATATGAATACTTGGTCATTTAGGTATAACTTTAAATGTTTTTATTATGTCACCACGTATCCTAATCCAAATGTGATTCACACAATAATAATTGGTCTCTACTTTTGATTAGATTATTATACTCTTTAATTACTCTATAAATTATCCACTACTTTATCCTTTAACTACTCTCTAAATTATTCACTACTTTTTCTTTTAACTACTCTCTAAACTACCTACTATACTTTCTCTTTCTTTTATTTTATTTTTATTTTTTAAGAAATGAAAAGAGGCACAAAATGCCTCTCATTCCCCTAATTTACTATAAGATCAATAACTAAATGTGGATTTCAACTTAAAAAATTTCTATTAATATATTGTACATAACAAAATAAACAATTAACATTTGAGCATCACCTTTTGTAAGCATTTGGTAATTTTTTATATTGTGGGGAGAACAATTCAAATTTCAAATTTTAAATATCTAGGATGTTGTTTAGATTTAAAAATATTATTTAATTTTTAAAATGTTGTTTAAATTTAAAGATATTACCTTTATTATAAGGATTTATTTTCTCTTTTAATATTAGAATGCAAAGTCTAAAAATGCAAAGACTATATCTTTTAACTCAAAATGAAAAAAATATTATAGGGACTAAAATGAAAAAATAGGTATATTATGTAACAATCCTTTAATTTTAAATATAATTCATATTAATTTAAGTTGATGAAAATGTGAGCAAATTTTTTTTTTATTCTATAATAGAAAATTCTAAATTTAACAGAATTTGGAAATAGAAGTGAAATGATAAAAACTTCTTAGGTGTATATATATATATATAACTATACATTATGGTCTGATAATATAGAAAACCAAAAAAAAATACATCAAAAGATAGACACTATCTAACCCAATATATACATCAAAAAGGTCCTATACCGAGCAATGTTCTTCTATCCTATCCCTCATACAAAAAGAAAAATACTATGGGCCTTTAGGTCCTCTCTCGTTGAGATGTTCTCTATCTCGTACTCAACATCACAGAGTGTTAATGTCGTCTTCAATAATTATGATCAATCATACACAGAAGAAAATAATGGAGTGAGGTGTTTTGTTCTAAAATCACTTTTACTTGTACAGTAAGAAATCTACCATAAAACACAGCTAACAACACAGGGGATCCTAAGGTTCATTCTAAGTTATATTAGATTACCCTTGACTAGGTATGAATCCATACTTCCCATTAATGGGTAATAGTTCTCAATAGAACCTGGGAAGTGACTGAGAGTACATATACCTCTCTCAACATCATCACGTGGTACAATTCTCATTATCATTGAGGAAAATAATAGTTAGGATATCCATTTATAGAGGTATAATCTCAAACCAATTCTGCAATGCTAAGTAGTTGTCGGGGTTATCAAGTTTGGTCAGACGAATATCCCGGCTCAAGGGCGCTATGTAACACTCCTTTAATTTTAAATATAATTCATATTAATTTAATTATTACTTTAAGTTGATGAAAATATGAGTAAATTTTATTTTTTTTAATAATAGAAAAACAGAATTTAGAAATAGAAGTGAAATGATAAAAACTGCTTACGTATATATACATATATATCCAATTGTACATCATGATTTGAGTAATACATAATAGTTAAAGAGAAAACAAAAGTACATCAAAGACATATACTACCTAACCCAATATATACAAAAAAAAAAAGATCCTATACAAAACAGTATTTGTTTACCCTATCCCTTAAGAAAATATTATAAACTAGGTCTTCAAATCTGGAGAAGTATTCTTTGGCTCTTCCTCAACATCATCGGGCATTGTTATCATCTTCAATAATCACGATTCAATATGCACAACAAAAGTAATAAAGTGAGGTGATTTGTTCTAAATCACTTTCACATGTATGGTAAGAATTTAAATACAATTAATGAAGGGAACCTAAGGTTTATTCTAAGTTATACTACACTACCCTTGACTTGGTATGGATTCATACTTTCCATCAGTGAGTAATAGTTCTCAACAGAACCTGGCAAGTGACTGAGAGTACATATACCTCATCAACATCATCACATGGTACAATCCTCATCATCAATGAGGAACAAATATCAGTCAGGACATCCATTTATAGAGGTATACTCTCAAACCAATCTCGGAATGCTGAGCAGTTGTCGGGGTTATCAAGCTTGGTCAGGTGAATATCCTAGCTCACGGGCGTTACCCTTGCTATTAGGGCTTTCACCACCCGATGCCTACCCCCAAGACCTCCCCAAATGGGTCTCTGCCTTTCATTCCCTAGCGTACCAAACTGTAGCTTTCTTAACAGGGTGTCATACCACTGCATGTCCCTTGCTTTACATTACTCACTAATCTATTAATTTCTAAAGGTTCATTCTGGTCTCAAGTATTTAAGCACCGGTATAATTTCTACTAATATCTCTGCCTTATATTACAGAGATTTAATCCATACATATCATTCACATAATTCATAATTCATAATTCAAATTAAAGCACATAAGCAATAATTCAATAAAAATAAAGATATATAAATTAAAATAAAGATTGATAATTAAGAAATAAATCATAGAATGGTCAAAAAATTCCAAAAAAAATATATTTTATCTTAGAAAAATAATTAGAATTTTATCATGAATTTTTAGAATTTTTTCAAAATTTTTTGAAATTTAGTATTTCTAAGAAAAATGTGTCCACAGGCACTTATAGAGTATAATTAGAAGTACTAAATAAGTTTTAAAATTTATGAAATTTTTACAGATGGTCTATTAGTATGTCTAGACCTTACCTGAACGATAATAACTTAAACTGAAATTCCTATAGTAGTTTTCTAAAAATAAATTCATAAATAGCTCATAAAATAATTTCTATCTTTAGTTTCATATTATGAGATTTATGGTTTATTTCTTCTACTATTTTTGCTAAAATAATTGAGTATTACTAAAATTTGATAATTTAATAATTTAATTATTTATTATAATAGCTAAAAATATTTTTTTTTATTTGGGCAGTATAAGAGCTTAGTAATTCTATTATAATTGTTTGAATTCGAGCAGTATAACAACTTAATAATTATACTATAGCAGCATAACTACTTAATAAGAGTATTTTAATTATCTAAAATTGAGCAGAGTAACATCTTAGCAAATGCATGTTAATTTTCTAAAAAATGAGCAGAGTAACAGCTTAGCAAGTGCATTTTAATTTTCTAAAATTAAACAGAGTAACAGCCTGGTATAATTTAATAATTTAAATTTGAGCAAAATAATAGCTTAGCAAAAATTAAAGTTTAACATTAAACAATATAACAATAATATTAATAACAAAACTAAAGCCTGAACGGGTTTAGGGGAAAAACCCTTTCTACCAACATGCAAAGTAATTGAAATTTAGAACCAACCCCACTCTCCCCATTACCTCAAAGAGTTGGTGAAGTTGTTGGTGCAGAGCTCCTAGGAAGAGGATTTTTACTAGTTATTGGAAAACTAGTAGAATTTTAGCATAAAACAAAGTAAAAGAAAATTTTCTAAAGAGAGAGAGATTTTCTATGGAGTCTTACGGAAGTTTTTAGGAGAAGTGGAGTGAGGAGTTTAGTTCAAATTCATGGCTATTTATAGGGAAAAAAATAGGCTTAGGTGTCCATTGATAAGATCATCCATGATGTCAAAAATATAATTTTTGATTTATGTTTAATTGAAAATTAGGGACACATATATAAGTAGGTGGTGAATCACCGCTTGGTAGATCAGAAACGTGGGATAGCAGGTGTCCCAACATTTTCTAGTGTAAATTTTACCTGTAATTAGATTATTCGGTACCGATAAAATCGTCTAAACTTGAAAAAATTAACTTTTAATACCAAAATAATTAATTTAGATATAAATCTAAACAAATGTAATATTTTTCATCAAAAATAATTTTTAAAAATAAATTTTAATTTTTTTCGAATTATAAATATATATATTATATATTTTAAGCTTAGAAAATTCATATTAAATTCATTTTAATTCAATAAATGCTCAAACTTTTATGAAAATTCTAAAATTACATATTTTACCTAGAAATGTGCTAAAAATATCATTTTCATCATTTTTAGATGTCAAACCAATACTGAGTTGGTTATTTGACAACTAGGGGTATTTTAGTCATTTTATACAAGAATTTCAGAAAATTCCCATAAAATTTTCAAAATTATATTTTGATACCTATGACATGATTTTAAACTCAATTTGACATTTTAATATCAATTGAATCTTTTTCTCATGTTAGCCCTTAATATTGACAAATAAGGACAAAATCGTCATTTTCTAATTTCTCCGGGCTTCAACTCAGAAAAATTATTGAAAATCACGATTAGATAGTTTTCGCTACTATGAGTTTAATCGTGGGGATCAAAATTTTTAGATTCCTTCTCGATTTTTCAGAATTAAATATAGAATAAATAAATAAATAAAACAATTAATTAAGTAAAAGTGAGAGTGTTACACGCTACCCTGCCCATTAGGACCTTCACCACTCGATGCCTACCTCCAAGACCTCCGTGAATGGGTCTCTGCCTTTCACTCCCTAGCGTACCAAACTGTAGTTTCCCTAGCAGGGTGCCATGCCATCGTATGCCACTGGCTTTACATTACTCACTAAACTATCAATTTCTAACTTCTCAAGCAGAGGTTTCCCTGGTCTTATTTAATTTGAGCACCAGTACAATCAACATTTCTGCCTTATTTTGCAGAAATTACACAATACCAAAATTTTAACGGAATAACAATTTAGTTACCATATAAAGTTTTAGCAGAATAATAATATAGTAATTATAATTTAATTACTAAAATTTTGGCAGAATAACAACTAAATAAATTCATTTTGATTTTCTAAATTTAAGCAGAGTAATAACTTAGCAAGTGCATTTTAATTTTCTAAAATTAAACAAAGTAACGGCTTAGTAAGTAAAATTTAATAATTTAAATTTGAGCAGAGTAAAAATTTAGTAATTATAATTTAATAATCTAAATTTGGGCAGAGTAACAACTTTGCAGAAATTAAAGTTTAACATTAAACAATAATAACAATAATAAAACTTAAGCTTAAATTGGTTTAGGGAAAAACCCTTCCTACCAACATGCAAAATGACAGTAATTTAGAACCAACCCCACTCCCCCCATTACCTCTAAGATAGTTGATGAAGAGGATGAAATTGTTGGTGCAAAGCTTCTAGAAGGAGAAATTCTATTAGTTGAAAACTAACAAAATTTTAACGTAAAAACTAAATAAAAATATTTTAGAGAGAGAAAACTTTAGAAAGAGAAGCTCTCTAGCTTGGGGGAGGAAAGGATGAGTGAAAATTTGAAAACTTTGAGGGCTATTTATAGAAGAAGGAGGGGGTGGGGGGTGGTGGGTGGGGGGTTAGGTGTCCAAAGATTTATATCATCTATTATGTAAGCATTATGTCATAAATCAAATTTTTATTTATTTTTAATCCAATTTAGGGACACATATCCCAAATAGGTGGTGAATCACCTATTTTAGGGTTGGGGACGTGCTCCACCAGCTGTTCCAAGCCTCCATGTGTCAAATTTTACTTGTAGGTGAATTAACTGGTACCGATAAAAATGCCTAAACTTGAAAAATTAGCTTTTAATATCAAAATAATGCATTTTAATGCAAAACTGGACAAATACATTATTTTCATCAAAAATAAATTTCTAATAATAAATTTTAATTTTTATTAATTTATTTCAAATTATATGTATTTATTTTGTATTTTTAAGCTATAAAATTCATAGAAAATCCATTTTAATTCAATAAATACCAAAATTTTTATGAAAATTCTAAAACTAAATATTTTACCCATAAATAAACTAAAATTACTATTTTCACAATTTTGGATGTCAAACCAGTACTAGCTAACTTATTAGACACGTAGAGACATTTTGGTCATTTTACACAGAAATTTCAGAAAATTTCCAAAAATTCTCAAAATTATATTTTAATATATATGACATAATTCCAAGCTCAAATTGACATTTTAATGTCAATTGAATCTTTTCCTCATGTTAGTCCTTAATGTTGAGAAATAGAGACAAAATTGTCATTAATTGTTCTAAATACATTGATGACCTAAAAATAATTTCTAAACATGCAGAATAATTTAATATACAAAATTAGGGGTGTTACATATTACAAGGATAAAAACAAAATAACACGGACCAAAATAAAAAATAAAATTATAAGGACCATTTTAAAAAAAAAATTATAAGAACCAAAACAAAATAAAAAGGTATATTATAGGAACTAAAAATATATTTAAGACTCATTATTGTGTAAAAAATTATTATTTTTGATACAAAGAAAATTTTATTAACATTTTTTTTAACTTGATAAGAGTATTTTTTTTACTCTTACATATCTTCGAGTGTAATAGTAAATTAAATTTATGTAATTTTTTAGAAAACTATTATTTTAACTTGTGCAATACTCAAGATAAATGTTAATTTTTATATAACTAACATTTATAATAAGTACATATTTTTTAATATATAAAAATTATATTATAATTAAAATTAATAATAAATATTTTTGAACATATAAATTATATCTTGAATTTCAATAAACAATTTATATTGTGATACAAGGTTATTTTTAACTAGTGATAATTTCTTTTATAAAATATTAAATTTTAATTTAAAAATAAAGATGAAAATATTTAATTAAAAGAGATAAGTGGTTAAGAAAATATAGTATACAAATAAAGATAAAAGAATAGCGGTTTGAGACGATTGAAAAAGAAATTTTTTAGGCTAATTGTTAAATGAAATTAAATGTAGAATTAAAATTAAGAAGCATATTTGAAAAGAATAGAAAATAAAAAATCAAAATTAAATGTTCAATATATAGAATTAAGATAAGACATGTGGCTCAATAAGAGTAATAATAACTAATAAAAATGCTCTAATTTTAATAATAACTCTTAAAAATATTCTCATTCAATATTCTTTATCCTTATATATATAAAAGAAAGGTTTTTAGGGTTTCAAGAGCATTAATTGACAACATTAGGGTTTCAATAGCTTTAAATAAGATTCCTTAATATTTTCATTAAGGTTTTGTAAGCATTATATTATAAAATCAATTTGAATTTGGTGTAATAAAAAGAAATTATATTGATTACCTTTGAAATTGATTATAAAAACTTATTATTATATATAATCCTTAGGGTGAGGTAAATGTAAATACCTCTATAAGTGCTCTTGGAGTGCGGATGCTTTCTTTACCTTGGAATAGGGCACCATCTCCTCCCCCTAAAATTTGTTTTGCAAAAAAAATATCATTATATATATTAAATAGTACTTTTATATTATATTTAAAGTATATATTACAATAGTATAATATATAATCTATTGGTATATAATATAATGTATAGTATAATAATAATAATTATGGTAATGATTATTATTTTAATAAAGATAATTATTTTAAAATGAGGTAATAAAAATTTACAAAAAGATTGTATATATTATATTATATACTAGAGCGTGAGCCTGTGTGATGCACGGGTGAATAATGGAGAGAGTAATTTTTGTAGGACAAAACATAAATATAATTTCATAGATATTTTTAGTGTTATTCTCCAATTAAAATTGAATTTTCACATCGATAATCTATGGTAACCTTTAATGACAACCTTTATTATGCCAATTATCGAGGTGAAATTCAATTCTAATTAGAGAACAGTACCAAAAACACCTATGAAACTATATATAAGTTTTGTAATTTTTTTGTATGTATAAAAAATAGAGTTTAATGGTCATGCACTGTTAGTGTAAAAAGTTTTACACTATCAACCAATCAGAAATCACCATTAATATGACTTTTAAAATATTTATTATAAAAGTCAATAAACTTACAATAAATGGTGGTTTGTGATTGAATGACATTGTAAAATTACTTCACACTGTCAGTGCATGACTATTAAACTCTTAAAAATATATTAATAATTTTGTTAATTTCTTATATTGTTGAAAAAGGATCTAAAATAAGTTAAAATTTTCACAATAAAGAACTTAATTTACTATATTATTATATAATAATAAAATGTCAATTAAATATGAATTTATTCATTAATAAAAAAATAGAAGATAATTGAATGTGCTTATTTTCCAATGCAGGTATAAAGCTAATTCTACATTGTATTCTTGAAATCAAGAACATAGACAAATTAAATTACATAACAAAAATAAGAAAGTTAAATTTAACTAAAAGAACTCAGATTATTCCATTAAAACCATTTTTATGGAGTGTATTAATTTAACATCCTATAAAAATATTGGAAATAAAATAAAGTGATTGAACAAAACAATGTAAATTTAAGAACACATATTTAAATAATTAGATGTTAGTACAATTTATATCACATTTATTTGTATTAAATTTGATCTGATGTGATGCATGAATAAATTATGTGTGGAAAAGTTATTTTCTATTATTTTGAAAGATAATTTATATTTAAACTTCAAAATAAAAAATAACAAATTAATATTTTTGTGATAATAATTGCCTACTTTTTTTATAAGGTATATGGACATAAAATACAATTAAGAATCACACGCATCAATTACTACAAATTCTCATCAACCCCATAAATTAGTCACCTATTTCATTTTTTATTGATAAAAATATTAATAATAAAATAGTAATAATTGTAATAGCGTGTTTTCTTAACGTATGATTTAAAAAGTGATTGAAATTAATTACAAGAAAAATTTAAATTTAATTTAATTGAGAAAATTTAATTAAAACACTTTGTATGATTTTATGTGACAATTTTCAATGAGGTTCTAATTAAACTAGAATTTTAATTGTACACTATAAGTGTAAAATTACACTGTGTAAATAAACAAGCAGTCATATATTTATCATGACCCTAGCTTGGGAATGGAGTCACAGTTAGCGGTATCACTTTACCCCAAAATGGGCCGAACCGGTGGGAGTGGGAATAGTTGGGTGCCAAAATAGAAGCCCTAGATACCTCCTGGTTAGACAAAAAAAATATATTTATAATGAACCAATCCTAATGTGTCATTAACATATTTTCCTAAATAATTAGCACCTATTTCAAGGTAAATTTCTTTTTAATTTACCAATTTTGGTTAAAACCACATCTCCCATTTTTAGTAAATCACTTTAACTAATTTTAGTAACAAAATTTGAAAGCAAAATACCCAACTTTGGGCATTGCTTATTCGCCCTCCCTAGACCCCTTATTAACTTGCAGCCAAATGAGTTTCCACCTAATAAATCACAAAAAAAAAAAAAACCTGAATTTGCATGGTAGCCTTTTTCTTTTTAAAGCCCCTGAATGTTTTCTTTAAACATGCAAAACGTAGGAACAATAAAAATAGACCCTAATACCCACTAAACCAAAAGGAACCCCCTTCCCCCCACGGTAAATCTTGCCTACAAATATCAATGAAGGAGCAATTTTTTTAGAATTCCTCTTACCCTTTTGCTGGAGCAAGCTTGGAGCAAATTCTCTCCCACCATTTTGAGTTCATCTACTTCCATTGATCTTTATCAAGTAAGGGAGCTTATACCTCTACTTTTTTTCTTCTTCTAATTTTTAATATACTAGCATAAATGTGATGAGCTAAGTGATTTTATATATGTTAGCTGTTTGTTGGATTTGAAAATGCTTGCTATGGTTGAAATGTTGTTAAGAGGTTGTTTAATCCTTCACTAAGATCTTGTTATCTTGGTTTATTTTCTTGTTTTAACCATGAAAATGAGATATCTTGACAAAATAATAGTTGCTGTTTGGCATGATTAATAAGTGGATTTAATGAGTTTTTTTTAGAAGTGATTATTTAAGTTAATGGTAGTGTTGTATATGTAAACAAATTTATTTAATGTGATTATTTAATTACTGTTAGAATTATTAAACTGGCTCTATATTCTGCTACTACTAAAAAAAATGTTAGTCACTGCATCTAAAGAATTTAAAACGTGAATGGAGTTATTGGATTTTTGGTAAAGTCACCTAATAATTTTAAGAGAAAACAGGGCATATACTGAACTTTTTACATTGACAATGCATGATTATTAAGCTCTAATTTTAATACCTAAGTTAGTAGCTATAAAAAAAAAACTTGTGAAAAAAAAATTTCATGATCTAGAACGTAATATTGAGTAGTATAGGAACTATTTTAAGGACTGTTATATTGAAGTTCAATTACAAAGAGAAAACACTAAAGACTTGAGGAATAGGAACATAAGTTTAGGTATTAAAGTAGAAATTTTGATTCAAAAAAAGGGGGTGGGTCGGGGGGGTGGGGTGGAGAATTTTTATAAATGTCGATGATTTTCGAATACATACACGTTACAATATTAGCATTCTACCAATTTGACAAGCTTTTGGTCTTTGTGCGTAATGCCTCCCTGTGAAATGTAATATAGCATGTAGCCTTTGATAATTATAAAAGAAGAAAATGTAAGAAAGTAGTGAAATTAATATGATTTTGTGATAAAAGTTGAAATAAATTAATTTTAGGTGTAAAACTAAAATCTTGGAATTTTATATTTAATGTTATAATATTTTAAAATTTAAATGACTAAAAAAATTATTTTCTCAATAGAGAATAATCTTTTGATAAATTAAAATATTAAATTTCAGATTTTAATATGTTAGAGAGATTTTATGGATTTTCCTCTATTCCATTAAGTATAATCTCTTATGTATAAAAATGTGAATTGTTTCAAATAAAATCCCTTTTAGTTTTCTTATTATTGACAATATTAACTATTGAGTTATTAGAAAAGATAAAGAGAGAGAGAGAGAGAGAGATTGAAAAGCATAACTCTAAAGCCCAAGTTCATAAAGTTTAATAACAAGTGTTATTCGTAAATTAACGAATAATGAAAAGTGGTTGTGGAGAATAGGGTGTACCTCTTGACCCTATGTTGAGTTGATGTTTTTCGTTGTTGTTGATGATATGTATGTACATGCATGGGTCCTATTTGGACGGTGTTGCGAGTAGGCACGTAAGTTGAAAGTTGGTGTATAATTCTCAACCTAGTGCTGGAAGACAGAGTGGGGTAGCTATCGATGCACCTTGAGGATAGGGGGACAAGCGAATCCCACATTGAGGTCAAGGTTATCGCGAACCTTGTGTCGTGGTAAGACATTATCCACGTACATCTATCCTGACAAAACCACTACCGACTTCTGCAAGATCAATTCATGGGCTCCCCTAATAGTTGTGCCTTGAAGGAATTCATGTGACTCTCGTGGCTCAGGTGCTATGTTAAGGGATGTTTCCATGATTATTGCTCGAGTTGTTGAAAAAAAGTCTCCATGGAGTAAAGTCTGCATCAATTTTATGAATTATGTTGTATAATGTTTATTTATATTTATCTAAAAATGTTGTAATCTTTTTTATATCAGTATTCTCTCCTTCTTGAAAATAATTGTCGTGTTAGTTAGAACACTATATTTACGTTTGTCATAAGCTTACCCTTGCGCTGTTTGCACGTGTGGTTTGTGCTTGTGATGATCTTGAACGTTGTGTTCGTTAGAGTAGATGCCAAGACGATCTATAGTGTTGAGACCGCTGCAAATGATCCAAAACCACAATCATGTCGGCCCGTATCGCATTGACTTCCATGAGACTACTGTGGGAGACGGTGAAGCTTGGAGGATTGATCGTGAGCTTCAAAGTGTCTACTATAAAGGAGAGCTTACGCTTTCCTATGCTCTGACGGGAATTGGTGTGTTTTCTGTGACCATGTATACGTTGCTGGAGTTTAGTTACCCATTCGGGAGATGTGGAGGGAGCCTATTCTTGTTGCCGACCTAGTATGAAAGTTGAGGAGTATCGCCGCTTGTTCGCTTAGTGACCTCGCCCCCACTGAGGAGCTGCTAGAGCTGAGGAGCCACTGCTGATGCTCCACCTGTCGTTCCTCCTTCTTAGATGTAGTGTTCAGTGGTACGACCAACCTAGGGTGTGCATGAATGTTTTCCCCCTCCCTTTTGTGATGTACACTGATGTATGTGCACACATACTATCTTTTGAGACGCCTTAATGATGATGTTGGTCTGTAAGTGCCATAAGGCAGAACCATTTACACTCGATGTTTTGTGATGTATGCATAAGTTATTTTAGTATGTTGGATGATCGTTTTTATGCTTTATATGTCAAAGTTTTAGTAAGGAATGAACGTTGTATGTCTCACCAAAATAAATAAATAAATAAAATTCACACTCTTTTTCATAAATAAATTAATTAAGAGTTTTCGTCTAGAATTAAATCTTCTGCGTTGCATTAGTTGTCAGTTGACTATGTAACGATAGCGAATCGTTACAATAATAATGATATCATCGTGCAATGCACGAAAATTTTATCATTATACTAAAACAAAGTCTTTTATAAATTAATTAGATGAGAAATTAATAAATAAAAATAATTAATTATTTGCTTAAAACTTATTAAGATTTTAAATATTAAATTTGCATGAAAAAATGGTTAATATGTCCATAATGAATTGCCTCCCATGCCAAATTCTATTTTAGTTTTTAAATTAGTTTATTTACTAAACAAAATATTGTAGATCATAGAGAAACTGATTTGCATCTAGTTGTTTGTTGATGGTAGAAATGCTTAATAGTAAAATTAACATAAGAATTTGTTGATTATTTAAAAATCAAAATTTAAAAATCAAAATTCATACTTCACAATAATTTTATTTGAAAATTAAGAATGATGTGTTAAATGAGAAGACCGTTTATTCAACAAAAAAAAAACCTTATTAAATGAGAGTTAGATGATCAAGTGAACTTACTTTTAACCACTAAATCTAAATTTTGAACAATAAAGATTGTTAAGACAAAGGACGAATTTATAACCCTCAAATATTTTGATAATAATAAACAGTTAATAAGTATGTTTTTACGCAATCGTCTGGTCATCCGTAATATATTCACAAGTAACTGTCTGATAATTTAAGTCCAATCGTCTGTATCTTTCTTTTAAATAAATTCAGTAACTAACAACTTTTAGACGATGATCTAAGTGATCTGCGCATCAATCAAAACATAAACTACCTCGATGTGTATGAAGCCTACATACTTACTTTCGAGAAAAGTTATCTTTATGCGAAAAAGAACGAATGTGCGTGCGAATGTCAGAACGGGAAAGTAGATTTAACTACTGCTACAAAATTGAGTACGAGAATGGTAAAGATAAGCAGATTGCTTTATCTTATCAAAGTGACAAGCTAGTAATAGGCATTAAATGCTCCAACGACTTTATTTAAAAGACGAAGGTTGTCTCTTGCATACACTCACAATGGATACTTTTGGAGGAGCCTATATATATAGAAGAAGAGACCCCAATCTCAGGACTGACACAATATAGAAATCTTTAGCTATTGAAACGTTCTCGTTGTGTAATCTGTGTGTAAAAATTTTCTTTTGTTCTTCATTGTATATTCGTCTGTTAAGACGTCAAACCCAATAAGGTAACTCACATTTAACCTTTTTCCCAAAGAAATTGGTGGAAGCCTGAAGAGGCTTTGATTCAAAGAATACTTGGGTCTTGTGCTTGGTGAGGCAAGTTAAAGACTACTTGGGTTAAGCCTAAAGAGGCTTGCTAAAAGAATACTTGTAACTTGGATAAGTTAGTGAAACTTGGTTGTTGCCAAGAACTGGACGTAGTCTCTGGGGTGAGACAAACCAATATATCTCTTGTGTGCATTCCAGTTTCGTTTTTTAGCTCTCATCTCTCCCTCAAAACATTTTTGAAAAAAATCTTTTATTTAAATCCTTTAGATGATAAGTCTCTAAAAGAAAAGGTTTTGCGAAAATTTGTTATAATACAATTCAACCTCCCTTCTTGTGTTATCTCTGTGCTTTACAATTTGGTATCAGAGCTCAGCCTCTAAGGGTTGAGCACCTTAACAAATGTTAAAGGAAAAATTTCGCATGACAAACCTTGAAGGACAATTCATTCCTGAAGGAGCCTCACTGTCAAGACCTCCAGCCTTCAATGGAGAAGATTATGCGACCTGGAAAGATAGAATGGAGATGTACATCAAGTCCACTCATTATAGTATTTGGAGAATCATAACCCATGGTGATCTTGTTGCAGCAAAACCAAAAAATGAGTACAATCAAGATGACTTCAACATGCTACAACAAAATGCAAAAGCTAAGTACATTATAACTTGTGCCTTATCCAAAACTGAAAATAATAAATTTTGCAGCTACAAAATTGCAAAGGAAATGTGGGATGCTATATGTATAACGCATGAAGGCACAAAAGATATTTGTTTTAGAAGAGCAGCCACTCTTCAAAGAGACTATGAGATGTTCACTATGAAAGAGACAAAAACCATTAATGAAATGTTTGGAAGATTTCAAACAATTCTAAATGGACTTCAAAGTCTCGGTGTTGAGTTCTTCAAGGCTCAGAACAATCTCCAAATCTTGGATAGTCTTCCAAAAGTGTGGGAACCCAAGGCTACAGCCATAGCTGAAGCAAGGTACATGAAGACTTTAAATCTGGACGAGTTACTAGGAGCTCTAAGAGTCCACGAAGTTCATCTCTTCAAAAGAAATAAAGTCAAAAATAATGACTCAACTGCTCTAAAAAGTGGAGAATCAAGTCGAAGAGCAAAGGAAAAGACTGAGACGAAAGCTAGGAACAAAGCTCTAAAGGTTCAGTCAGATGAATCTAAGAGCTCAGACGAAAGCTCCAGCTGCTCAACAGACGATGAGATATCTCTTATAACCAAGAAATTAAAATAGATACTCAAGAAGAAAGGAAGATTTAAGCATTCCTCCAGAAAGAAGGACACTAGATACAAAAAGCCTCCTCAAGAAGAAAACAACGAAGTCATCTATTTCGAGTGCAAAAAGCCTGAACACATTAAGGCTGAATGCCCCAAATTGAAAAGAGGATGGAGCTCAAAGAAAAGGAACAAGAAGAAGAATCTTCTAGCTACCTAGGAAAACCTGGACAACAGTAGTAACAATTTAGATGATGAAAAGGCTAATATCTATCTTATGGTAGATACTGAGGATGTAATATTTGAGGTACACTCTATCTCTAAAAATTCCTTGTATTCGTCTAATGGTAGTGAATTTGAGTCTGATGACGAAGATATGACTTATGACACTCTTTTTGCTAATTCTCATATGATTGCTCTTGAGTATAAGAAATATAAAGAAAAAGATCAAGAAGCTACTTTAGAAAACAAAATACTCAAGAAAGATATGGAGAAAATGCATAAGAGCCAAGTCTTAGATCGTGAGAAGATAATGCTTTTTTCTGAAGTTGACAAACTAAAGAAAGAGATCATTAGTCTGAAACATGATCTGGCCAAATTTATGGATTGATCTTCAAAACTTCATATGATTTTAAAACATAGAAGACTTCTGTCTGACAAATCTGGTATAGGATTTCTAAAAGACAAAAATTCTAAACCACCGTCTTCTAAATCTTATTCAACCTTTTGTAACTTTTGTGGTAAATCTGGACACTCATTCCAAAGGTGTCAACACAAGAGGAAAAAAGGTCAAATAAGATCATTGGGACTAACTCAAAAGGACCCAAAAGTATTTGGGTACCAAAATCTTAAATAATTCTTATTGCAAATATCCTTAATAGGAAAAAGGAGAGATTCATTCTGGTACCTGGACAGTAGATGCTCATGTCACATGACGGGAGAAAGCTCTATGTTCCTAGACCTCCAACCACATGAAGGAACGGTCTCTTTTGGTGGAAATGGAAAAGGAAAGATCATTGGTATAGGTAAAGTTAGTAAGCCTCCTCTTCCATCTATAGATAATGTCTTGTGTGTTGAAGGATTAAAGATAACCTACTTAGCATAAGTCAATTTTGTGACAATGGGTTTATTGTATCTTTTAACAAAGAATCATGTATAGTCAAAAGAAATGATGAATCTATTTTTTTTACTGCCAAAAGACATAACAATCTGTATAAGATTGAGTTTGAAGATCTGAACAAACAAAATGTTACTTGTTTAATGACCAAAGAAGATGAAAAATGGCTTTGGCACAAAAAGCTCGGGCACATCAATTTGAAACATATTTCAAAATTATACAAAAAGAGCTTAGTAAATGGATTGCCTGAGAATTCTTGGAAAACTCATCTTCTTTGTGAAGCATGTCAAAAAGGGAAACGAATTAAAACCTCTTTTAAATCCAAAGATGTTGTTTCCACTTCCAGACCATTAGAATTATTATATATGGATTTGTTTGGACCTACAAAGACACTTAGTCTTGGTGGGAAAAAGTATGGCTTTGTCATTATTGATGACTATTCTAGATATACATGGGTTTATTTCCTAGCTCACAAACATGAGTCTTTCAATGTGTTTGAAATATTTTGTAAACGAGTTCAAAATAAGAAAGATTTTTGCATTACTGTAATTAGAAGTGATCATGGAATTGAATTTGATAATGCTGAGTTCAAATTCTTTTGTGAAAAGAATGGAATTTTTCACAACTTCTCTTCACCGAGAACACCTCAACAAAATGGGGTAGTTGAAAGGTAAAATAGAACTCTACAAGAGATGGCAAGAACCATGCTCTGCGAAAATCCAATCCCTAAGTACTTCTGGGCAAAAGCTGTAAATACGGCTTGTTATGTTCAAAATAGAATATTGATCAGACCAATAATTAAAAAGACTCCTTATGAATTGTGGAGAAGCAGAAGACCCAACATTTCATACTTTCATCCTTTTGGATGTTAATGCTTCATTCTCAACACTAGAGATCAATTAGGAAAATTTGACTTTAAGGTTGATAAAAGCATTTTTCTAGGATATTCAGATACATCAAAAGCCTTTAGAGTATTCAACTCTAGAACTTCTGTTGTACAAGAATCTATCTATGTTAAATTCAATGATACACTAACCCCTAATAGGAGACTATTAGAATTGGAAGAAGATTTTGTAGTTCTACAAATAGGATCGTTTGATCAAACAAAAACAGACGAAGTAAAAGAATTAGATGACATTTCTCAACAACAGATCGATAATCAAACGAAGGATCTCACAAAGATTGGAAGTTCGTTACCTATCATCCTCAATATCAGATCATTGGAGAATGAACTGAAGGAGTCAAGACAAGGTCATTACTAAAGAATCAAGCATCTTACGCTCTAGTGTGAGAAATTGAACCTAAGACGATAGAAGAAGCATTGACAGGCGATGACTAGGTGATGGTTATACAAGAAGAATTACATCAATTCACAAGAAATGATGTTTGGATTCTTGTCCCTAAACCAACACATAAAAGCATCATTGGAACAAGATGGGTATTCCACAACAAGCTTGATGAAAATGGAAAGGTAATAAAAATAAAGCAAGGTTAGTTACTCAACGTTACAATTAGCAAGAAGGTATAGACTTCACTGAAACTTTTGCACTTGTTGCTAGATTAGAAGCTATTAGAATCATGCTTGTCTTTGCCGCTCACAAAAACATTAAGCTTTTTCAAATGGATGTCAAGAGTGCTTTTTTAAATGGTTTTATTAAGGAAGAAGTCTATGTTAGACAACCTCTTGGTTTGAGGATCCAATTCTCACAGACCATGTTTTTAAACTCAAAATGGCTCTGTATGATCTTAAACAAGCACCTCGTGCTTGGTATGACAGACTGAGCAATTTTCTCATTACAAATGGGTTTATGGGAGGTAAAGTAGACACTACCTTTTTTAGAAAGGAATCTAACAAGGATTTCATAATAGTTCAAATTTATGTAGATGACATAATCTTTGGAGCTACTAATGAAACTCTATGTAAGGATTTCTCAAATTTGATGCAGAGTGAATTTGAAATGAGCATGATGGGAGAATTGAAATTCTTTCTTGGCCTACAAGTTAAATAAGAGAAGAAAGTTATATATATTCATCAACAAAAATACACCAAAGAACTACTCAAGAAGTATAAGATGAATGAATCAAAGCCTATGAGCACACCAATGCATCCGTCTGTAGTCATGACAAAGGACGAATTAGGTAAACCAGTAGACCAGATTGTCTACAGAGGTATGATTGGCTCACTTCTCTACTTAACTGCTAGCTGACCTGATATCATGCACAACGTCTATTTATTTGCCAGATTTCAATTTGACCCCAGAGAGTCTCATTTAAAAGCAGCTAAAAGGATTTTTAGATATCTTGTTGGTACTTCCAACCTAAGCTTATTTTATGAGAAAAACAAAGATTTCAGGTTAGTAGGATATTGTGATGCAGACTATGCTGGTGATAGACTTGAAAGAAAAAGCAAGTGGTGAATGTCACTTCATCGGACCATGTCTCACATCTTGGACCAGCAAGAAGCAGAACTCAATTGCATTATCTGCTGTTGAGGCAGAATATGTATCTGCTGCTAGTTGTTGCTCACAACTTCTATGGGTAAAGTATCAGCTCAAAGATTACTCTAGTTTTGAGCATAACATTCCTGTGTTATGTGATAACACTAGTGCAATCAATCTATCTAAAAACCCTATTCAGCATTCCAAAGCAAAGCATATAGAAATAAGACATCACTTTATTCGTGATTATGTTCAAAAAGGTGTCTTTGATATTAAGTTCATTGACACAGACCATCAATGGGCTGATATATTTACAAAAGCTTTACCTGAAGAATGTTTTAACTTCATTTTAGAAAACTTGCACATGAAAATATTACAAGAGTAAAGCGTCTTATATGCATCGTTTTGTTTAATTTGTTTAAGTTTCATCTTACTTTATATCATCTTACTTTTTTATCATATTTCGTCTTACTGACACGTTTTTCTTTGAATATGAAAAGCTTTTAATCTATTAGTCTGATATTTTCCCTTATGATTATTCTCGATAACCACTCACGAAACATGCGCCGCCTCCTCTGCCACATCAAGTCATCATTAATGCACATCCTTCAGTGCTTTCAAAACTCTTCTTTTATTCAAAATAACCGCTCTTTCTTTCTCTTTACACACTTTTCAAACCCTCTAAACTCAAACCCTCTCTCTTGTTTTTACTCTCAGACCTAAATCTCTCAAACCTGCGCTAATGGCCACCCAAAAACAGCTTGTCCCCATGGAGAGATTCCTAGAAGGTGACTTTGTTGCTGAAAAGTGGGTTGACCTCAAAAAGCTTGAAGAAGAAGGATTCCCTTTGTAGATGTATATAAAAAATGTTGGATGGGAAGCATTCGTGCAAAAACGAACCACCTGGTACCATGCGCCATATGCCTACTTATGGATTTCTGCGTCTGAAGTGAATGGCACCATCACTAGAACCGTCGACAATCAGGTCATCATCATCTCCACAGACACCATTACTACAACGTCTGACTGTAAGAGAGAAAATGATCTTTTTACAGAAGACTGGGAGAAGGTTATTACCCCAAAGATTGTCGACCAAGCGCTATATAGAAAACCAAGGCCACAAACCAACAACAAAGATGTTCTGAAGAGGTTTCTATACTCTTTGAACATGAAGCCAGAATGCAGACTCATTCACAATGTGTTGCAGCATATTATCCTGCCCAGGAAAGGCTCAAAGGATAATGTAACTTCCAAGGACAAGTTTTGTATCTATAAAATGCTAACTGGTTAAAAGGTAAATCTGCCAACACTTATTCTAGACAACTGGCAATGTTGCTTAGCCAAGTTAAAGGAAAGTGCAAAAAGCAAACAGAAGCATCCCATTCCATACGCCATGCTCTTCATTGAGATCATTCGTCTGGCTGGTGTGAATGAAGTTGGATGGGAGAAGAAAAAGGAAGGTTCTGAGATCGACGTATCAATCATCAGGAAGATGAGGATTGTGCATCTCTTCTCTGGATATGTAGCCCAACATCATGAGTTGGCTTTGATCAAGGAAGAACCTCCAGAAGAAGTTGTTGGAATTGCTTTCAGAGTTGGATCGTCTGTTGATCCTTCTGTTGGTACTGCATCTACTCAACCTCCGCTATAGAAGAAACCTCAACCATCCCAACCACAACCCAAACAAACCAAATCACAAAAACCCAAGTTACCCATAAAAGATCACCTCCACAAGACCCTAAACCACAAACACAACCTCAACCGTCTTCTCCTTATAAAAAAAAAAAAACCCTTAACCATTCGTCTGAGTTTCAAACCAGTTCCTCAACCTAACTCAAATGATGACCTACCCATCAACACCATTCTTACAACCACAAGCACAACCATCCCTGAACCTCTATAAGAACAACCTCTTCCACCTACCACTGAACCAGCTATCTTTGCCCAACCTTCCAAAAAGCTCTCCAAATCTAAAAAGATTCCTATACCTAAAACTCAAGCCCAAAAAGAAAAATAGCTTCAAAAAACCAGAGCTGAATCCAAAAGGGCTGCAAAGAAGAAGAAGAGAAACTTGCTGAGGAAAAGCAAGAGCAGATTAAGGAAGTGGTGCTGTAATCGGTTATTGAGCACTCGCTACAAATAGCTCCTGTAGAACCTGGTAAGGATAAGCTGTTTAGTAAAGAGGACATTATAGCTGCCTCAAGAGGTAGATTACCTAGATCTTTTTTTTGGGAAATTCCTTAATCTGTTTCTTTATCTCAAGTCTTCAAACGTATTTCTGTAGACTTGACAACTGCACCTAGCAATGATCAGTCTGCAAGGGTTGTTTCCTTCGTGGAACCTGAAGCAGAAAGAACTTCGTCTGGAAGAGCTGAACCAATAATAGGCGATGCCTCACCAGAATAGTATCGCTCTAAAACTCCTCTGTCTGAACGTCTGCACATCAAACAAGTCACATACCTTCCACAAGAGCCTCGCACTCATGGGAAAAGCAAAGAATATCAATTACCAAAGCCCTTCGACCTATAAGTTCTTCAAGCTCTCATCAATTATGAAATGGGCGAAGTCAATAATCCAAAGATGTGGGCAACCCTTATCACTGAAGAATGACCACTCTTGGTGTGCCATGGGTATGTTGAGAAGTTCCTTGATGTTGAAGAAGTAGCAACCCAAGCTCTCTTATATGAGCCCAACATCACTCCATATGTTTGGAAGGAAGGGTACAACACTTTATCAGACGCTCCAATCTTCGTTTACCCAACCTTAACCAAAACCAAATTTCCACTTAGATGAGAAATATGGAGACAGCGCGGGACTCTTTGCCACACCTCTCCTTTTATGCTCAAATGTAATTATTCTGAGTATCTAATCATGTGTAGAACATATCACTATAAGCCTAAGATCATTTACCCGTTCTGCCATGGAAAGATCAAGACTTACCCCCTCGCCATCCTACCAGAAGATAGCCCAGACTTTGAAGAATAGCGGATCGGTGATGATGATTGGGAGTTGGGGAGGGTGATGAACAACTTCCTACAGGAAAAGATGCAAATATCTTTGCAACATGCAATCTATGAGCGAAGGTATCCAGATCGTGAGCTAGGCTCACCTAGACTCATGGCTATTTGAATATCGCTTCTCATGAAGCCATGGACCACCTTTCGTATATGCTGTCAGAAGAATTATCAGTGCCAGAATCTATTTATGGGGAAAGGAAAAGAACCAAAGTTCAGACGTGACCCCCAAAGGCACTTGATGACAAGGATGCGAGCACTTACCCCGGCGCAGCTAGCCGTACTCAAAGGAAAGGCCACTCTCCGAAGCACAAACCGAAGAAGATTGCAAGATCATGTTGAAGCACTCCAAAACTTTTCAGGTCTCACTACAGAAGAGAAGAATCTGTTAAGCCATAAAGCTTCCCTCAGACCAACCGGCCACTGGTTACAAATCTCTCCATCTCCTTCTCCTTGTACATCTAACCCCCAAAATCAACTTTCACTAAACCAACCTAAGAGCTACATCTTCTTCTCCTCAGACACCACTGAAATCTTTCTACCTTGCAGCCACTTCTGGTTTTGTGGATCCTCTGTACCATATGTTTTCAATCTCTGTTTTGTAGAGGAACCCAGTGATGAAGCAGCTACCAGCTTTGCACCTACACCGCAATCTTCAAACGACAAACAAGCTTTCAATGAATTGAAGCAGACTGTACAATGTCTTGAAGCTGATCTTATCAAAGAACGCAGGAAACGCAAATGAGCAGAAGTTCTGTTTGCCAAGCTGGCAAAGCGCTTCAAGGGTGACCTCGGCTCATCATCCACACCTTTACATATGTTTGTCATCATCAAAAAAGGGGAGATTGTTAAGACAAAGGACAAATTTATAACCCTCAAATATTTTGATAATAACAAACAGTTAATAAGTATGTTTTTACACAATCGTCTAATCATCTGTAATATATTCACAAGCAACCATCTGATAATTTAAGTCCAATCGTTTGTATGTTTCTTTTAGATAAATCCAGTAAGTAACAACTTTCAGACGATGATCTAAGTGATCTGCACATCAATCAAAATGTAAACTACCTCGGTATGTATGAAGCCTACATACCTACTCTCGAGGAAAGTTATCTTTATGCAAAAAAGAAAAAATGTGCGTGTAGATGTCAGAACGGGAAAGTAAATTTGACTACTGCTATAAGATTGAGTACGAGAATGATAAAGATAAGCAGACTGCTTTATCTTATCAAAGTGACAAGTTAGTGATAGGCATTAAATGTTGCATTTAATGCTCCAACGACTCTCTTCAATAGATGAAGATTGTCTCCTGCATACACTCACAACGGATACTTTTGGAGAAGCCTATATATATAGAAGAAGAGACCTCAATCTCAGGACTGACACAATATAGAAATCTTTAGCTATTGATACGTTCTCGTTGTGTAATTTGCATGTAAAACTTTTCTTTTGTTCTTCATTGTATATTCATTTGTTAAGACATCAAACCCAATGAGGTAACTCACATTTAACCTTTTTCCTAGAGAAATTGGTGGAAGCCTAAAGAGGCTTTGATTCAAAGAATACTTGGGTTTTTTGCTTGGAGAGACAAGTTAAAGACTACTTGGGTTAAGCTTGAAGAGGCTTGCTAAAAGAATACTTGTAACTTGGATAAGTTAGTGAAACTTGGTTGTTGCCAAGAACTGGACGTAGTCTCTGGGGTGAGACGAACCAGTATATCTCCTGTGTGCATTCCAGTTTCGTTTTTCAGCTCTCATCTCTCCCTCAAAACATTTTGAAAAAAATATTTTATTTAAATCCTGCAGACGTAAGTCTCTAAAAGAAAAGGTTTTGCGAAAATTTGCTATAACACAATTCAACCCCCCCTTCTTGTATTATTTCTGTGCTTTACAAAGATTAAAACATAAAGATAACTTCTTAATTTAACCATTTGGGTATGATTTTATAGCTCATTTGATATGAATAATTACTAATATTAAATGTTAAAATTGTTAAATATAATATTTTCATCTTTAATAGACAATTTATATTTCATTCCATTAAATCTTCAAGATATTTTATACTAATTTAATAATAATAATAATAATAATAATAATAATAATAATAACATTATCTCTTGTATGTTTATTATCATTCATCTTTAATTGGCTTTTATTTTTTTCAAGTACTCTCAACATATGAAATTATTTAATTTATTTAAAAAACTAATTAAAATAACAACTAATTTCTAAATCAATTAAAAAATAAATTTAAATTAGAAATATAGATATAAAAATTTATATTTAATTATTATAACAACAAATTAAAAACTATTAAAAACACAAACAAATTAGACTCTAAATTTAATTTACTTGGAAAATATAAAAACAAACACATTGATTAATTTTAATATGTTATCAAGTAATCGAATTTAAATTAATTAGGTAAAAAATTTAAATTTTCTTAGATAAGAAAAAACTTCAATCAATTTGGGTGAGAAAAGTACAATAATAAATTAGAGAGAAGTACAAAAAATATAATTTTTATAATAAATCCTTTTTATGGACTATATCCCTTATAATAGTCCCTGTAGAGGAATTTATAGCAAACTTATATGTCTTGTTTCTTCATTATAGATGCATCCATAAAATCCATCTATGGTTGGCTTTGTTATCTCTTATGCTTCCTTTTCATGAAGCTATAAGTCGATAAACTCTAACTTTATCTTGTAGATTTTGTGATAATTTGAGTTATAACTTCTTTAACAATAGGATTCATAAGCAATATTCATCCATACAAAATGAAATTAATTGTAAAAAAAAAAATAACAATAATATAATAATTTTTTAAAAATCATATTTAATAATTAATTTTTATAAAATTGATGTAAGTAAGGAAAAAATTATACTAAAGACAAATTTATATTAAAACATTTTTCATTTTTATAGCTTGTCTAAAAACCATCAAAACGTCAAGGTTTTCTATTATTTGAACAATTCATTTCACACATACTTGAATTATGCTATGATGTTATAAATGTTTTTACCATTTAAGAAATCCTATACTATTCGTATTTTCAAGAAAACACTTATGAAATTTTGTAAAAGTTTAATATTTTAAAAAAGCATGAATAAAAATTATTAAATAATTAAAATTAATAATTTTAAAATTACTAATTTAACCCCAACTATTCTTATTTTCAAAAAAGTATTTATAACATTTTTAAAGTTTAAATTTTTAAGTATTTGTAATAGTTTTACATAATTAAAATTAATAAATTTGAATTTAATTATTTAACCCCAACTTATTTTAAAAAAAAAATTGTAATTTGACATCATTGAATTCTAATTAAAAATATAATCCAATGAAAGACGTAATCTGCAATTGTAAGATTAGGTAAAGTGTAAATATGATTATGTAGACTTCCTAACCATCTATAATGCGCTGCCACGTACACACATATATATATATGTATGTGTATATATATATATATATGTATGTGTGTGTGTGTGTGTGTGTGTGTGTGTATATATATACAGACAGATAGATGATAGATAGCTCAACCATCGATCAAAACTTGAATATTACAATAGTTGTCGGATCTAATCAAATTTCAAGGACACAATTATGTTTAATGAAGAATTTAATTGCTTCCATTAAAGCTATTTATTATACAATTAAAATAGTTTTATGTTAAAAAGATATATTTCAAAACTACAATATGATAAAAAAAAGTTAGATATATAAATACTATAATAATAACATTTTTCGTAAAACATAATAATAAAATTAAAAATTGTAAATATGTATTTAAATTTTAAAAAAATTATAATATTTTAAGGATATAAATTAAAAAATAAATTAATGTGTATATACATCAGTGTTTTTTTTTTAATTTGCTACTTTAAAACATTTTTTGAACAATAATAATTAAAATAAAGATTTTGTAGACTTGAACCTATGCATTAATATGATATTTAATGCTATTAAATATTATTTAATGCTATATTATATATTTAAAATTTATTATGAAATAAAAATTAATTATTTCTAAATTTAATATAGATATATATACTTTAAAATATCTTATATATATTATTATTTAAAAAATTAGGTTATAAAATATATTTAAAAGAGAAAATTTTGAATATACATATGTGTATGTGTGTGTGTGTGTGTGTGTGTGTGTATATATATATATATATATATTAATAAATATATATAATAATTTTTCACTTAATTTTTATCTTTAAGTATTATTTTAAATAAATTATTATGAATTATTATAAATTTACTAAATATCTAAAAAAACGCTATAAAACATATTATAATGTAACCAAAATGAAAATAAAATAGAATCATATATAAGAATTTATTTCTTAATTCTTATCCGTAATTATTATTTAAATAAATTAGTATTAATTATTTTAAATTTAACTATGTGTGAATTAAATTTTTACTTTTAATTATTATTCATAAAACATGTTTTAAAGCAATCAATTCAAAAAAATAAAATATATTTGAGCATAAAAATTAATATAATCTTTATATATATATATATATATATATATAAAAGAAAGGTTGATAAAGTATTTTTTTTTTCCTACCTAAACTAAAAGCATATAAGTCATTTTAAATTTTTGCATTTAATATAGTTATATTAGTCTTTCAAACTTTGTATTAAATTAAAATTATAAAAAATCTATTTTTAGTGGTTGGGTTTTAAAATTTAAAGTTACAAAATAAGCTGAAAGGTCATCTTTTTTCTCTAATGGATAATTATTATTTCTTTGTAAAGCTCAATATATCATTTTCAAGTCTAATTAATTCTTTGATTTAGTTTTGTAAACTAAATAAATGTTTGAATCATCATCTTGCATTCATTATCTTTTATATATTCTTCCATTGAGGTTTGGGGTCAACAGCAATTGTATTTTTTCGTTCTTTGTATTTTCATTTGTTTACCATTCTTTTCTAGGCTTTACACTTTCTTTCCTTCATTTGCTCTTGCAACAATGTATCATCCAATGAATTTAGCGATGGATGAAAAGTGGGGATTAAGAACCAACATTAGGTATATCATCTTATTATGTGTCTTTTATTTTATTTTGTTTTGTTCTTTTTATATGTATCATCTTTGTACATTTCTTTTCTCATTTTATTGTTATGTTATTTTATATTTGATTATTATTGTTCAAGCTTTTCATATATGTTTTTATATTTTTCTTTTTAATATTATATTATAAATAATGTATATATTTATAGTCATTCTCATTTTGAGTAATAAAAAATCAATAATTTGACTTTTACTTTATATTTTTAACTCACAATATTTTTTTTTGTTTAATAGGACATAAAGGGGAGCATATTATTGTTACAATATTACTTCTTATTCATTAATTTCTCTTCTTTATTATATTTTTTATGTAATTCACTTAACACAATTTAATGAACCTTATATAGTTAAATTATCCCATTATAATTTAATAAGTTTTTTCGTAGAGGGACTAAATTGAGAATTCGTGACATGTATAATGATTGATTTAATAAGTTTTTTCGGAGAGGGACTGAATTGAAAATCCTTGACATATATAGGGACTAAATTATATATTAACCTTGTTTCAATTACATCTAAATATGATTTGTATTGATTTTATTTCTTTTTTTGTTTCTATTAAGAAGTTTAAATCTATTTTTACCAATATTTATAAATTAAATGTTATAATGATACCTTTTTTTTGAAGTAGATACTTTAAATTAATCTTTATTATGGTTATTGTATATTTTTAAATTTATTTATTGAGTTTAATCGTGATGCATTGTCAGTGTAAAAAGTTTTACACTGTCAACTAATCAAAAATCACTATCGATATGACTTTTAAAGTATTTATTATAAAAGTCAGCAAACTTACAATAAATGGTGGTTTGTAATTAGATAATAATGTAAAACTACTTTACACTATCAGTGCATAGCCTGTTTTCTCTTATTTAATATTAATGTATATGTATTGTTTAGAAACTATAAATACATAAAAAGTGAACTAGACAATTTAATCTAACTACTATTAATGAAATTATATTGAGTTAAATTTAATATATATTCGAATCAATTTAAACTAAATCACAAATTATTTTTATAATTAGACTAGATGAGTTTTCATTTAAACAATATTCAAATTTGAGCTCAAAGACCCATATCCAAGATGAAGAGTGGTAGGATACTTTTTAGTTTTTAACACACTTTTTATTATTAATAATTTAGAAAGTAGTTAAAAGATAAAGTAGTAAATAATTTAGAAAATGGTTAAAAGATATAATAGTAAATAATTTAGAGATTGGTTAAAGGGTATAATAGTCCAATACAAAGTGAAGATCAAAAGAAGATATCCTCTTATTATAGTTATAAAAGTTATAGATAAATTAGAATAGCTATCTTGAATGAAAGTATTTTTAAGAGCTATTATTCAATGAGAGAGTTTTTAGAATTTTTCTTAACCTCTTATCTCTTTCAATATATCCTTTTCATCTTTATTTTTAAATTAAATTTTAATATTTTTATTTAAAAAAAATATCAATAATTAAAATAATAATGTATCATAATATAAATTGTTTATCATAAATCTAAAATATAATTTATATGTTCAAAAATATTTATTTATTACAAATTTTAATTATATTGTAATTTATATATTTAAAGTATTTATTTATTATAAATTTTAGTTATATAAAATAAATATTATTATAAAATACTAGTTTATTAAAAACTATAAAATTATGAGTGATACTTATTAAATATGAAGCATGACCCAGACAATTTTATAATTTTTAATAAATTTTAGTCAATAATAAAAAAATAAATTACACTAACACTCCCTAAAGTTTTTTGAAATTGCACAAAACTCCATATATTTTTAATATTTATAACAACCTCCCTTATAGGGGTAGACAGTGTAATATTTCTCAAACAATTAAGGAGTGTTAGTATAATATATAAAGAGTATCAGTATAATATTTTTCAAATTTTTAAGAAATTAGTATAACAATAATTAAAAAAAAGGATATCGAATAAATTTGACAAAACTTTATGAGATGTCAATGTAATTTACTCTAACAATATATATATATATATATATATATATATATATATATATATATATATATATATAAAGAGTATGTTACATTTCTCAATCAAACATTTACTCAAATAAAAGTAGCGTGTATAGCCACAAGACTCAAATGTGTGCCAGCAGGAACCCCATTTCCGGGCCCACAAGCCTCAAAATTTCAAAAATTAGGCGCCCAACACAAAAAATCCCCCTCACATTTTGCATCGTCCCAGACACGCACGCAACAGAGACTCCCTTCGCATCCAATGTCGACTCCCTCTACGCTCTTCATCGCCCTCCAATGCTGCCAATGTTCCACCATGCAGGCACTCTCTCTCTCTCTCTCATATTCTGTTTGCATTCTATTCCCATTGATTCGCGACTGCGTTCAGGTGAAGCAGAAGAAGAAGAGCAGCAACAAATGGAACTGCGCGGTCTGCAACCAGAAGCAATCGGTTCGAAAAGTCTTCGCCCAGGGATTCATGGCCAAGGACGTTCGCAAGTTCGTTCAGGACTTCAACATGTCCCGCAAGTCCTTCGACGACGGAGAATCGCTCCTCGCCGGAACCCTAGATCCGGCGCCGGAGTACAGCGACGGGGAGGTAAAGCAGAAAAAGAAGAGGAACGATTGGTCCGCGTACCTCGACCAAGAGGATCATCACACGCTCGAGGAACAACAAGAAGATCGTGACGGTTAGTCTTTATTTAAATTTTATACAATAAATTTTTATTCTGAATTTTTTTTAAATTAGTCTTTATTTAAATTTTATGTATTTGTAGGCCTAAAAATTTGTAAAAATATACTACAGAGATTAAAATATATTAGAGTTTAATTTTTATGTATTATCAATATACAGGTTCTTAAACTATCGATTAATTAGAAACTATTTAGATATGACTTTTAAATAATTATTATACAAGTTAATAATTTTACCATACAAGACAATTTGTAATGGGATGATAGTGTTAAATACTTTTATGTTGTCGTTGTATTTTACTTAAATTCAAAGAATAAATTTTAAATAAGAATTAAAAAAAATTGTAATACACTAACAATGTAAATTATTTTACTCTATTATTTAATTATAAAATATCATATAATTAAAAAGTACTATTTTTGTAATAATTACCGTAAAAGTTATATTTATAGTAATTTCAAATTAGTTTATTTATAGTATGAATATTTTTACTAAAGACGATGTAAAATAAACTCTAAAAAAAAAATAACATTTTCAGCACCAAACCTAAATTGTATGATTACAGTGTGTGATATCATCACGGTTAAATTTTGGCGTGTGACCATATGGGCTGTCAATAAAGGGATGTGAAATGGTTTTAATTTATTAAACTGGGATCATCATAATCGTTGTGTGGAGAAAAAGGGTAAAGATATTGGTGTGTTGATACACTGTAATTGTGTCAGAAGATATAGTTTATTTTAATCGCTATTAACTTGGTTTTGATTGGTCCTGGTATGGTATGTTTCGCTTGATTTTGAAGAACTTGGGATGGATTGAATTGAACAGGAGATGATTTTGAGCCACTGGTTGTGACTGAGTTGCAGAAAGGTATGTTCAAGAAACGCAGAATGGTAGAGGATTCCACTGCAGGAAGTGACAAGCTTTTCAAAAAGCCACTTTTCCATAACTCTCAAGGTGCATATTCCTTCATTCTACGTGCCTGTGTATATTTCAGTATGTTTTGATGGTTCACACTTAAAAGCATAGAAAGCAGCAGATTTTATATATAGCACTTAGTTGAAGAGCAGGAAGTATGAAATTTATAGCCTTGTTAATTTCTTTTGAGCTTTTATCTTCTTGAGCTTCAGGAAAAAAACAAAGTCAAATAACCATATGCTTTTAATGAGGTTAATATATAGCATTTGGACCATTATTTGCAACTTGAAAAACCATGAAATATAAATCTTGAGTGAATGGTAAGAAAACCAATTTTGGCACTCGTTAAATCCATCACCACTCATGTAATTGTTGCAATAGAATGTGGTTTTAGTACTGTAGCGATTTTCAATGCAGGTGGTTCAGTGGATAAGGACTGGACTGCATTTCAATGAAGGCAAAATAAACTTTCATCAAAGCTTTTTCCTTTTAAAACTAAAGATAGCTTTGTGATGGATGCAGGAGCAGAAAATATAATAAGAAAGAATTTTATTTTATACATGTGTATATTAGCACTGACATTATGTGGATTATTCACACTCATACAGAGGAGCCAATAATAGATCAACATCAAAGAAGAGTTACATCATCGACTAAAAGCATTCCAAAGAGAAATAATTACGTGACACCAGATAATCAGAGGAATCAAAAATGCAAATTAACAAGCAGCAGGGTAGCCTCCAAATGGAACGATTACTTAACTGAGGACAACGACAATTTAGATCTTGGATGGAAGAGAGACTCTAACTTGGAGGACCATTCAGGTCCATGGAACAACAGCGTCTTAGAGGCCATGACTAGTGAAAGAGTAGAAGATGATATTCACCCAGATTTTATGTGAATTGTATTATATTATGGATCGTTGTGTTGCATGTTTATCAGCATAGAGACTAATTACTAGAAGAAAAAAAATCACTACTTCACCAAATGAGTATAAACAGTATCTTACATATAAAATTTCTCAACCTTTTCAGTATAAAATTTGGCGTTACATTAAAGAAAATTGTTTTTGTACTAGTTTACTAGTTATTGACAGCAACAAGATTAACGTCGAGAAGAATACTGTATATCTCTGTAATCCCAGGTATGTACAGATTAAATGGGGGAAATGGGGAATTAAGGAGAAGTAACAATATAAAAACGGAAATATTATGCTAACACAAGTAATCTAATAACTCTACGCAGTACACACGCATGTTTTGGTCTCATATAATGTTCAAATAGCATTGTCTCCCAACAAAATAAGTAGCTTCTTTTTCTGCAGATGATTTCATCCGCTAAAAAGGGGGGTGGGTGGGAAAGTACTCTCTCTAATATTTGGTGTAAACAATTGAAAATTGATGTAGCGTGCACAATCGATTATTTTTATTCGAAAGATTGGCTAGACACTTAGGGATCATTTGATAGGAAGGAAAGAAATAGATAAGAAATAGAGTGGATGAAAAAAGAAGAGAGAAATACGTGAATAGAAATAAGTAAAAAATAAAATAGAAATAGATGTGTTTAGTTTAAGAGAAATAGGTGGAAAATAGAAAAGACAAAAATAAAAAAATGAATAAAAAATTGATTCACAGGCCAAATGATCAATTATTGTGTGTTTATAATTTGGATAATCAACTATTATATTTTATGAGAGTTTAAAACTATCACAAAATGTTAAAAAAAGGTCAAAAAATGATATTTTCTGACAGTTTTTAACTGTAAAAAAAAACCAGCGTGAATTGTTAAATTTTGCTTCTCTTTGCATTTCAGAACAGAAATACAAAAGTGCAGGATCCACCTCGTTTTTTGTTGTATTTCTCTCTCCTCCCTCCTACCAAATAACTATACACACTTATTTTTCATCTATTTCTCACCTCTCTCTTCCATTTCTCACCCATTTCACTCTACCAAACAAGGGGTTAAGACTGAGAACACACGTACAGAGTGAGGAAAGAAAGTAGTGTTCATTATGAAAATTTCACCTCCCAGTCCTGTCTACAAGGACCATTTCAGAGTCAGCACCCTTTCAATTTCAAAACATACTAAGAGCCAGGACGTGTCACTTTCTACCCACAAGATCCTTTTGTCCCAATCAATAATGAGACAAGATGCCGCAAAGCTCAGATAAAACCCAGCAGTGTTTGTTGCCGTCGTCTTCCACTAACTAAACCATACAGAGGGGAAGAAGCTAATGCCATGACCCAGCTGTTTGTTTTGTAAGAAATTTTATTTGTTTCAATGATACTTTGATGTGTCCTAAAATATCCATCGTGTGATTAATAAATATTGAAAATCACATGGTAAGTGTATTGAATGGTGTAACCTATAATTGAATTAATTTATGATGAGTGAAACTATTGCAACTTTTCATAAAGGGTATAGCTTGAAAGGATATGACTTTTTATGAATGGACATGGACAAATCATTGTAACCCTACATGAAAACGCAGATCTCTTCTCTACTTTAAAAATATATGTCTAAGGACACATAATAGAGACTTTTTGATCTATAGTTTACACACTTGTCCATCAAATTTGAGAAAAAAAAAGAGAAAAACACCATATCCTACAAATCCAAGGTATTCAAGTGAATTAAAATTAATCAAGGAACAATGAGATTATGAGGTAAATAGCACCCACTTTTTCTAATTATTTTAGTATTTTACTTCATGCAATTAAGATCCAATTAATTATTCATTATGTATAATAAATTTAACATGTTTGCCTGCAAATCTAAGGAAGGAGATGTGCTTGATTATTGCACTTCTGAAAAATAATGGCATTCATATTGGTCCAAAGAAGCCAAGCAGTAATTCCAAACATGATACACCTCCCTGTATCAGATCTATTTGACATTAGGTTAGAAAGCAACCATTCACGTAGTTCCCTGAAAAAGCTTACGTTGATTGCTTGGAATGACCAACCTCTACGACTAATGAACCTTAAGACAATCTTGCGCTGCACAAAGACAAGATTCTTAGAACAACCAAAAGGTCAGAGATAAAGGAATAGTGGCAAAAATTTTCGATATCTATGAGAATGTCCCAAAACTGTTCTTGAATCCCAGCAAATCTTAGAAAGCATCTAACTAATTGCGTCTCTAGCTACTTCAAGTAACATCCCACAGCACCTTAGTTGGACGGTGATGGTTTCCAGTTATGGTATTATAAGCATGATGCACGGTGAGCGTACCATTCCTAGAGTGAGCCCAAGTTAACAACTCACAATAGACCTTATAAAGAAAAAGGAAAGAGGAGACAAAGGAATAAAAATGACGAAATGCATTACAGAAAATCAATTAAATTCACTCATGATTCAGTTCATGTCCTACAGTTTAATCAAGTTAGTTGATTCAAGAGAACATGTCTTTGTTTTTTTTTTTTTTAAATAAATAATTGTAATACCCAACTCATTCAATATGCAAATAATATTTTCAAACTTTTGATCATTTTTCCTTTATTTCACATTCTTTGACTCTTGAACATTCCTGAAGCCTTGAGAGTAAGGAAAATTTAACAAATACTATAGCTATCCATTTTTTAAATTTCAAATTTTATTAGGTAATAAAAAATCTTCACATGTGATACGGTAAAGTTGATAGATAGCATAACATATAGTACATCTAAATATACAAATTACTTTCAAAATAATCCAAGACTATTTTTAAGAAAACTACTTCATGTGAAATAATTTTTTTCATTAACCCGTGTGTGGCTCTGCAAACTTTTATAAAATTGAGTAAATTAAATCTGTCAATTATAGATAGAGTTTGAACCCATTTCAGCCAAACGTAGTCCAAATGAATTTAATCTAATCAATTTATATATTATTTTATGTTAACAATCAAACCTAAGGATCGGGGTGATTTGGGATAACTTTTACGAGTTATTTACACGTATATTATCATACAAAAATTTCAATATATTTAGTTATGTTTATAAAAATGACATGATTTTTCATAAGTTATTTTAATACATTCCAATAAATTTACAATAAAGTTTATTAAAATAAGTTCATATAATAGTTTTATTAAATTTTGTTAATTAAATTATTTATTGAAATGCGTCCTTACAAAACTATAAGTTCCCAAGTCATGTATTGATAACGAATAATATTTTAGGGAGGTCTTAATTTTGAAAATATGTATATATTGTAATTGATAAATTTCTTCAAAGAATAGATAGCTCGATGGAAAAAAAAAAAGAATAGATAGCTCGAGCTTTTATGTCATTGTCCCACATATAATGTAGCTATTCACGTATAGAACCACAAAATAATTTAGGAATTAAGAATGATTTTTAGGTTAATTTGATTCATAAATTAAGGATTTATTGAATTCTTTTTCGGGCCCTATATAATTGTGGTACAAAACTAATTTGTATTAAAAATTTCAACATAACAACAGTGTAATTCTTAACAATAATAAACAAATCTTAAAACAAATTAATTATGTGGGATAATCAAGGGTGCTTTCACATGTATCTTGTACCGTGAGACCCATGGATTTCAATTCATGAATTTTGTTGTTTTTGAACAACGATTCATTTTTGTGATGACCATTTTGGTAAGATGGATTCAACTTAGCATTTGAATGGTTTCATCATTGTAAAAATTTTCCTAAGCAATTGTCTCTGATGGCGACACCGTGCTTTGCATTCGTAGTTTCTTTCACTGTTCGATCTATCTTATGTTGTGTAAAGTCAAAAACGAATCATTGTAGCAAAAATCCCCTGCTAGATTTTTCGGTTGAAATTTCACATGGACCTTGAAACTTAAAGTGTTTTTAGTATTTTTTAAATTAAAATTAAAATTTATTTTAATAATTTATATTTACCCTTAATATTACTTTTTATTATATAAATTATTTACGTAAAATTTTAATTTTGATTAGACTTCTCAATTTAGATTAGCTCATAACACGCTACTATTTCTAGTCGACTCAAGCCAATTTAATTGTAGGATAATAATTTTTTTAACCTAATAAAATATATTAAATTTGAAGAGTGGGTTATCACATTGATATGTTAGCTATTCTACAAACATTATTTTACCACATCAACAAAACTATTTATGTGTCACTTTAAGTCCTTAAGTGTTTTTTTTATCTTTCTAATTTTAATTAAATTCTTTTATTTAGCATTAAACAAGTATGTTTAGGGTGGGAGACCTTCACATATCTCCCACCATGGAAAACATAATTTCAACCATTAGATCTCTTTAATTTGAAATTGATGGTTGAGATCTTTTTATTTTATTTTATTTTATTTCTCCTTCACTTCCAGATTTACCCCCCCCCCCCCCCCCCTCTTCTTCTCTCTCCTCACTCTTCCTCCATCACCCTTCATCTTCCTCGTTTCAATTTCTCAATGCCCCTAATGGGTCTCTCCCAGTGGGGTTGGTAATGAGGCAAACTAACTCGAAATTAGTTCAAGACTCGATTCAATAATTGATTCGTTAAACTTAGTTCATGAATCAAATGAGTCAAACTTGAGCTCGTTAAATAAATGAGTTGAATTGAGCTTGTGCAGTTCAACTTATTTGGTTTATAAACTAGCTCAATATATATATATATATATATATATATATATATATATATATATATATATATATATATATATATATTAAATACATATAATTATTTTTTAATTAATTTCATATTAATTTTATTTTTTGTATGAAATAATATATAAATAAAAATATGTAACATAATCAAAATTTTGAATCAAATCGAGTTAACGAGCTGAAGAAAAGAGTTCATAACGAACTCAAGTCGAGCTATGAGCCAAATAAATTCTTATCAAGTCAAGTCAAGCTGGGCTCAGCTCAACTCAGCTCGGCTCTTTCTAGCCTTATCTCCTAGGTTCCCCTTGTAACACCGTAGAGGGAATTACTGTAATTAAGCCTAGATTTCTAGGAACATGGAACTTTTAAAATGAAAATGTCATGCAAAAGCTACTCATAAACGTAAACAGATTTTTATACAATAATAACACATAAAATACCATACATGTCTAATATAAATCATTTATCACCCAAAGGTGTCATACAAATATAAGGGAAAATACAATTAACTAGGCTACGTCTTATTGTATATGACTCCAAGCTCCATTAACACACGTCTTCACCTTGTTCCTGAAAAGGAGAAACTTAAAGGAATGAGACAAAAGTCTTAGTGGGTGCTTTAAGGACTCTACGGTTGGGTTAGACTCTTCTATCCGAACAACCTTTATCACTTATCTCTCATGGCTTTACCCTCACCGAGTCTCTAATAAATCTTATACCTATGGTCGAATCTACACCTTTTAATTGTCAATACTTCCTATTAACTCCTCACTCATTCTTTCAACTGTTATGCTAGTTTACTCTTATTCTCATCTTAAGAATTCATCCTCATTATTAATACCTTCTTTTCGATTCTACCCTTCTTTTTGATACTTAAATTTGTCCATTGGGGTCAAGTCTAAGGCCACTAATACTCTTAACATTCCCCTAATACTTACCTTAATGCACACCATTCTATTCCTTCTTCATGTTTTCCTACTACTTTGGGTGGGAACTTACCTCTTCTTTTTCTTATTTACAACTATTCTTGCCTAATTAAAACCCTCACAATACTATTCTAAGGTCTAGCCCCTCAAATATCCTTAAGGTAACAAAAGACATTCTTAATTACAATTATACATATCATTCTTTATAAAACAAAAACAACACACATGCGTAACATGGTCATATACCCATAATCTTGACATTTCATCAATTCATATCCCAAGACACAATTACAGTTTTCACATATATACACATTACAACAATCACTCATAAACAAAAGCACATAAACTTCACATAATTATATTGCACACTTCAACATATTACACTATAACATGATGCATATGCATGCCATGTTCCTAAATCTCTACTCATGCACATGTGATACTAATTTAAACTCACTGAAAGTAGTCTAAGAGTACATGCATGACCATATGAAGTGTCATCAGTGTACTCATGCCTTTAGGTTTCGAACTCTCAACTAGAATGATATTTCTCGGTAACTAGTCAAGGTTACCCAACTTTGCTAGTACACTTCGACTCCATGGGATCAACATAGGCCATTGGAGTTTCTACACTAGGTATCATCACCCCCAAAGTCAGGTTAAACAACCCTTCATGGCCTTTACTAGCCAAATTCTTACATACTTTCTTTCATCACACTACTCAAATGGTATGCTTCATGATTTCACATACAATACTCATGGTCCCATTGGACATTTCACACATAGGGTCCTACCTCTCTTAGGTTAGGCACCCTTATCTCAATGTTCATCAATTCTTATCGTACATCTCATAGCATACAAACATCTCAAGGTATGACAATCACATATATTTCATAAGGCAAATCACAATTCAAGCATTCAACATACACATTAACCCTTGCTCTGCATCACACCTTCGTTAGCGAGAATACATCTCGCTTAGCAACATACTTTTCTTACTCAGCGAGGACCCTTCTCACTAAGCGGCACAACTTCTAGGTATATATATATTCTTAAGCTATTAATTATGTCGAACTTAAACTTAGACTTGCCTCATTTAAATAAACGAGCCTAATCTCAAGCTTGAGTTTGTTTATTTTATTAAACAAACAAACTTGATCGAACATTTAGAGAGTTGAACTCGAATAGTTCACAAATAGCTCAACTCATTTATACCTCTACACCTATTTAGACTATATTTGGATGAAATGCATTTAAATTCCCCATTTATAATTGATAGATCTACTCTACACAAAGTTTTATAAAAATTTGCAGATCCATGCACGGATTAATAGAAAAATTATTTCGCATTGGAGAGTTTTCTTAAAAACAGTCTTGAATTATTTTGAAAACATTTCGTATACATATTTCAATTGTATCTTGAACGTATTTATAACATGTTTCATTTTTTTATTATTTTTATAACCATCATAATATGCTTCATTTGATTGTTAACAACACAACTTTATTTATGAACGCTGATTATGAAGTTTTAAATGATTTGAAGATTAAATTGAAGAGAATAAAATATCTTAAGGATTAAATTACAAGATTATGTTGGATTAGTTTTGAAGAGAAAAACTATCTGATCGAATCACTTTAGGGCTTGTGTCAATAAGATATGATAATGTTATCTTTCTCCTTATCTTATTCTATTACTCTAGTGTGTTTCTTATCTTTAGGGAAGAGCTAGATTAGGAAGCTAAGAGAATAGTATAAGAGTTCTCCCTATATATAATAATAATAACAATAACAATAATAACCTGGACATGTAAATTTAAAAAATATAATATTAATTAAAATATTAAAATTAAATAATTACCATTCACATATTTTTAAAGAAAAATATTGGAATGATATTTATAATTTTAAAAATCTTTTATAATTTTTTTATAATTTTAAGAAAAGTAACTACATAAATAAAAAATAATATTGTATACTTTAGTTAAAATTATATTTTTTTTGTAAAAGTTAAACAATTAAATTAAAAGTTACTTTTAGAAGATTATATGCAAATTTAACAAACAGTAATTTTTTTATTTGAACATAATTTATATTTTATCTTATCATTATCTAATTTATTATTTGGTATGCATCAAACATTAGATAAGATGCTTTTATCATATCTTGTTCTTATCCTGCTCTCATATCTTATTTTATCATGACCACCAAACGAATCTTTTCTTTTTAATTCATCATCCGATCGGTTTGGTTTAAAATTTAAATTCAATCCAATCCAATATAAAGCGATTTGTATTAGATCGATTTTCGGTTTTAATTTATTTTTCTTTGAAGAAAGTATTAAATAAATGGTTAGATATATAATAAACATAATAAAAAATAATTTAAAATATCTCATTTATAAGTCATTATATAATTCATAGTAGTATAACTCTTCAAATATATACTATTAAAAATAATTTTATACAACTTGATAATTATATTTATGTACATTTACTTAAATAGTTACTAAAATTAATCTTTAATTAAATATATTTTTCATAAATAAGTATAAGTTGTGTGATAATTTTGCAAATATATAAGAAATAAAAATATAAATATGAGTGGTATCATAAAATTATAAATAAAAATATATACATATATATAAATTCAGTTTAAATTGGATTGAATTGAGTTTTCAAAATCAAATATGAAATGCAATCTAGTATGACAAAAAAAATTCAGTTTATTTGTTTTCGATTTGTTCAGTTTTTGGTTTATTCAGTTCTTGATTTTTTGGATCGGTTTTTTCAATTTTTATTGGATTGAATCTGTTTATGAACACTTTCAATTAAAATCTTGTTTATTGTATAAATATTTCAATTCATAAATATTTCATATACAATAAACATAATTTGTTATTTCGTTAAAACACATAAACAGGTTTTTTAAATTTAAAGAATTATAATTTAAAAGTTAAAAGAGAAAAATATTTAATTAATGAGAAACTCAATTACAATAAATGAGAATTTCCCTGTTAAATAATAAACGGTATGGCATAATTTCATTAAATGAAAACTCATTTAATTGTTAATAAAAAAAAATGGTATCAAAACCATTAAATTTATGCTACTACAATATAATTTCTTTTATTTTTTTTCCCTCATCATCAACTATGTAATGAGAGAGAATAGGACTATGAAATAAAGGTCTTTCAACTTTCATGGCAATATTATCTATTAAATATCATCTTTTACAGATAAAGGTCTTTCAACTTTCATGGCCATGTTATCTATTAAATATCATCTTTTACAAATTGACTGTTGAACCCTTCCTTAACTTAATCCTTTATAACTTTATTCCATTTTACTTTTATCCACTCCAGTAGTAGTAATCAGTCAATTTACAAAATTATACTCCCACTAAGAATCTTTTTCTGCTGGATGAATGTAAGAAACAACATCCTTAATTTCTTAATTATAATAAAATTCTCAAAAATTACATAAAGGAATGAAGTTTATATATATATATATATATATAGTCAGGATCTGTTGACACCGGGTATTAAAGTTAGTCAAATTACATCTTTAATAACTTATTGTAGAATGGAAATTTAACCAATCCAACCGTTGAATTATGTGATATTATCTTCATGATCATGTATATCAAAATTCACATAATTTGGACATTTCTAGATATCCTATCTAACATGAGTATTTACATATATTTTAATATCATATTATATGTTATAATAAAGTGATGCAATGAAATTATTAATAATTTTAAAATTGTATGAAATGTTGTATACTTAATCTAATTAATAAGAACATCAAATTTAATAGTTAGATCGATTAAATTTGCATTTTACAAAAAATTATTGAAGGTGTAATTTTAACTAATTTTAACACGTGGTTCAATGGATCCTAACCCAACTTTCAAAGCCATAATATTGTTGTGACAAGGACAAATCACCTAATTAGAGGTTCACAATAAAATAATCACCATTAAATAAGTGTGAGAATTCTCAAGTACGCATTGCATGAAAAAAAGGTATAAAATAGGACATGAAAATAGTAAGCATTAGAAAGAGAAGAGAAGGTAAATAATGTTCATTGAATATGTTTCATTTATTTTTTTTTAAAATTAAAATATGTATAAATATGGTTTAATTTTTCTTTATTGAAAAAACATAGAAGGAATCAACTTTTATGAAAAAGTGTATTGATGAGGTATTAGTGTTGGCTTACCATTCGATAAAACATAATTTATCTTATTTTAATTGGATGTTATTGTGATAAATGAAGATTGAGAACAACTTAACTATGTTGAAACATCTCAAACTAATGACAAAGCATAAATATATTTTGGTTAGCTAAGATAAAGTCACTCAAATGAAGTTAAACTATTTATACATTGTAGTTCTTTTTAAAATTATTTCTTTTATACTTATAGTTAGTGTCACTTAAATTTTACAACATTGCTAGCTATACTTCTATTTTTTAACTTCATGCTTTGAGCCAAGAACAATAAAGTACAGATTACTACTGCATCCAAAAGCTTATCATTTGCAAATATTGAATTTCAATATAAATTATTAATTCAAATTTTTTAAATGATCAGTTCATAAGTTTTATTTGTCTTCATAATTTATTACTACTAAATCATTTCCTTTTCATCATATGAATATTTAATTGTGAATACTTGAAGGTCAAGCCTTTTGATGTACAAGTCAATATTAGATATATAAGTTGTGTTTTTATTTTTTTTGGTTTTGCTTTGTTAAGAAGTTACATATGCTCTCATAAGTCCATTTTTATTTTTATTTTGGTATTGAACTCTAATTTTAGAAACTTAAAATTGGTGATGAAGCATGGCTTGGTGATAAACTCTACAATCATGAATTTATGAACTCATTTTCTAAGAATTTACTTGTAAATATACATATCCAATCCAAAGTCTGTAGAATATTTGTCAAGCAACAGTTTGACTAAGATCACACCTAATTTCCTATTTCAATAGTGTTTCTTAAGAGTCTATAGATAGTTGGAACTTTTAAGAGGCTAAACTATCCTAAGTGGAGTTGATTTTACATTAATTTTTTTACTTGAGTTGTTTAAATATCATGGTAAGATTGTTAATGTGCAACTTATCGTGAAAACCTCAATCAAGTCCACCTATGCATATAATTTTTAGTTTTTTTTTTTTTTACCTTTTTTAAATTTTGTTTCTTTGATTTTTTTTTTTAAATAAAAATATCCATAAATAGTTTAATTTTCCTTTATTGAAGAAACTTGAAATGAAAACTTTCAGGAAGAAATGTATTGAAGAAACTTGGAATGAAAACTTCCAGAAAGAATTGCAATTCAAGTCATTGGACATTTAAAAATGGTTTGATTGAACACAAGTAAGCTGTATTTCAAATTTCAGTTTTAGAATGTGCTTTGCTTGTGTTGTCATAATTTCATTTTTCATGAACTACTTATTTATCTCATGTTTCTCTCTCAAAAAAAAGATTTACCGTGTTTGCATTGTTCTTATTAAAAATAGTCTCCAACAATATGTTAAACATAATTTCAGAGTTACTCAGTAGTTTTTTTTTTTTTAATTATAAAAAAATGTTTTATAATTATGAAGGTACTAGTTCAAAATGATATTTGTTTATTTATATAATTTTTATCTCTTCAAATTATAACATCTATATATGTATATATATATATATATATATATGAGATAGCAGTACACAGTAAGACAAAGTACATGGTATACTTGTTAGGGTCATAAAGAATCTATAATATGGATATAGAAGGAATTAGAATAGACAGAACTATCCAAGCTTGTTTTGCTAATAAGACAATATTCATGTCTACTAGAATTTTAAAACCGGTGCCTGTTCCTGGCCATTGTCAGGTTGACCAGCTTTTCCGATTAATGCTGTCCTCCACCTGTCCTATTCCAACAAAATTTAGATTCGTGGGCAAACAGAGGAATAAAACATACTTTGCAAATCTAAAATTGATCATGGCAATGAGTACGTTTTCATAAACTTGTAGACAATCCAATCAAATGCCAAACAATTAGCCATTGCCATACAATTAGAAAACCAGCTATAAACTAGGGTGCATTTGTCCTATGGGATTTTTTGAACTCTTCCACTTGGTTTGAATCCACAGCCCAAATTAGATGCACAAAGTGTAAAAAAATATAATTTAAAACAAGAAAAGAAGGTATGTCTACCAAAATCCCAATTCAAATAATGTAGGTCTAAACAAACAATAATGTCAAAGGCTAAAAAACTAGATCACTTACTGTCAATTCAATCCAAAAGAAATAAAAATCATAGAAAACTAACAAAAAAAAATCCTTGAGACCCTCTGTTCTGACTCACAAGTCAATAATCCTGTATGAAGAAAACAAGACCCTCATAAAAAATGGAGCTGCACAAGGCCCCATAAACAATGAAAGCTCAGAGCCCAAAAAATGGCTCAAGTATGACTCAATATATATTCCTAACACTAAAACTGACAATATATCATTCATTCAATGACAATGAGCCAAGCTGATCACCAACTTCAGAACCTGATGCAGCTTCATGAAGGACTTGCATTGCCTCAGACACCTTTATCTTCAAGTCCTCAGGAGACTCAATCAGATGGATGACCTCTGACTGGTCCATTTCCAGCAGCATTCCTGTCACCTTGCGGTCTGATGATTTGGCGTAAGTCGGTCCACCAGTGGATATAGATGTTCACCCAACATCTGTTAGTTTTGACCAACATACACAAGTAAAATTACATTTCTCATATATATAAATTTTCAAGAGTAATGACATTGGTAATTACTAATGAAATTATCTACATAAGGTATTACATCCCTAAACAATAAATTCAGAGGCCTTTGGGGCAATGCAAACTTTACATACCAGACGCTGATTTTCTGGAGTAGCAGAAGCCAAAGCTGAGGCAAGTGTGTTAGACAATGCGCCAGTACGCTGATTATCATTAGGAGCTGCAGCAATTCCTGAGCCATCAAAGGGCAATGGCATCATTGGACCCATTAGACCTTGGGGAACTACCGATGGATCCATGCCATTTCGACTGTTTCCCACATATCTAAACCCTTGGTTGGAGTTACGATGTAACATCTGGGTTCAAATTTCAATTTTACAAACGTGTGAAATAACTAGTAATATTATTTATATTAAAGAAATAAAGCTTAGATTCAAGGAATAATTACCTGGTTCTGCTGCACCGGTTGGAGGTTTCCAACTCTTCGAGCACCCATCCTTTGACTAGTCAGACCTTGTCTTTGAAGGTGGTATGGCATGATGAAATTTGGAGCAACACCAGGACGCATGCCTGGCAAGAGTTGCTGCTGGAAGCCATATCCCGCTGGCTGAGGTGGTACAAGACCAGGTGTACCTTGACCAAAATACAATTGTTGAGGGGCAAGCCTTGGTGCTCCTGGATGATATCCAGGAATTCCTGTTGGCAGAGGTGCAATTCCACCTGGAGCTTGCATTTGAGAAAACTGAGCCTGCAGATAAGCCAAGTTGTAACACTATTGATTGAGTTTATGAAAAATATATAAAAGTTGGAAGTGAGTTTATAAATAAATTTGAAATGACAAGTTTCTATCGGTAAAGAGGATTTGGACAAGAAGGAACAAATAACAGATTCAAAACCTATTCTAAATTCAATTTTTCGAAAGAAATTTATTAAAAAAAAAAAAAGTGAAGTAGATATACTAAAACGTTACAACCACGTGAGGAATAAAAATCATGATTTCAGTGAATGCATCTAAGCTTACTACTGTGCAAATAGTCTGGATCTAAATCATTGATCTATCCATAATTCAATCCCCAAGTCAGACTTAAATTATATATGAACAATGAGATAAAAGATGAGCATCACCTGCAATCGAGCCTTCCTGTCTTCTTTGCGCTGGGCCACAGCAACATACAGAGGCTTCTGTCCAATCATCTTTCCATTCATTTCATTCAACTGAACAAAACATAAGAACTCCAGATGGATAATTAAAAAGGGATATATTTAACTCAGCAAACCTTTTTGAACCAAACAACTAAAGACTCACAGCTTTACTTGCTTCCTCAGGAGTAGAAAAAGCAACAAAACCAGAACCCTTGCTATGCCCTTGTGAATCAAGCATCACCTGAAGAAACATAACAAATGCAACAAAGTTCAGGTAACAATGAAGTCACTAATAATACAAATGGATGTATGAGGTACTCCATACAAACAACCAAGAAAGTCCACCCAATGCACATGAATGTAAGAAGTGTAAGAAGTGCAGAAAGACAAAAAGACATACAAGGATGAAATTTTAATATACCTTGCAAGATGTTGTTGTTCCAAACTCAGAAAATAGCTCCTTCAATTTTTCGTCATTGATGCTATCATCAAGGTTTTTCAGGTATAAATTAGCACCTAGTAATTTCTCATATTTGCTTATTCTTTCCTGCTCAAATTTGGCTTTCAAATCTGCCTCTCTTTCTGCTTTTCTCTGAGCTCTCCCTACATATAAAACCTTATCATCACCGATCGTGGTTCCATTTAGCCTTTCAACTGCAGTGGCGGCCGAATCTGGACTTTCGAAATTCACAAAACCAAAACATCTAGACTTCCCATTTGTGTCTTTCATGACCACAGCACTAGTAATTGTACCATAGGTGCTAAAGAGCTTCTTAAGGTCTTCATTAGTATATGATTCAGAAAAATTTTGACATAGACATTGGTAAATTTTGGTGATCCATTTGCTTGAGCTCTTTCCTGGTGCCGAACAAAGAGTCCAACATAGACTTTTTTATCATTTATCAACATGCCATTTAACTGTTTGATAGCATTTTGTGCGGACTCTTCGTTGTCAAACTGCACAAATCCATACCCTTTTGATTGACCACTGCTATCAAGAGCTACCTTACTGGAAAGTACAGGTCCAAAGGCAGCAAAAGTATCATGTAATGCCTTGTTATCTATTGATGTGTCCAGGTTCTTGATAAACACATTTGCATATCCGCTTTTTCGAATGCTAGGATCTCGATGAGAAAACATAATACGAATGGACTTTCCATTCAGAGGAGTGAAGTTCAGATGTTCCATGGCATTAGCCGCTGCAATGTAAATAAATACAGGAAGGAGACAATATAAATATAAATATAACGACATTATTTATTTTTTTTGGTCTTAGTAATTTTATTTGCAGTATTACTGTATTAATTTCTCAAACAACAAGTAGTAACTAAACAAATGATAGAACAAACAAATGTAATTCAACATTGTTTATTATAAAACTATGAAGAGATTCCTCTTCATAGCTTCTCTAAAATAAGGGGGCACATTAGGAGATAAACTGCAGTTATAACATGTGATTAAAAAATCAATGCTTAAAACTTTAACAACTTCATATTTTGTTATAAACCTGCATGTATTTTACTGTAATCTCAACCAAAATCAACAATTACAACTACACTTTATGCTCTAAAGTGCACCCCTCACTTTAGAGGAGCCAAATCTTCAAAGATTAGACTTAAAAAAATGTAGAGCAGTAAAAATAGTAATACAATGAATTATGAAAAACCCACATTAAAAATTTAGGTCATTTCAAAAACTATGATTTATACAAAGCTGTTTTTATTTATTGTTGTTATTGATATTATTATTATATCCACGTAACAGAATACAAAATAAGGATCAAACATTATAACAGAAGAGAGAGAAAGAGAAACACCCACAAATTCCCACCACTCACCCATGAAAACAAAATTCACTAAAATATTATATTCCAAATGAATCAGTGCAGCCGCAAACTCAGATGATCTTTTTCTTCTTTTATTTAATTAATTAAAAAAATTATTTAACACTCAACAACACATTTAAAAAACACCAAACACACTCATAAAAAACACCACCTATTTCCATTCACAGCAAATAATCAAATCCAGAACTCACACTAAAAAAATTAATCACTACCCATTGCACTCATAACAGATTTTTTAAGTAAGGAAGGATGGTATAACAAACCATCTTGAGCGTTGGTAAAATTGACATAAGCATAACCGAGAGAGGATCGCCTCGTCTGATCCCTACAAACCCTAATCGAAATCACTTGGGCCACTTGGCTAAACAGATCAAACAATTGCGTCTCATTCACGTTCCCATCAAGATCCCCAACATACAGCGAGGCATTCCCGAATTGCGCACCATTCAATGCCGCTGCCGGAACAGCCGCCGCTGGAGCAGAAATTGCCGCCGCCATTTCCTTTTCTGCAAAAATTGGAACCTTCTCGAAACTCTCCCAAAAATAAAAGATTCTGAAATTAAAGTAAGAGCGTAAGGTTTCACAGTGAAGCGAAAAGAAAAAAGAAAGAGAATTACAGTGGCTAGGGTTTTACCAAAAAGGAAATTAGGGATTTTTTTTATTTTTTTTTTATAAGTTTTGGGTTGTTTCCCCTCTTCTGTCGTTGATCGAGGGAACACGAGGAAGAGGGTTCTGTGTTGGTGTGAGAGTGAGAAGGGGTTTATATATGGTTGAAACGTCGTTTTGTTGGTGAGTTTGGGTTTGTTGAATCGCGGCGTTTTGGTCTCGTACTAAGCAGAATGATACGGGCCCATGAAGAATGATGACAGGCACGTGACATGGGCCTTTTTTATTTTATAATTCCCGCACGTTGACGTTGACGTTGTGGCACTTTTCATATTATAGTAAGTGACGGCATTTGGGACACAAGAGGGACCCTTCGTTTACACGTTACCCCACTGGACAGAAACCCAACACGTCATACTTACTTGCAACCATTAAAACATTTACGGCTAATAAAATAAAATTAAAAAAAAAGGCAACCTGTAAAATTAGAAAAAAAAAAAAGTGATTGACCGTCAACTGAATGCTTTTCCACGAAGAAGGCAGTCTTGTAATTTACTTCCCCTAGCATAGTGATCTTCGTGGACTTTGAAAATTGTTGGGGACATGATTGATGCAAGTAATTTTTTTCCCAGGTTTAGAGATGGTAAAGACATGAGGTTCAAGTAGTCAAAAAAAAAAAAGACATGAGGTTCAAAATAGGCACTCATTCGTGCATTTTGATTAAGCTTATTTTGTATTTAAACCAGTTTATTGTCAAAATCTTACTAAGTGGAACTAAAACAAGTTTGGATAAGTTTTCAATGCAAACTGAAATTTCACAAATACCTTAATCAATTTTGGGGTAAACATAGTGTAGATGTTCAAATAACAGTGACACAGCTTAGCTACTGATTAGTGAAGAGTTACAGCAAGTGGAGATTTGACTATATATCAACAAATTGTTAATTATGTAATTATATTGTGGTGACGTTCAGTAGAATCATTCCTAGTGAGAAGTAAGCCATTTATTCTTGATATTTTTATTTGACCGCAATTTATTGCTACTATTTGCTTAATTTTCCTTTTTTCTTATTTGTTTGATTTTTATTTATGTTTGCCTTTTTGTATATATTACTGTCAGTTTCTGCCCCTCCTAACTCCTTGAAGATTATAATGCTGCAGATAGTTTTATTACTGATTGGGCATAATTCTGAAGAATAATATAAGAACCTGCAACCAAGCATTATGGTAAAAGGGATTAGAAACAAAGAAGTCATGAGAGTCAAAGAGATTAAAAACTCTTGCATGTAAACAAAGAGCCATAACTACTGGTACTCATATTTGGATCAATTCTCCACCATTTTCATCTACTCTGTCATTCACTTTTTTCTTTGAAAAAATTTGACTCATGGCATCAATTTGTCCTAACTCAATGCAAGGATCTAAGGTTTGTTGTCCCACATAGCATGGTTTAGTAGTTTGTAGTAGTGAAAAGACGAAGGGCAATATGGAGAAATTAGATAACGGCTGCTCCCAGTTGTAAGCAAGGCATAGCTATAAAACAAGCTTACAATATATTAATGAAACTAAAAGCTTTTAATAGTCTTCAAGAGAAATTAATTAATTGTCACCATTGTTTTGTTTGCCGGCATTCTTCTTTACATTAAACAGGCCAGGTTTAAATATTCAGATGGAAACACATCACAAGAGAAGTTTTTTGTTACATTGATTAATCTTCATTGATCTTGGTGAACGGTGATATATCGTTTGCCAGCCCTTCTTGCTTGCTATGGTAAAATCTTTCTAAGGATATTGAGTTTTATTGCTAGAGTAAGGACCCCTCGCTCTATTAATTGGTTTTGTTTGTTTCTTTAGATTATTGGCTGGTCATTGGATTTTTTGTTCCAATTTGACATTTGTTAAGCTTTAAAGGTTTGCTTGATTGTATATATTTGCATAGAATAAGGGGAAATGTGAAGCCATGGGTAAAATCATATTATCCATTTTTACTGTTGGTATCCAAATGAATATTGAATGACTAATTTTATCATAACATCTCATTCATAACAATGTCTTATAAAAGTTTCCTTATGGTTCTTGAAGTCTCTCTTTTATTTTTCCAATTGTAAAATATGATAACATATTGATTGTTTATTAACGCAATTAAATCTAAAATGTATTCTGATTATTTTGGTAGGCACTGATTCTGATGTTTGCTGTCTCTCTTTCTTGAGTTTGGGCTTCTGCCTCTGATACTCACTTCTCTTGAGATTGGTTACATTTCTTTGGTCACAGTGACTGAACTGCTTAGCCCAAATTGGGATTCCATCTGCCTTCAAATCCTGCTCAATTATCCATACCTCCAAGCATTAGGAAACTATGTCTTTCAATAGACTACATAACTGAAGCCATGGTTGGTACAATATCCATAGGTCTCATCTTTTTGACCCGTTTGGATCTTCAAGATGCACCATTGATTGAACAAGGAATTAAATTTGACCTAACCAATGCTGATCTTCAACAAATTACCTACTTTCGAAGAGAGTGAATGATCTGGGATTACTTCTAATGACTGGCAAATGTGCAAACATGGAGAGCACATGCCACGGTGGCTTTTGTTGTGTCATAGACACTGGTTTCAAACTTTCCTGTGTTCTTCTTGTACTCCTTACACAAGCTTAAGGTCACTCATGAGACTCATTTAACTGATTTATGTTTCAAATGGTACTCACTTAACAGATCTAGGTTTTAAAGAGTACCATAACTTGAGCATAAAGAGCTTCAATTTCCTTTTCCTTGCCGTTGCAGTCGATGGTGAACTTCAAAAACTTCTTGTGAATTTAGAATTTCAGATCACTAAATTTCCCTTCAGTCTTGAAAGTTATCATAATTGGCATACATTATGGCTTACTTTAATTTAAATTGTGCTTTTATGTAGATTATTGAGAAGTTTCAAAAGTGTCATATAGAACATTCTATTACAAAATTCTTTGGTGAATGCACTGATTTGAAAATAAAATTGGATTGCTCTTTCAGAGAAGAAGTGAGTAGGTGACCTTTTCTTTTCTTTTCCTTTCGTTGTTTTATTTTAAGGGTCTCTTTGTTTTGTTCCAACAGAAAGCTTTGAACCGCAAGGCTAACTTTGGACATGGAGGAGTTGTCATAGAAGAATTTTTTTTATTTGTTGAAAATGCCAAACTGTTCTGCAAAGCAAATTCATAATTTGGACAAGGGCTCATTGGCTCAATATGATATGCTTTTTGCTGCCTTAAATGAGGGTTATCATATATATCAATATTGTTTATCTTATACACTTGCCTTCAGTGCTTTGTCTTCATGCTGCTGATTTGATGAATCAATACATATGTAACCATTTCAAGTTAAACTGGATACATGTTATTTCGTAGACAATGAGAGCCTCACACTGAAAGAATAAATTAGTTGGGATTCTCTCTGCATACACTAGTGTAATTGGGATTCAAACTCGGAATCAGGGATAGAAAACACCCACTTATAATAAATATGAAATTTCCAAGCATCCACCTTTTTGCTGTAACTTCAACCATGAGCATAGCATGTTTGGAAGCCACTCCAGGTAATGAGTTAATATGTTTCAATGCCTATCTCTACATGATGTAGATGGTATTTATGGCAATTGGGCTTGAAGATTACTTGCGTTCAAAGAATATCTTATCAAAAATACAAAAATCAGTTTAGTAATTAAGCATTTGTATACACCATTTATTAAAGCGCTTTATTTTAGTATTTTACAGTTCTGCTTGTCTGTGTGTTAGCATATCAATAGTGGAGCTTCATAAAAGTAGCTGTCGTAGATCCGGCTTCTTAATTTTCATAATGTAGAAATTCTCCGGCTCTTGTTGAAGCCTTTGTGCATTCATTTGCATAATATGTTGAAATTATTAAATTCTGTATTAGTTGTTTGACTGCTATAGAGGCAGAGTGCCTGTGTAACTGTAGAACATTATGTAGCCGATAGGAAGCGCATATTTAAGTCAGTGTGAAGAAAATATACTCATAGAGACTCAACTCTGAATTCTGATGGTAGAAAAATGTCATTTTATTCAAAGGAAAATGGAATATAAAACATATTTAAGTCTTACTTCAATTATATGATATGAATATTTTTTTCGCATTTTTTTATAATAATTAATTATAATCATAAAATCTACATATTGAATTTGATTGATACAATACAATGCATGAGCCAAAATTCTAAATTCATAAATAATTACATATTAACATAAAATATTAAAATAAAAAATGACTGGACGGGAAGGTCTACTGTAGACATTGTATAATTATATAGAATGTAAAGTAGATTATAGATATTGTAACAATGTTTTTCTTAATATGTATTTGGCCAGTCAAATAATTTCAATTTTCCGTTGGTTGTGTTACCAAAAATATTTTCCGTTCGTTTAGTTAGTATCAATACCCTAATGACATCAAACGTTGTAATTTAGATGATTTGATTCAGATAACTGTTTGGAAAAAAAAAAAGGAACTTTCCATGGTTAAATAAAACTTTTATATACCGATGATTGGATTTGATTTATGTTACAAATATGCGAGGGAATCTGTGAAATGATGGGATTTTCTATGTGTGGAAAGATTTTCACGTGGTGTGGCGGAACTTCGGATATTTTTCTACCTAAAACTAGCGATAAATAACTTTCATTTGCATTGTGAATCAGAAGAAAGAAAGTATTGGACTTTATATCGGTGCAAATGTTTTCAAAATGAATTTGTTTAGTACGATTAAGAATAATCATACAATATCTCAGGCAAAATCTGTCATTGATCATCTCTCCTTTTATTTTGGCTCCGTTTGTTTTATATATGGAATTTTTTTCTGATATATTTTACTGTAGGGATGATCATGAGGTGATATAATCATTTTTTTTCCCGATATTTTTCTGACACTACTCGAACCTGTTATAATAAAAGTAAAGAAGTCTAGGTGGGAAACTCTTATACAATTGAGCACTATTTTTTTTACATTAACTTTCGTCCATCCAATTTACTTCTTTTATTCTCGCTCGAAATAAAGATAATTTGGTAATTAAATTATTTAGGCAATTAAATGTATTTGTATGACCAATTGTCTAATAGCAATATATTTGACACAAATAGTCAATTCATCTTCTACAATCAAGCATTGAGATGTTGTAATCTATCACATAATATATTATATCTTTTCATTTATTGTGTATTTGAATTTGAATTTTAACATTTATTTTGACCTATTATTATTCTTGTTTCAATTATTTTATTATTATTTTTACTTAAATTATTATATGTATTGTAATCCTTTACATAATCTGTTATATCTTTTCATTTATTCTTTCCATTTATTTTTTCATTTATTGTGTATTTAAATTTAAATTTAAGCATTTATTCTCACCTATTATTATTCTTGTTCCAATTACTTAAATTTTTTAATCAAAAATAAAAAAAAAATAACTTAAATACACAACCAAAAACATGTTTTTACTGTAAATCTAAACCCAACTAGATAATGAAAGCATGCTTCTATTGTGTATTGCAAAGTGACACCTTCCCCCTACTACTAATTATTACATAAGGGAAGCAAATTTTTGTTGTGTATTATTCACAACAGAAACATGTTTCTATCAAAGGTATTTATATATATATATATATAAAGTTGGGCTTTGAAAATAGCAAAAAGGGGTGGAATTGGTATTCTTAAAAAACTCTTTGGGAATACATATGAAAAAATAGACAATACACTGAAAGTGTAAAGCAGTTTTATATTGTCATTCGATCATAAACCACCATGTATAATAAGTTTGTTAACTTTTATAATAATTACTTAAAAGTCACATCAACTGTGATTTTTGATTAGTTGATAGTATAAAAGTTTTTACACGGATAATATATAGCCAATAAACTTAATACATATTTATAGAGTGAATGTGCACAAATAGTTTTAGTAGATACTTAATTGAATTTAATAGATATGTACTATCAGTGTAAGATTTTACATTGTTAACTAATTAGAAATTAACTTTGGTGTGATTTTTGGGGTGATTATTATCAAAATTAACAAACTCACCATACATGATAGATTGTGATTGGATGACAGTGTAAAAAAAACTTAACACTGTCAGTACATATACTTTTTTCTCTAATTAATTTAGCTTGACTTTCTTGATAATGTAATTTTTTAACCAATTACTTTCCAAATATATCCTTAAAAAACCCTTTGGATAACAATACATACTGAGTAAACCATCAATTTGGTCCTTGAAGTATCACCCTCTCTCCTAAATAGTCCTTAAACTAATGAAATTATATAAGTAGTCCTTAAAGTATTAGAAATCATGCTATATAGTCCCTAAAGTATTGAATTTTTTTTAAATTAATCCCTCAATAGGGACTAAATTGATGGATATTCAATACTTTAGGGACTACTTATGTAATTTTATTAGTTCAATGACTAATCAGGAGAGAAGGTGATACTTTAGGGACTAAATTTATGGTTTATTCATACATATTTATAGATTGAATGTGTGGAAATAGTTTTAGTAGATAATACATATCAAAAGAATAAATAATATATACATTGACAATGTAAAAGATTTTTTCATTATCATTCAATTACAAATCGTTATGTAAGGTAAGTTTGTTGACTTTTATAATGATTACCGTAAAAATTACACAAAAAATTATTTCTAATTGGTTGATAGTATAAAATCTTTTATACTAACAATAGATGCATATTAAACCCATATCAAAATTAAATACTTCATTGCAAATATTTACCAAAACAATCCTTTATTGTTGTTAGGCTCGATAATATAATCAAAAGGGTTTGTGGGGAAATTCGTGGACAACTGATTAATGAGCCGGATCAAAGATCTAGGATTTAGGTGTATACCGTTGACAAAAAAAATAGGTGCATACCAAAAGAGACAAAAGAAAGGCTAGGAGAACCTTGCCCACTGGGTAGGTTAATTATGCTGGAATTGGTATTCACGTTGTGGGAGTGAGTTATTAAGCTAATGGGGAGGAGTATAACGGGCACTATAAATATTGTTAGTAGTTTGCTATTGTAAGCTTGGATAGAGAATTCCTTCTCTGGGTAGTAAAAGAGAGTTCACTTTCTTTGAAATAAGATACCCGAGAACGATATTATTGGAAATATGTCAAGTCCATGTTTGGTATCTTGCATGGTTTCAAAATTATTTACAGGAATATTTATATTTAATCATAAGACAAAAATATCCCTAAAAGAATAAAAATTCCTTCTCTCCCACTATCCATTTTGTGTGACTCCAAGCATTTCTATGGAAGTGAATTATACTCACCTCTCTTTGTGGGAATGAATTGGTTAGGAATAGTACTAAAAACATATGCCTAGAAATAATTTGTGTGGGATTTTTATTTTTTTTCAATACTTGAACAAGCCATTATATACCCATTTTAACATTCCCGAGAAACTAAATATAAACTCAAAACAAATACAAACTTTTTTTTATAGCACTTTTTGCCTTTGACAATTTTTAAGAGTAATAAAAGAAGATTTTACACACACACACTCTCACTTTTTGCCTTTGACACTTAAAGTAACAAAAGAAGATTGCACACACACACACACACTTTTAACTTTGACACCTTCAAGAGTAACAAAAGATTACACACAGTTTTGTAGTTTGTGTTTCCTCAAGATTTAAAAGCAAGGTAGGCTTTCTATATTAGGATAGTACTTAAAATATACGGCTAGAAACAATTTTTATGTGGGGTGTTTTTTTCAAACTTGAAACAAACAGGAATATTATGTACTGATTTTAACATTCTCGAGAATTTAAATCTACACTCAAACAAATGCAAACTTTTTTATTATTATTATAACACTTTTTGCCTTTGACACTTTTAAGAGTAACAAAAGAAGATTACACACAAACTTTTTAATTTGTTTTTCCTCAAGATTAGAAGCAAGGTAGGCTTTCTATCTTGGGATAAGGATATGTAATTTGTTTATGAGTTTAATGGTCATGCATTGTCAGTATAAAAAGTTTTACACTATCATCTAATAAAAAATTACTATTAATATGACTTTTAAAATATTTATCATAAAAATCAACAAATTTACAATAAATGATAATTTGCGATTAAATGACAGTGTAAAACTACTTTATACTATCAGTACATGACCATTAAACTCTTTGTTTATTTGATTGCCATTAATTTCTTCTCAAACTTCATTTCATGACTGACTCTTCATCACATGATATTTTTTCTATTTATTTTTTTTGGTACATATTTTTTTCTACTAATTTGAATGCCTTTATTCTTAAATTGCTCATAAAAATTAGATCTTCGACCGATAATGTTGTGTTGTGTTATCAATTGATGAGATCTTAGTTACATTTATCATTAACCTTTTCCTATTGATAATGTTGTGTTATCAATGTCATTGATGATTTACACATTATAAATACTTTCTGTTCTTTTAAATTAATGTATACAATTGTTTTATATTATTGTTATATTTATTTTAACTACAATTTACGAAAATATAAACATGATTCTCATTCTCAATTTCGATGAAGTTTAAACAAATAAATTATGCCGCAAACTTTCTACCAATGAAGTTCTCTATTACCATCACTGGTTCACCAAACCAAAAATAAAGCATCCTCATGGCACATCTAAATTTGACAATAGTTAAAAAAATTCCCAAACAATCCAGTAGTAAATCAATTTAACAATCTATCCTACAAATGCAACATTTTCACGCGCGTCCTTCTGAAAAGAGGACTACAATTTATCAAAATGGCAACAACAAAACCAAACACAATTTACTCATAGGCATCACATTTAGAGTGTACCAAAATGGGGGATAAATCAACTATGAGGCCAAAAAGAATCTGAAGAATTCGAGCCACAGCACTCGCGAAAATCGGTGACATCATTCAATATTTCCATATCAGCATGCACACCCACCCCTCTGTTCATTCTCTGGAGCAGCCTCTGGAATATCTTGAAAATATCTGCAATGTAAATTGAAATTGAAATATTTAACTCAAGTCAGTTAAGAAGCAATCTTTCGGAGCCTGTTTATTTTATCCCCAAAATCAATTCTTCTCACTGAAAATACGTTCCAATGCAAAATCTATGGTTAGGATTCAATCACATTCAATGGTTCAAAATCAATTTTATTAAAATCAATTCTACCCAGCTTTAAAACAAATGAGCACTTAATGCCTTATCAGAACAGTAGAAAGGTCAATTAGACTAATACAAGACCCCAAAGCAAATAAGTATAGCAAGCTCCAAGGCATGGGTACTTCATTCTGTAAGTTGCACCAGATACGTGTCTGTATCAAGAATAGGTACTTGTTGAGTATGCTTGGGTACTCATTAAAATTTGTTTTTGAAAAATTAGCTACACAAATTGGTTGTGACTAATGATACTAGGTGTTACTTAAGGTGTGACTAGATATGCAGTTAAATAGTAGCTAAATCATTTTTTCTCAAAATAATAACAATTTTTAATTAAAAATATGGATTTCCCCATTTCACTCAATTTTTCCATTTTAATTTTCCTACTCAATCAAACCCATTCATCTTTATTTGTGAAATGCGAGTTTGTTAACTTCTTTTATTATAGTATTTTCCCAATGATCTACTACTACATATAAGTTATTCTATTTATTTTATATTTTATATAAGCATACCAATACCTTCAATTTTTTGAAGATTCCATATTATGTACCCCATATCCGTACCGGGTACAGGTACCGTATCTGTATCCATGCAACAAATAGCATGTAAACAAACAAATTCCATAACATCAATGAAGTTGATCAAACCAAACAATCAAATTTATCCGTTGGATGGACCAAAAACAGTTTACAATCAAACTGTGGATGCTGACATCCATTCTCTGATAGGAAGTGACTTACACTGTTAACTGCCATCTCTAGCAGTCAACCTTTTTCCTTATGTTGTGACAAATGGTCAGACTGTCGAACGCCACCCTTCCATCTCTCCCACAAAATATTACTTAAATAGACAAAGCTTCTCTCCGGTAAATATAGTCACAAAAAACCGAATGGTAGCTGAGATCCAGATCAATTGTGAAGACAACCACCCATTTCATCCCACTAAACTGCTTTCCAGATTTCTAATTCACACATTTAAGAGATCGAGCATGGACAGTGGAATATACAAAATCACACCTAACAAGGAGGGAAAAAATCCTATTATCTGCCACCTCTGGGAAGAAGCTATATGATTTCTAGTTTGTGATTTTTCTTAAACAAAATAAGCATTGCAAACAAAAAACTACCCAGAAAGTGCTATATTCATGCCCAATGACATGGAATATTCCTTTGTTGGGGCAGGGGGAAGAGACTCAGAAGAAACAGAATAAAGGACTACGGAAGCATTTTCAAAAGAAAAGTAAAATGACAAAAAGTTGAATCTCTGGTAAAACCATAAAATTTCTAAGGCTAGCAGCTTATATACTGTATGTGATATCAGACTTTTGCAAACCACTAATGTTTGGGAGATGGATGTAATTTAGGAATTCTCTAGAAAATACAGATAATGATTTCATATGACATATCTTCAAAAGAGATCAACATTTTCACATAGAAGCTTTCTAAAGGTGCTACTTGTTAGTAGTAATCACAACTTTTAGATCCGTTGATGGTAATTTGGAGGAAAAAAAAGTACTTCTCATTGTGTCTTTAATAGAACTGGCTACTAATTAAGGGAATTTTACTGTAGACAATTTGTAAAGAGAGACTATATATCCACAGCAGTCAGTTTTAATAAAAATTAGTTACTATTTTGTAATGCACACAATGCTTTCTAGTTTTCGGCAAAAGAAACTTTCTAGTATTCCAAAAGTTGAAATGCATTTTGGACTGTCTTCAAGATTTTAGATATTCAAATTTTTTTGTTTTATTAAAATATAAAGCTAAGAGAATCACTAATGACATTTATTCATCTCAAAGGAATTATATACATACATATATATAAAAAACTTTGAGATGCAAGACAGCAACAGAAACATGTGCCATGCAATGCAAGATAGGGAAAATATTTTCTATTTATAGCACTTTACCTGCATATTCCAATAGTGCCATGAGCCTTTTTTAAGTGTTTGTTGATATATAGTATACAAGACAGCCTGCTAGTAGTAGATTAATCTTAAAACTCACATATACTAGTAGTAGATTAACCTTAAAACTCAGGTTTTTTCTTTTGAGATGAAATAATAGTCTTTTCTTAAAAAAATAAAAAATCACAAGAAGCCATTAAAAAAGGAACAATTAGCATTTGTTTGGAACGACGTCTTCTGGACATTAAATCACATCAACATAGGTAAATGATGCAAAAGCTATAAAGAATAGCTTCTTGTGTGATGTAAAAAATCACATCCGTGAAATACAACCAGACATGCACTTAATTCACTAAAATATGCTAAACCAAACATGCACATAGTACTAACCTAAGTAGTCAATTAAAGTTACAAAATATATCCTTATTTAAAACAAATTTGCAGTTCATACATAAATACAACTTGTATATGGGCATAAAAGACTGCTTGCAAACAATTGAAATAATATACCACTAATAGTGTACTTTCAAATCCATTAAACACTATATTAATAAATGAAACATGGATAAGTCCACTATCTCAATCTTTGTGTTAAATGGTATTGGCATGTTCATTATTAACATTTCAACATATTATCATTACTTACAGTAAATCTATTAAGTCTCATAATATAATTGCTAGCTGAAGTACAAAGTTCCTTGGTTTATACACCATGCAAGGCCATAGCTTAATTATTATCTCAAGAAAGGCAAGGAAGAGTAAGCACATGCAAGCATTTAATAATCATAAAGAAGCAATTTTGTGTCATACACTGGAAAGATGCCAGAATTTTAGGTTAAATCTGCTTTGTCATTTACATGGGGTACTGTTCTCTTATTCCATTCCTACTCAAGCTTTGCTAATGAATTTTATTGAGAGGGTTTTCTGTCTAATTTGCCGGAGGATTGGCAGGCTTTGCCATGTGGCTAACTTAAGGGTACTCTATCATATTTCTTCACCTAAATTCAATAATACAGTACCTGGTGGGTAATTCAACTCAGGAAAATGTCTAAGAAAAAAAAAACACCTTATATTCTCTATGAATATTAGGAATAATATACCCATATGTTATTGTATATGCACATGCAAATCAAAAGCAAATCTTACACGTCATGGTCATTCTCATTGGCTAGAGCAGTCTTGGCAATACATAGGAATGCAGCATCAACATTGTAGTCCTCTTTTGCAGATGTCTCAAAGTAGGGAATATTCCCTTTTGAAGTACACCAGTCCTGTGCTTTCTTCTCAGAAACCTGTATAGAAAATAATTAGACCTTTATGCAGGAGATAAGAAAATTTGTAAGTGCAATAGCATCTGCCTACCACTCGACTATTCCCACCATCAATATCAATCTTGTTTCCAAGCAATATAAATGGAAATGCCCTTGGATCAGCAGGATTTGCCTGTGTCACAAGACATAAATCATAATCAAAGTTTTATCTTCACCGGGAAAAGAAAAGGGGAAGTTGAAAGTGAAAGCTATGTAATATTTTGACAAGGAACAAGGATGTCCATAAAGATGTCAAAGAAACAAAAGAAGTGAAGAGTAATAATTTAAGCAGCACTTCCCAGGTGTCAAACTAGCTATCAGAACAAATGAACATAAAACATGGTTTATGACCCGGCAAATAATGCATCCTCGCTGAACATACCATAATGAATTCACCAAATCAACCAATTTAAACTGGTGAGATCAAATCTCTTCAAACATAACATTACTACCCAAAGCAGTCCAAATACATAAATTATGCTTTATGGTACATTTAACCTAATCAATACTTTGATACTTCATTTAACAAAAAGTAATAGACACTTCAGTTTGTATAATTTACTTAATGAAAATATGGACTGAACAAGTAAAGAAAAGCACAGCCAGACTGTTTAAATAAAAACAAATGGATAAATATCACCAAGGATAATTAATTAAAAAACCAAAAAGTAGCATCAAACTCCTTGATTCTTGGAACCCAGAAATGCAAGAACATGTAACTCAGTCTAGTGACCCAAATACAGGTTATTTAACAAAATGAAAACCATTTAGAGAAGATTCCATTTAAGTAATGATAACCATAGCCTTCCCAATTGCTAGAGGCAACCAAAGTTTCCAGTTTCTGTCTATATACAAAATTGCTAGAGACAAGTCCAGTCAATGTAAATAAATGAACACATTCACCATTATATTAACCACAAATTAAAAAAAGAAAAAGAAAAAAAAAAGACATGAGAAAATTGAGAAATGGATTTTTGCCAAGGAATGATTGGCCCATGTTGGAATCCTTCTACAGTTCCTTTCTTTTATTTATTCATTATTACTTTATCTTATTTTGGTTTGAACAGCTTCACTGGAGTGCATTTCAATTACAGTCCATAAAAAGAGAGCTGTTATTAGTTAGTGATATATTATATGTAGAACAATATGAGGGAGGAATCTCCAAGTGGATAGTGTTCCTGGAAGTGTTTCCACATTTTGATTTGCAATGGGAAGATACTCTTAGTCTCCTATGCAGCACTGAAATGGATAAATATGAAAAAAGGAAGCAAGCACTACGCAGTATGTCAATTCTATATTCTCAATAGATGTGAAAAGAGTTATTTGTAAAGACTATTTTCAGTATCTCTTCCCAGTGGATACTACTTGAGTTGCATAAGATATTTCATTTTTGAATTATAGAAAGCTATACTCAATTTGACCCTGCAGGCCATGTAACATTTTGAATACATCCATGGCATATAATTCACAACCTTAAATGTGTGTGTGTGTGTGTGTTTTTCTAAATGTGTAAACAAATTCATTGAGAGAAACAGGAATTAAAAGAAATTACAAAAGCAAAGAGAAAAGGAGAAAAATCAGAAAACAGTCCCCATCTTTAAAGTGTTAAACGAAAAAGGCCAACAAATCTATCTGAGTATCCACAAGTGAAACTCCAAAAAAAATATCATCAAAAGCCTACCAAAGGGAAGCAAGGTGATCAAGTCTAACTGATAAAAGAATACAGGTAGAGTTTTTGAGTTTCTCAGTCCATATGCACCAAATAATAGTTAACACAGGACATTTCTGCAGAACTTTTCTCTCCCTTTTTCGAAAAAGGCTTTCTATGCAACCAACAAAAATTCCTTCAATGCAGACTGGTATATAATTATCTATATAAAGTCATTGAAAATATATTTAATATGAAAATTATTAAATATCTCCTAAAAATATTTAGACAATTTTCACAAGATTCATATCAAAATCATGTTGGGTGTATAATGCATTGAAGCAAAAAATGTACGTGAGAAGAAAATGAACTACTATCAACCATAATTAGATAATATAAATTTAAAAAAGAGAAAGTTATTTACAGTATCAGGATCATGCTCATAATAATGAGTTGTTTAATATTATTTATTGAATACTGATTCAAAATAAGTAATTGAGTATTGTTATTTTATGCTCGATTATTTATCAAATATTGATTCAATATTTATTGATTTGTGTGAAAAAAGGGCTCAAGCTCCTTCTGTTGCCACCAAATCCACAATTTCACATAATAATTTATTAATACACACTTGCAAATAGTCCCAAGCCCTATTGCATGGCAAACGAGGGAGCAAACCTCGCAAACCATAAAATTTATGTATCTAGCTTCATTTTCTTAGGCATTAACATTTTATTTTTCAGTGGTTCAGTGGTTTGCATTCTGAAATAGTGGTTCACATTTTGTTTCCTGTCTCTCACTCTTCTCCTTGCTCACACTCACAGTGAAGAATGCTACACCTTTTTCTCTTTTCATTTTCATTCCAGCTTGTAAGCAACTTCTGATAAAACAAAGAAATCTCTTCACAAATGGACAACAACAATCTGAAGTTCTGAACATCAAACAGATGACAACTTTATGAATTAACAATGACCAGGATGTTGTGGATGATGTTTAATGGGGACCGGAGAGGCTTTTTCTGTTAAAAAATATATATATGTACAACTCACTGGTTCAATGATAAACAGCTGAGTCACCAGTTTTTTTTAAAAACTAGCCGAGTCTTACTGGGTTGTACCAATTTGATTGCATGTCCAGTCCAATGCATGACACAGACCAGTTAGCTGGCTGAATGCTCTGCCAGTAGAACTGGCCAGTCCAAACAATGTTTTTAAACACTCTTTCAATGTGCCAAGAACACACAGATTTCCTCTCAAAACAAACAATTTAACCACATACTCTGAGCCTTAGAGCATAAAAAAAAAGCTATAAATCTTAGATACCAAATATCAGGACTTCTCTTTTTGTATCAAATCATTTCTAACAAAGAAAGGGAAAAAATTAAACGAGGGCCAAATCTGAAATAAAATAAGGACCCCTGTGCATTACACTGGTCCTCCTCCAAACAAAGCATGCAAAAACATTCACCAAGCAATGCATGAATTAAACCCATACCATATGCAAACATGCTCATATGCTAGTAAATGTAGCATCAATATCTCACTAGGACAAAACCTACAGATTACGATAATAAGTTAATAACACTGGTCCAAAACAAGTAAAACAACAAAAGAACCTACATTCTTGCAAATGATTTCACCTCACAAGAAAATTCATGGCAGATGCACAAGTGTCTCAACAAACTGTATAAGATGGTTAAAGGCTAAAAGCAAAGGTAAGGTCATTACATAACCATATATTCTTAACAGAAGAAAGCTACACGAAATTATTGTAATCAATTACAGCCGTAACTAATAATGCCATGAAGTTCTGGATCAAGATAGAGACTAACCCTATGGCCTTAAGAAATGAAGTTCTCCAATGCATGAATCAGATTATATTCAGAATCAGCTTGTCCCACAAGCCTCAAAAAGCAAACAAAGGAAAATGTTTCCTAATTCTTAAAGCCTTTGTTTTACAACATAACATTTGAAATAGTGTAACAGGATCAAGGTAAACACATAAATCGCTGAAAGTAACAAAAGTAGAGAACAGATAGAGAACCTGTTTGAGAAACTCCTCGTGCCAGTTGTCAAGGGTATCAAACGACTTCATCACATTAACATCATACACCAGAACACAGCAATCTGCCCCTCTATAAAATGCAACTCCAAGACTCTGAAACCTCTCTTGCCCAGCAGTGTCCCATATCTACCAACCAGACGTGTAAAGCATCAAAACGCACACAATGTACACAATAACCTCAAAAAACACAATAAAAGAAAAAAGAATACTGAAATACCATTGAACTATAAAACCCACTTGCAGAGTGACGAGTCTGTCATCAATCTGGAGTTCCTTCGTGACAAAATCGGCACCAATCGTAGCTTTATACTGCTGATTAAACTTCTTATGCACATATCTGCACCAGTAGTTAACGGTCCACACATGCAAATCCCAACAAAGGGAACAAAAACATAAAAGAAAAAACATAAAAATAGCCTTAAATTGATCCCAAACAAATAACTAAAACTTTTTTTTGGTTTCCCATATTTATCCTCCTACAAAGGCAATCATGTTCGACACTAAACATAGGCACCTCTCCCAATGAAGATTCAAACTATAGTTTGCCATATTATGGGAGACTAGTTCCTTTTACTAGACCCAACCCCCATTGGTAATAACTATAACTTTAAACAGAAGAATTAAAATTCCAAGAAACCCTTCATCATCATTAAATGTGTACCACTGGCATAAAGTCATAACATTGACGCATTCAATGGTACAAAGCAAGAGAATAACACTATAACTTCAAGAGCACGCTAAATGGCGAATATTACCAAGGATTCAAGTATGCTGGTAGGGTAAGAGACAATGGTAGGGACCACTCTTTACCATTTCCCAAATAAACATTTCAAGGGTTCACAGTCAAATTCCTGTGACATTAAGAAACCGAAATAAAAAGCAACAACAAATCAAGCATTAACAAAAATAACGCAACAAGCAAAAAAATGTGAAAAGGAAAAAGGGAATATTAATAATAGGAGGTGAAGGATACTGATTCATCAAGCAGGTCTTTCCAACCCTACATATAAATGAGAGGAAAATGAAATGAGAAATGAGAAATGAGAAATGTGAAAGTGTTTGATGTCGAGAAGAGAAACCCTAAGGTGCGTACCCGCTATCGCCCAGAACGATGACCTTAAGCAAGGTTCTTCTGCGCATTGACATGCCTCTTGTTGTTATTATGAATTAGAATTATTATTATTACAAAGGACGAGGGTGATTCGCCTTTTTGCTTTTGCTTTCTTTCTAGCTTGATTTGTCGACACACCCAGCTTTCGATTTGAGAGAGAAAGGAACCGATGATAAAAGGGAAAAGGGGCGCCAATTTCGATCGCTTTCAGCAACGCAAAGAAGCACTCTGTTGTATTGAATATTCTACCAATTATTTATTTCTTTAATGAAAAAATATATTCCATGGAAAAAAAAAAAGCCCAAAAGGTGAAATTATTAATTTTGTTATTTTAATTTTCGAAGTCTAAGCCTTTGTTCGGTAGAGAAAAAAATAAATAAATAAATAAATATATGTAAGAAATAAGTTAAGAGGTAAAAAATAAATAAGAAATAATTTAAAATTTTAAGTTGTTTGGTAGGAGAGAAATAGATGAAAAATAAGAGAGAGATAGATAGGTGAATGAAAGTAGGTAAAAAATAAAATAGAAATAAGTAGTAGAACCCACCCTTATTATACAAAATTTCATCTCTATTTTTCTTGTAACAAACAAGTGAAATTTGCACAAACTTTAATAATTTCTTTACCTCTCCCTCCCTCTCCTTCAAACCAAATAAAGGCTAAATTTCTTTTAGGCTTAATTACACATTTTGTCTCTATTTTTTACGATTTGGTGAATTTTTTCATTTAACTATTTTAATTACACATTTTATTCCTTATTTTTCACGATTTCACAAATTTTGCCACCTAACTTTTGTGTATTTTGTCACCTAATATTTAAAACTTTGTCACCTAACTTTTAAAATTTTGCACATTTTGTCACTCTTGTTTAACGTTGTTAGTTGATAGATAAAGTGACAGGTTGATTACTGACATGACAAGTTGTCATGTCATCATCAGCCTACCACATCATCAGTTTACATCAATGATCAACTTGCCATGTTAGCAATCTACCCACGACTTCAATGGTCAAAATGTCACATCATCAATCAACTAATGGCGTCAAACGATGGAGATAAAATGTGCAAAATTTTAAAAATTAGATGACAAAATGTGTATATAAAACAGTTATGTGGCAAAATTCACGAAATTGTGAAAAATGAGAGACAAAATGTACAATTAAAATAATTAGGTAGCAAAATTCGCAAAATCATGAAAAATGAGAAACAAAATATACAATTAAGCCTTTCTTTTATCTCTTCATCTCTAACTTTACAATTCAAAGTGATTCTACTCTATTTGAGCATAATTACCGGATTTGTCTCCCATAAAAGATATATTTAGTCTTTTGAAAAAATAAATCTTTTATCTCTCCGTCTATTTAAAATTTGAAACGTCAATTATTGAATGAGATCAAATTTAAATTGAAAAGATAAAATGTGAGAAAATTGAAATCAAAATGATTAATGACGTTTTGGGTTTTTTTTAGCATATGGTTTAGGATTGTTTATGAGGCCGTTTAGTATGGTTTTAAAAGAAGGAAAAATTGTTTATATTTTTTTTTTGTCAAATTTAAATTAAATCAAATCAATTAAAAATTAGTTAATTCGATTCATCGTATTGATATATGTTCTTTTATTATTAAAAAATATAAAGGAATTTGAGTTGATAAATTTATACAATCATTTTTTTAGTGAAAACAATATCATATATTATGTACATGAATAAAAAATAAAATTAAAGTGGACTTCGAGTTTATTGATTTGAATAAATATTCAGTTTAGCTCAAACATCATATTATGCTTATAAAAAATTAAAAAACAAAAACAAAAAAAAGTTTGGATTAATTGATTTGGGTAATGTGTCATTAAGTTTCAAGTCACAACATTAATATATAAACTAAAAATGATTAGATTTTATTAACTTAATTCAATTGATTTTATTTAATGTACTAACAATATAAAAAAAATTACATTATTATTTAATCATAGATTATCATATAAGATAAATTTGTTTATTTTTATAACAACTAACTTATAAATTTTCTCAAAATAATAGATAATCTTTCACACTAACAATATGTTGAGAAAATAATACATTGCCAATTAAACTCTATTTTTTATTTTTATTTTACATGATCATAACAAGATTTTAACTTAGGATCTTGTGTAAACTTCCAAAACCCCCTTCCACTAAGTCAACTCTAATGAATTATTGGCAATTAAACTCTAAATCAATTTAGAATAGAATATAAAAATTAAACCAAACCAATTTAATTATTTTAATTTTACGTTAGTCAAAATCAATAAACACCCTTATTTTTTGTAAAATAATAAATGAAAAAATAGGTCATGCACTAACAGTAGGGGTGAAAATAGGCCAGGCCGCTAACAGGGCCTATGGCCTAACCTACATCAGGCCCAAGCTTAGACTTTTATTAAAACCTATTTAGTTAAAAGGTCAGGATTTAAGCTATTTAAAAAGCCTTTTAGGCCTAACAGGTAGGCCTATTTAAATAAATATAAATAATAATTTTTGTTAGTATTATTATTATATGAAATTTGTTATAATATATTTTTACCTTTTTTAAATATTAAGCATGTTGACATACATAAATAGTCAAACCTACAAACTTTTTGAAAAAAAAAATTATGCCTTATTTAGAGGTCTTATTACAAAATAGACTATTAAATAAGTTAGTCATGTATGTTAGATTAGACATTAAAAATAAACTTATATCATATAAATATGTTATAATCTTGACTCTTGTAAAACCTTTGCTACTTATTTTCTTTCTCATGCTTTGAGTAGCAGCTATTTTAATATTTATAGATTATAATTTGTTTTATAGAGTTTTTTTCCATTGACCTATTAGCCTATTAGCTCATGTAGAGAGAAGTTAGATCTATATAAAAGCTTTTAATACGAAATAGGTCTTTAAGTATGCTAACAAGCTAAGTAAGACTTTCAAATAAGCCAGGCCAGGCCTAAAAATAAAGCCTATGATAGGTAACAAGCCAGGCTCAAACCATGAATTTTTTAAATAGGCTAGGCCTATTTAGGCAAAGCCTTGTTTAACCTAGCCTATTTTCACCCCTAACTGACAGTGTAAAATAGTTTTACACTGTCATCCAATCACAAACCATTATTTGTTGTAAGTTTGTTGACTTTTATAATAAATACTTTAAAAGTCATACCAACAGTGAATTCCAATTGGTTGACAATGTAAAACTTTTTACATTGACAGTGTATGACCATTAAACTCATAATAAATTAAGAGGTAAAACCACACATGATATAACATTGATTATAGAAAAATTATAATTGTCCCCTGCTTGAAAACATCCACCCAACGTGCACTCTGGAAGATAATCATTTTCAGTTATAGTTAACTAGCAATAAACATTTTAATAACATCATGTATATCATGTATTTGAGAGGCCTATTAATTAACCATTAGTACCACAATTATATATTGATAATTGTAAACACACATTATTTACTCTTAACCACTTGTGTGATAAAGTTAATTATCATTAGACATTTCAATAACCTCATAGATTTAACCATTAGTGTCACAAGCATAGATTGATAATTGTATACACACTAGTTACCCACCCATGCAATGCACAGGACTTTAAAATTATTCTAAAAATATATTTTACATTATATAAAAATAAGTGCTTTCTATAATTTAAAATAGAAATTTTGATCAATTTGAAATCAATTCTATTTTTAATAATTTCTGTCTTTATTTTTAAAATATAAAAAAATCAACATGAAAGAAAATAAAATTAAAGTGATAATTAGTTCTATTATATATATTAATTTTATTATAAAGAAAAAATATTTAGACCTTGATAACAAATGTTAAAAGTTGACATTTGAGAATAAATTATTAATCATCATAAATAAAATGTATAACCATAACAATAATATAAAGTGTTATAACATTATAAAAATAAAACAAAAATTATTATTATGATGAACATATTTATCTATTATAATAATATTATCATATTATACACCAAATTATATTTTATTGACTATGGTCAATATATTTTTAAATATTACATATATATACACTAACAATAACAATTAGCAATATGTAAACCCATTAATCTTTGTTTACTTTATGAATATTATACAACATTATGTATTCTATATATAAAAGAATAACACATATTAAATTTAATCAAAATTAAAAGTACAAAATCATTAATTATAAATGTATTTATTTATTAAGTTCTTAATATAACTATTACATAATAATTTATTATTAATCAAATTTAAGCGTAACTACTCTTTGGTAAACAAAAAATTAAATTGGACAAATATCCACGCTTGCAAACACCTTGCTTTGTATCTAAAATAAGTAAAGTGGACAAATATGTCGCCCTTCCAAATACATTTCTTACATTTGAATAAACTACTACGTTGATTTTATCAAACTTATGATCTCAATACAATGATTACAATCCCAATATCACATTAATCAAAATATCTATTAACTTCAATTACTAAATTGCTAAATTTGCAATAAATTCATAGGTTGATTATTTCAATTCCCAATGTTGGCATAAAATGTTAAAAATTACATTTTAAAAATTATTATATGTATTATAGAATAAATTATTTGAATGAATAACCCCCCTCCCCCAAAATACAATAATGTTATAAATAATTTTTTTAATAAAAACTTCAAAAATATCATAATGTTATATATTAATTTCATATCTTTTTATTCATATATTTATTTGTAAATTATTTGCCCTAAATAATTTGTAATATAAAATTAAATACTATTAGTATTATTGATGCCTTCGAAAATAGAGAAAATAGGTTATGTACTGGTGTAAAGCTATTTATACTACCATCCAATCATAAATCACCATTTATGATATGTATGTTGACTTTTGCAATAATTACCTTAAAAGTTATACCAATGGTAATTTTTCATTGGTTGATAGTGTAAAAGTTTTTACATTAATAGTGTATAGCCATTAAACTTTGAAATTAATCGTTCTAGAATAATCCTAATTCTATTAATACAAATTCAACTTCTTTTCTTGATTTTAATTTATAATTAATAATTGTAAACACACACACACGCACATAAGTATACATATATATTGATATATTAATAAATCAATAAATCAATGAATAATATATTTTAAACAACATGATTAAAATCAATGTTAATATCAATCAGGAATTTGCATGGTTAGAGGTTTTCTTTGAATAAGATCAATAAATGGTATTATACATTAAATTATATTTCATTGAATATGATCAATATAATTTTAATAATTATATATACATTAATAAAAAAAATAATATGAAATAAGTAACTAATTGTTTAGTTTCTAAATGTTAAATAACGTTATCTAATCTATTTGTTAAAAAATAGTTACATATTAACAATGTTTTTAAAATTGGATCGATCATTGAATCGGTCAAGGCACTAATTTAATGTTCAATGATTCAACACTGGTTAAATCGATATTAATAAAATGATAATAATAATTAAATAATATTAAATGAATATAATATCATAACTTTATAACACTAAAAACTAAAATAAAACATCATTTTATATCTATTTATAATTCTTATTAAATATGTGTTTTAATTTATCTTAAAAATGTTTTAGATTAAATTTAAAAAATAAAAATAAAATAAAAATTTTGAAATCACCAATTCAAATCAGTTTTCTGCACTGGTTCTTGACCAGTTTTAACTAGTTTTAGACTGATTCGATCGATTCTTGGCTGGTTCTGATCAGTTATGAAAACATCTGGTTTTTTGAGTTAATAGACTTGTCACCTGACTGATTCTCGGTTGAACTGGCTGGTTCAGTTCAATTTTTAAACTATGCATATTAAACATAATCAAAATTAATGATACAAAAAAAATCACCATATTGCCATCAACAAAATAATTTAAACTGAAAACAATAAAATGAATAAATTGAAAAAAAATACTTTTATCAAAACGAGACTCTTGTCAAGATATACAAAAATTTAGTAAATATAATCTTTCTCTAAATTGATTAATATTTGCAATAATCGTATATGTATACGTAGTTTCCAAATCATACATATCAACAAAAGATCTTCCTATATATAAAATTACATAAAGAACTTGATATATTAATATATTGTACATAACATATTACACATAATTGATAAATTCATTTAAAAAACTTCCTTGTGAAGCATGAAACAGTCAACATATAATATACAATATAATATTGAAAATTTATAATAGTATATTATATAAATAAATAACATATAATGTATAATTTAATAATACAAATATATTAAAATTAATATTTTTAGTTAAATATTTTTTTAAAATACTTATAATCCAAAAAATATTTAAAATTTTAAATAATGCATAATACAACTTGTTAGTTTCAAAATACTGTGATACTCCTTGACATTTTAAAATGTCAAAATACTGTGAGTTTAATGTGGATAATAATTCAATAATTATGTAAAAATGAAAACTCATCCGAAATAAAAATTAATCAAAAAATTCAATATATTTAGTGTTTCTTTTTATTTTTATTTTGACTTGATTTAATATTTTTTTTAACTTATATATATATATATATTGGTATATTGCATTTGATTTAGTGCTTCCTTTTTTAGGAGAGGGGGGGAGGCTAGCATTTTCTTTTATTTATATTTGATTTAATAATTTTTAACCTTTCCATGAATTTTGCAATTTAATAATTATTGGGAAAGAAACATGGGAATAATTAAATTTTTATTTCTATTTTCAATATGAAGGAGATAATTCAAATAACATGTTGAGTTTAATGAGAATAATAATTTAATAATTATTTACAAATGAAAACTCATCCAAAAATAAAAATTAATCAAAAAATTCAATATATTTAGTGTTTCCTTTTATTTCTATTTTGATTTGATTTACTAATTTTTTAACTATATATATGTGTGTGTGTGTGTGTATACATATATATTAAATTAGTTAGATATCAAGTTTATTTTGAGTTGTTTCCTTAAAAAAATTGATTTATATTTATAGCAATGTTGTGTAGTTACCATTTTTATCGTATATAACATTTATTCTGATTCTCTAATATTTTAAGTCTTAATAAATTGTGTCATAATTATCCATAAATTGATTTGTATGCAAATGAATATGAGTTTGACACATAAGCAAAAAAATGAGAGAAATGCTTTGATGTTGCCAAATGGGATCAGATTTCGTGTGAATTGCTCCAGAAGTTGACACGTGGAGCTTTCCTTTTTAGATTATTTTTTATTGTATATATAATAGATTACGTGATATTATTAAAAAGATATGAGTTTAATGACTATGTACTTTTAGTGTAAAATATTTACATTGTTAACCAATAAGAAATTACCATTACTTATGTATAACAACTAATAAATATTAAATTTCTAACTCCTATGATATATAGTTTTATTTAATATTTTATTATCCTCTATACAATCTGGACTTATTGGAATGGACATGATATTTGAAGCAACAACATTAATAAGTAAAAGAATTAAACTACAAAATTGAATAACCCAAAGAATAATGATTTAATATAATTGTTTCTTATTCTAATTCGAATATATAAGAAAAATTTACAAATAATTATGTCAATTGATTCTTATATTACAAAAAAAAAAATTATGAAACTATTGATAGTATTAATTCTTCATATTTTTTAATTTATTTAATAATAAGTTTGTAATTGAAAATAAAAGAATAAATCACGTACATTACCAAATTATATTTCTTTAAGATATAATTAAAATAAATGTATATTATTACTAATTATTAATTAATATTGTTATTTTTATCAATATTATTAATATTACATTATACGTACTATATGTCAAATACAAATAAAAAATAATTAAACACAACCAAACATATATATTTAAATAATTTTCTTATAATTCTTACATAATTTTTTTATTCAATTTAGCTATAAATTATTAACATTTATACTTTTTACAAAACATTATATATTATTGTTTAAAAATAATTGGATTTATCAAATAATTTGATTATCAATCCCTGTTTAATGATTGGAAAATAATTTATTAATTTTCAAAAAATAAAAAATATTAAGTTAAACTTTAGAAAATTTATCATATAGAATGTCATTTTTTTCTCATCTAATAATAAATTAACAATTACATAGCAAGTTGTAATATAAATGTTGATCTAATTAAAATCAATAAATTAACAAATCAAATAAAAACATTCAAAAATAATAAAACTATAACATTTTATTATACTATTAAATTATTTTATATATTGTACTTCAACAAAAAAAATTCAGATCAACAAACGTAAAAAATAACACTACTTCATCGTATAGAATGATTTTGTAATTTTCAAAAAAATCAAACAAATATTAAGTTAAATTTTAGAAAATTTATCATATAGAATGTCATTTTTTTTCTCATCTAACAGTAAAATAAAAATTACAAAACAAGTTATAATATAAATGGCTAGTAAAATAAAATTATACAGCAAAATTAATTAGACCAATTTAATAATCTAGCAAAGCAAAAAGGGTAAAATTGGAAAGTCACTGCTCTAAAACCGGTGAAAATTTTGTCTTCTAGTGTCACCGTATAAGTATATATTTTTTTGCTTTTAACTACTTATAAGATTAAGTTAATTATCATTAAACATTTCAATAACCTTATGATACTATTAATTATTTGTGAGACATATTTAACTATTAATACCACAAGTATAGATCAATAATTATAGGGATTTGCTAACGTACGCACACTTGTTTTTTAGTTGAAGTACATTAGCAAGTTACACCGTAGGTATATTTTAAGATACATTATAGTTATAGCTTAGTAACATACTCTAATTAAAAAACAAGTGCGTGTACGTTAACAAACCTTACAAACGTTTGCTAACATACACACACTTATTTTTTAGTTGAAGTACGTTAGCAAGCTATACCATAGTGTATTTTAAAATATATTATAGTTATAACTTGTTAACGTACTCTAACTAAAAAATAGATGTGAGTACGATAGCAAATCCCATAATTATATTATATACAATTACATTTATTTACTCTTAACTATTTACGAGAAAAAATTAACTATATACACATACACACACACACACGTAATTAACCACATATAACAAGTGAGGTGAGAATGCTGCTGGGAGGTACTTATCATTACTCTTATTTATACTACCACCAACAAGCCACACTACACAAATTGACAAGTCACCTTTGTTCCAATTGAAGCATTAATTGTAACACCCTAATAAACAACACCTTTATATATACATTTTTAATAATCAAAGTATGGATAATATAAATAACTGAGTATAAGAATATGACATTTTGTAATGTCATTACTAATACATTTGCTATACAAAATCTACATAAAGCCCTAATATAACATAATTATATGTAACAAAAAGAGGAATCTTCACATTAGAGAATAATTACACCAAAAATTCCATCCATAAATCAATATGCTTCAAAATAAATAAACTATATCCTTTTAGTACACCAATTACAAAACATGATGTCTTCAAGGTCAAACTTTAGCTGTCATTACCTGTCAATCTAGAACATAAATACTAAACTAATGAGATGATGTCTCAGTAAGTGGTAAAACACATGCAATCAAGTTAATGGAATTCATACATAAATAAATCATAATAAACGTCCAATTACTTTCCTCAAACATACACTTTTCATTACATTCTATTGTATACTTAACTTTTAAATTTACTATTTTCCGTCCTATGGCAAAGTATTGAGCTCAAACTTTCAAAGAACGTCCCTCTCGTTTTTATGCTATGACCTCTTATTTATATACCTCTCCGGTTTGAGAGGTTTAGCCACTAACCTTTGGAGAATAGGAAGTGACGGAATTCGCCCATTCACCCAAAGAGGGCATCTCAGTCTTATGCATGCGTTTCTTTAATTACAACTTAGATATATTACAACCTCGTATTTATATCCCCCTCTAGTCTGAGGGGCTTTACAAATACAACTTTTGGTATTTATAGAGTCTCTTATTCTCTTTAAACTCAAAAGAGACCTTTTGTACATGACATTATGTAAAACAATAGACATATATTAAATCATACATTTAAAATTAACATTTTGTTCCAGGGATTTGACACCCAACGATATATTATTTTCGCTCAGCGACAACCTTGTTGCCCAATAGCATAATACTGCCACCTAGCGACAGATTACTAGTGTTCCATATTGGGCTTTGGGTGAATGCCGCTCGACGATATATTATTATCGCCCAGCGACCTAATACTGCCGCCCGACGACAGATTACCAGAATCCCCTACTAGGCTCTGGTTGAATGTCGCCCAACGACACAATACTGGCGCCCGACAACACCCTCGACGTGAACATAGGTATATGGGATGCGAGTTTTCAATCCCTTGGCTATTAATTGCTATAAAACCATTCCAAAGCAATATAATAAACTCATAAATACTTATACACATTATTTAACCAAGAAGTCTATCATAATAACTCATTAATCAGACAAATCACCCAAAAACCTAAATTTCTATTATAGGGTTCAAGAATCCTTAAACCTTTAATCCATCATTCCTAACTCCAAATCAAGTGAGATAATGGAAAGAAGATGAATCAGAAGCACTCACTATTTGGTTTCAGAAGTGATTGAATGGTTGGATTCACTACTTCTTTCTCCTTCTCCTTTTCTTCTTCTCTCTCTTCTTTCTCTCTTGTGTGTGTGAAGTGAGAGTTTGTGTGTGAGAGTGGTCTTATAAGGGTCAAAACCCTTATTGGGCCTTAATGGTTATTAGGCCTACTATTATATCTTAAAACAAAACAAAGTCTTATATTATGCAAAACACTCATAAAACAACATAAAAGAATATTATTTATATAATAATAATAATAATAATATCCTTTTTTTAATGGATGTTACATGTTTACCCTCCATGCTAAAATTTTCGTCCTCGAACATTGTAGTAAAAGACATATGTGATTCAAAAAGTTGTAGATGTGCTGATCTCATATCATCCTCCTTCTCCCAAGTGGTCTCCTCGGAAGTACGTCTTTCCCTAATAACCTTTACCAAGGGAATGGTCTTGTTCCTGAGGGTTTTTAAACTACGGTCGACAATTGGAACCGGTTTAGACTCAAAAATGAGATCAGGTCTCAATTGTACCGACTCAGTTCGAAGGACATGAGAAGGATCGTCCACATATTTTCTAAGTTGAAAAACATGGAATACATCATGAAGATTTGACAAAGATGGAGGTAATGCAATTCTATAAGCAACGAGTCCAACTCTTTAGAGGATTTGGAAAGGACCCATGAAACGACGATTTAACTTTTTAGCCCTAATGGCTCTTCCAATGCCAGTGGTAGGGGATATTTTTAAGAATACATAGTCACCTTCCTCAAATTCTAAAGGTTTCCTTCTTTGATCGGCATAGCTCTTTTGCCTACTTTGAGCCACTTGCAACTTATCATTAATCATTTGGATCTTTTGAGTGGTTTCCTGAACTAGATCTAGCCCAAAAATGCTTCTCTCACCTACTTCATACCAACATAGAGGTGTTCTACATTTTCGGCCATACAATGCTTCATAGGGTGCCATATTAATACTAGAATGAAAACTATTGTTATAAGAAAACTCTATTAAAGATAAATATTTATCCCAACTACCTTGTTCCTTTAAAATACAAGTCCTAAGCATATCCTTTAAGGTTTGTATAATCTGCCCACTTTGACCATCTGACTAAGGGTGATAAGCAGTACTAAAACTTAATTTGGTGCCTAAGGCTTGGTGGAGTGCCTTCTAGAATCTAGAAGTAAACCTAAGATCTATGTTTAAAACTATGTTAATAGGTACACCATGTAATCTCACTATCTCTTGAAGATAAAGTTTGGCCAATTTTTCCAATGGGAAAGTGGCCTTAGTGGGTAAAAACTGGGCAGACTTAGTGAATTTATCCACTATCACCCATATGGTATCGTACCCTGATTGGGTTCTAGGTAAACTCGTCACAAAATCCATGGAAACACTCTCCTACTTCCATTCTGGGATTTCTAGAGGTTGCAACAAGCCAGACTGTCTTTGATGTTCAATCTTAACTTGTTGACAAATTAGACATTTAGCCACAAATTCAACTATATCCCTCTTCATGCCTGACCACCAAAACATCCCTTTCAGATCTTGGTACATCTTAGTAATTCTAGGATGCACTGAGAATCCACTCCTATGGGCCTCTCTTACAATTTGATCTTTCAATCTATCATTCTTAGGAACACACACTTTCCCTTGGAAAAGGATGGTCCCATCTTCAGCTTCAGAGAATCCAAGATGGTTTTTCTGAGCTTGTAGTTTTACATCTCCTTTTTGAGCTTCTTTAATCTGATCTCTCAACTCACAAGAAATCTCAATCCTATATAATATCATGCTGTGATCATGTAAGATCATGTCTAGATTAAGATTCCTAAATTCTTCTACCAATTGCATCTCATGCACCATCATAGAAGACATATGCAGAGATTTCCTACTCAGAGCATCAGCCACCACATTGGCTTTGCCTAGATGATACTTCAATTTAAAATCATAGTCCTTTAAGAACTCCATCCACCGCCTCTGTCTCATATTAAGCTCTTTCTGATCAAAAAGATACCTTAAACTCTTATGGTCACTATACACTACAAACTGGACACCATATAGATAGTGTCTCCACAGTTTGAGAGCAAAAACTACAGTTGCTAGTTCAAGGTCATGAGTAGAATAATTCTCCTTGTGTGGTCTCAATTGTCTAGAGGCATAAGCAATTACCTTTCTATCCTACATCAAGACACATCCTAATCCTTTATTTGAGGCATCATTGTATACCTCAAAATTCCCTAAAAGGTCGAGAATAACTAACATTGGGGTGGAAGTTAATCTTTCCTTAAGTTCTTGAAAACTCTTTTTCCATTTATCGTCCCACACAAAAGGTTGTCCCTTCCTTGTCAATCTAGTCAAAGGCAAAACTAATTGAGAAAACCCTTTAATAAACCTCTTCTAATAACCTGATAACCCCAAAAAACTCCTAATTTGATGGTATCTTGACCTAAGGTCAATCTTAGAGAAAACCGTGGCCTCTCTAAGTTGATCCAAAAAATCATCTATCCTAGGGAGTGGGTATTTGTTCTTAACTGTCACTCGATTAAGTTGTCTATAGTCTACACACAATCTCATACTCCCATTTTTCTTCTTTACCAGAAGTATAGGTGCTCCCTAGGGAGAAACACTAGGCTGAATGAATTGATGTGATATTAGGTCTTCTAATTGGCTTTTCAGTTCACTAAGTTATAGGGGTGACATTTTATAAGGTGCTATAAAAATTTGTCCCGCCTCGGGAATCAACTCTATAGAGAACTCAACTTCCTTTTCCAGAGGTAGGGTGGTAACCTCGCCAGGAAACACATCCTCAAACTCTCTAACGATTGGGATAGATGCAAGTTCTAACTTAACATTTGCTTTTGAGGTAAGTAACAAAAGAAAAGTTTGACCCCCTTCCACTATGCTTTGAAAGATTTATGATACATTAGAGAAAAGAAGAGAATTTGACTTTGGTATACAAGAAACATCAGAAAGAAATTCTATAGAACGATTGAAACAATTTAAGATGACTTGGTTGGCATAAAGCCAATCCATTCCAAGAATAACTTTTAACCAATTAAAGGTAAACAAATTAAGTTTACAAGAAAAAGTCTAGTTTGAATGACAAGAGGACAGTCTATACATATACTAGAAGTAGTGATGGAATCTTTAGCAGGAGTAGATACACTTAACAAAACAGACATAGGTGTAATAGACAGTTTTAAACGATAAGCACAATCATAAGAAATAAAAGAATGGTTGCACCTGAGTCATACAAAACACTCAAGGGCTCTTGGTTTAAGAAACAAATACCTTGGATCAAATTGTCAACTCCTTTTACTTTATCTCTACTTAGGGTGTAGACCCTCCCTTTGGTTTGGGGTGTCTGGTTAAAGACTTCTCCCTTCTTCAGTTGTGGGCAATCTATAACACCTTTACTTTTGTATATTAAACTATTTTGTATGTTTAAATTTTTTTTAAGTCATCAATGTATTTAGAACAATTAATAATAATTTTATAAATTTTCTGAAATTTATTGAGATAATTTTTATAAAATGACAAAAATACCCCTAGTTGACTGTGGGAACTAACTAGAGACTTTTGACCTCAAAATATTTTGAAAATTTTATATTAAGTATCTTTCATTATAAAAACTTTACTTTGAAAGAAAAATAGTGAAAAATATAATAATCCTATTTCAATTCTTCAACTGTTTTTATTAATAATTGATAATGCAATTTTAAAAAATTGGAATGAAATTTCAAAATTCTGATCCCTACCATTGCGCTCAGAATTTCAAGAGCTGTTTAGTCATGATTTTTAATAATTTTTTCGAGCCAGAGCCAGGAGAAATTAGAAAATAACGATTTTGTTCCTATTTCTCAATATTAAGGGTTGACCTGAGAAAAAGATTCAATTGACATCAAAATATCAATTTGAGCTTGGAATCATGTGATATATATTAAAATATAATTTTAAAATTTTATGGGAATTTTCTAGAATTCTTGTGTAAAATGACCAAATTACCCCTAGGTGTCTGATAAGCCAGTCAGTCTTGGTTTCACATCCAAAAAGGGTTAAAATGGTAATTTTAGTTTATTTATCGGTAAAATATTTAATTTTAAATTTTATAAAAATTTTGGTATTTATTGAATTAAAATATATTTTTAATGAATTTTTTAGCTTAAAAATACAAAATAAATACATATAATTTGAAATAAATTAATAAAAATAAAAATTTACTATTAGAAATTTATTTTTGATGAAAAATAATGTATTTGTCCATTTTTGCATTAAAATGTATTATTTTGATATTAAAAGTTAATTTTTCAAGTTTAGGCAATTTTATCGATACCGGTTAATGCACCTACAGATAAAATTTACACTGAGGAGCTTGAGGAAAGTTCATATAGTACGTCCCCAAGCCTAGGAGGGGTGATTCAACACCCTAAATGGTGTATGTGTCCTTAAGTTTGCATATTTGTCCCTAAATTTAAATTAAAAACAAATTTAAAACTTGATTTATTACATTATTGCTTAGGTCATTGGTGAACACCTAAGACTCCTTCCTCTTCTATAAATAGTAGAGCTGTCAAAGGGCGCGGGTCGGCTCAGCCCGGCCCGCATGGGCCATTGGTTCTTAACGAGCCAGTTCGGCTCGGTTTATGATTGGGCCTGTAATTTAGTGGCCTAACCCTATGCAGGCCACTGAGCCAATTTCGCCTGAATTTTTTTACACACGATTAACATTGTTAATTATTTTAATTATTATTTTGTTTGCCAAAAATTAGATAAAAATAATTTATTTAAATGATATTTAATATTTAAAATTAAATTCTACATACTTTCTAGTATAAACGAACATTTTTCTTCATATATAATTTACTTAATTACTCAATAATCTTATTAAATATTATCTTTGTAATTTACTTCATATATTTATTTAATATTATCTATGTATTTAATATATATCTATAGTATATATATATATATATATATATATATATATATATATATATATATATATAAACCGGGTCAACTCGAAGCCTGGCCTGGTCCTAGTTGGCTTGCGTGGGCCAGACAGGTCGGGCCAAATTGGCCTGGTTTCTTATGGGATAGCTTTTTTTGAGCCCAACCCATCCCTTTTTACGGGCTGACCGGGCTGGGCCTATTTTGTTGGCTCTAATAAATAGCCCCTCCCTCCTTCAAATTTTCAGCATCTTCTCTTCCTCTCCGAAGCTAGAGAGCTTCTTTTTCTAAAATTTTTTTATCTAGTTTTTATGTTAAAATTTTGCTAGTTTTCAACTGGTAGAATTTCTCCTCCTAAAAGCTTTGCACCAACAATTCCATCATCTTCATCAACCACCTTAGAGGTAATGGGGGAAGTGAGATTGGTTCTAAATTATTATCATTTTGCAAGTTGGTAGGAAGGGTTTTTCCCTAAACCCGTTTGGGCATAATTTTAATTACTATTACCATTATATTATGTTTATTGCTAAACTTTTATTTTTCTTAAGTTATTACTTTGCTTAAATTTAAATTATTAAATTATACTTGCTAAGTTGTTACTCTGCTCAAATTTAAATTATTAAATTATACTTGCTATGTTGTTACTCTGCTCAAATTTAAATTATTAAATTATACTTGCTACGTTGTTACTTTGCTCAAATTTAGAAAATTAAAATGTATTTATTTAGTTGTTATTCTGTCAAAATTTTAGTAATTAAATTATAACTACTATGTCGAAATTTTATGTGATTATGGTATTGTGCAATTTTTGTAATATAAGACAGAAATGTTGATTGTAATGGTGCTCAAATTAATTGAGAATAAGGAAACCTCTATTTGAGAAGTAGGAAGTGGATAGATTAGTGAGTAATATAAAGCAAGTGACATGCTATGGCATGACACCTTGCTAGGGAAGCTACAGTTTGGTACGCTGAGGAATGAATGATAGGGACCCACTTGTGGAGGTTTTGGGGGTAGGCGTTGAGTGATGAAGGTCCTAATAAATTTTAAGGAAAGGTCCTATTAATTATGTTTTAAAAATATATTAAATCAAAATAGATAATGTTATCCACCAGATTATTTTTTACAACAACAACATGTATTATGTACTATTAAATATGTTTTCCCAAAATTTACACAATGACCTATATGAACTAGTGCATTTAAGGCTAGAAACATGTTGAAGTATCACAAATAATGCCCAAAAGAATAAAGACAAAGAAGAAAAACAAAGAGAATATACAAAGGATAATGTTAAGAAGATAAAATATTTGTTGGTGTGTCTCAAAGTTTAAACCGCCAATCCCTTTTATAGTGTTTGTAAGCTGTTGTTCTATTGACAAAGGTTAATAAATAGTCTTTAATTTTCAAATTAGTTAAAATCAAATCAATATATAAAGGGAATGTTAATAAATCCAACCCTCCCTATATATAAATGTGCAAAACTATTTGCTTCCTTATGCCTCCACTCTGCTCACTCTCTTTCACATTCAGTTTTATTTGAATACTCTTCTTTCATGAAAAGCTGGACTCCACTCTCCTAACATGCGTCTGGTATATCCTTTTATGCTTTTAATATCAATTGAATAGTTTAATAAGATGTAGCTGAATATCAAAAAGCAATTTCATATATATATATATATATATATATATATATATATATATCATCTTCAAAATTTAAATACACTTCTAATATGCATATGATATATCCTCTTATGCTTTTAATATCAACTAAATGGTTTAATAAGTTGTAATTGAATATCATAAACCATTTTTGAATATATATATTTTATCTTTAAAATTCAAATACGCTCTTAACATGCATATGATATCCCTTCGAAAGATTTTTTAGCTACCATTTTTAACGAGAGCCTTTTTAGGAATTTTTCTTAACCTCTTAGCTCTTTCAATTTATTGTTTTCAATATCTTTAGTTTTAACTTGAATTTTAATATAATTTTTTAAAATTTTATCAATAATTAAAAATAATATTGTATCATAATATAAAGTATTTATCATAAGTCTAAAATATAATTTATATGTTCTAAAATATTTATTTATTAAATTTTTAATTATAATATAATTTATATATTTAGAGGTATTTATTTATTATAAATTTTAGTTATATAAATAAATATTTTTTCTGCGTAATGCACAAATTAAAATACTAGTTTGATTACAAAAGCAATCTTTTATAGCTTTTAAAATAACAATAACGAATTATAAAAAAGAAAAAAAATACTAAAAAGAAAAATAAATGATATTCAAATATTTTTTCTAAAAAAGAAAAATTGCAATTATATCCACAATGAAGAGTTTAAAAAAGAAAAAGAAAATATTTGTCTAAAAAGAAGACAAAATATCATTATTTTTAGAATAAAGATTGTAAAAGGAAAATAAAATATTTTATCAAAAAGATAAGAAAAAGATAAATGACACTTAAATGTCATTATATCTACAATTAGGCTCCCAAAGAAAAATAACTACTTTAATATTAAAATATTATAATACTATATGTTATAAATAAATAAAAAGTCAAGGGGGTCAATGCCCTCCAATCTCGATCCAATGTAAATCCATCCATATGTAAATGAATAAGATTTAATATCATGAGACTACTTAAAATAGTAGTGAAACTTTTTTGAAAAAAGTTCATGATTTTTATATTTTAATTTTGACCATTTATGATTATATTTATTTCTCTCACTCTCACATTAAAAAATTATCTCTTTAGATGTATCTTTTGTATAATTGTGTGTGTGTGTGTGTGTGTGTATATATATATATATATATATATATATATAGGGTCAGGATCCGTTGACATAAGGTGTCAAAGTTAATCAAATTACATATTCAATAACTTTTTGTGGAATGCAAATTTAACTATTCCAAATGATGTGCAATTTGATATACATGATCATGAGAATAATATTACATAATTCAACGGTTGGATTGGTTAAATTTGCATTATACAAAAAGTTATTGAAAGTGTAATTTGACTAACTTTGACACCGGGTGTCAACGGATTCTGACCATATATTACATAATTTGGACTTTTCTAGATATATTATCTAACGTTGAGTATTTACATATATTTTAATATCATATTGTACGTTAAAATAAAGTGATACAATGAACTACTAAATAATATTAGAATTGTGTAAAATTTTGTATAATTAATCTAATTAATAAGAACATCAAATTCAACGATTAGATATATATATATATATATATGGGGTTAGGATCTGTTGACACCAGGTGTCAAAGTTAGTCAAATTACACCTTCAATAATTTTTTGTAGAATGCAAATTTAATCGATCTAATCGTTGAATTTGATGTTCTTATTAATTAGATTAACTATACAAAATTTCACACAATTCTAATATTATTTAGTAGTTCATCACATCATTTTATTTTAACGTATAATAAAAAATTAAAATATATGTAAATATTCAATGTTAGATGACATATCTAGCAAAGTCCAAATGATGTGACATTTGATATGCATGTTCATGAAGATAATATCACACAATTTAACGGTTGGATTTGTTAAATTTGCATTATACAAAAAGTTATTGAAGGTGTAATTTGACTAACTTTGACATCTAGTGTCAACGGATCCTAACCTATATATATATATATATATATGACATTATTAAAATATGTCCCCTCATTTTATAGAAAGAATATGTTACTAAATTATGACTTTAGTTTTCTTAAAATATATAAAATATATGACGTTAATTTGATCTTTCTGAATATTTAGATGGGCTTATATTAACAAAATTATATTTATATATACCGATACAAAATGGTCACTATTGCTCTAGTGTAGGATATAAATACAAAACTAAGTTCTTTTAAAATAAAACCATTTACTTAACTAAATACAAAACTATGAGTTTAATAATATACTCCTTTCGTTCCTTTTTTGCTTGTCGGTTTTTTAGAAAATTTTTGTTTCTATTTATTTGTCATTTTAAAGTTTAAGATAACATTAATTACTTCTTTGTCAATTATACCCTTATTTTTCACCTACTTTTTCATTAATTTACATATTTACAACTAGTATGTATTTATTGTAGAGTAGAAATGACAAATGGTACAATAAGCAACTTCAAAATTATTTTATGGAAAATTAAAAAATTTATTGCATTTCTTGGTTTGTATATAAAAACCTTAAAGAACAATTAAAAAGGAATGGAGATAGTAACATATAATAAATGGCATTTATTTAGAGTGTATTGACAATTTTTACTTAATCTTCTGATAATAAATTATCACATATGATAGGATTATTAATTTTTATAATAATTATTGAGAAAACAGGCTATGCACTGATAGTGTAAAGTAGTTTTACATTATTATTTAATCACAAACTACCATTTATTGTAAGTTTGTTGACTTTTATAATAAATACTTTAAAAGTCATATTAACGGTAATTTTTGATTAGTTGACAGTGTAAAATTTTTTACACTAGTGCATGACCATTAAACTCATAATTATTTTAAAAGTTATATATATGCTAATTTCTAATTTTTTTTTTGGTGTACAATAGTGACAATGAAGTTAGAACCTAAAACCTCATGTTATCTACCCAAACTCAGCAAATAGTAAATGAAAATTAAACTGTAGTAATAAATAAGAATTTAATGACTATGCATTAGTAGTGTAAAAACTTTTACATTGTCAACTAATAAAAAATATTATTAGTATGACTTTTAAGGTAGTTATTGTAAAAGTTAACAAACATACCATGAATGATGTTTTGTAATTGGATAATAGTTTAAAAATGTTTTACACTGTCAGTCCATAACCTATTTTCTCAATAAATAATATGTTATTATCATTTTAATTTGTTTATACTTTTCTTATATGGATGTATTTTTTTTACAACAAGTTTATTAATATAATTTTTTAATTTTCAATATAATAAATACTGATCAATTTCCTAAAATCATAAAATTCAAATTTTTATTAAAAGTTACACAAAAATACAAAAAATATTACCATAAAATTATATTAATAATATTTTTAATATGAATTGAAGTTAAATATTCTTATTGTAATCTAATAACAAATTATCATGTATAATAAATTTGTCGACTTTTATAATAATTATTTTAAAGTATATAAAGTATTTTTGTCATTCAATCACACAAAGTGATATATGTTATAGCTGTTGATTTTTATAATAATTATATTAAAAGTCATAATGAATATGATTTTTGATTTAAACTTTATAAATTGAACTCTTTTGATATATATAATTTTAAGGTTAAATTAATTAGTAGTTTCTTAAATTATTTGGGAATATGATGTTGTAAAATTTTTGTAATCAAGTTCTTAAAATTTTTAAAACTATTATAAATTGTCATTTTTTTTAGTTTTAAGTAGTCCAAAACTAGTTTCAAGAATTCAATTATAAAATCGAGTATCCAATTACAAAATTTTTAAGGTTAAACGTATAATTTAGTCCCTATACATGTTACAAATTCTCAATTTAATCCCTATATGTAAAAACTTATTAAATCAACCCCTATACATGTTGCTAATTCTCAATTTAATCTCTGCAGTCATGACGCCGTTTATACATTCTTAATTTAGTTCCTATACATGCAATGCATTCTTAATTTAGTCCCTATAGATGCAACATATTCTTAATTTAATCCCTATACGTGTAGTGCATTCTTAATTTGGTCCCTGTACTATAGGAACCAAATTAAAATCTGTTGCATGTATAGGAACCAAATTAAGAATACGCTGCACATATAGAGACCAAATTAAGAATTTGTAAACGGTAGGAACCAAATTGAGAATTTGCGATACGTATAAGGACAGATTTAATAAGATTTTTGGTATAGGAACAAGATTGAGAATCCACGATATGTGTTAGGATTAAATTATATGTTTAACCATTTTTTAATTTGAAAAGAGAACATAGGCAATGCACTGGACAATGTAAAGTAGTTTTACACTGTCATTCAATTACAACTTACCATATATGATAAGTTTGTTGACTTTGATAATAACCATCCTAAAATCACATTAAAGTTGATTTTCGATTTATTGAGTGTAAAACAGTACATAACAATTAAACTCATTTAAAAATTTAATTAAAAATCTGCAAATAATTTACAGCCTATTGATTATTTGAGCTTACAATTCCTTATCCCAAATCTTCCACCAGAGCAACCAAACTTCGATCCCCCGCAACCGGCAAAACGTATATAACTCCACCCAAGACCCCGTTCTTCCGCAGATCCACAACCCGCGTCCTCACCTCACTCAGCCGGCAACCGAAGATGGAGGACGAAAAGGCACCCTTGGTGGGAGAAATCGAGGAAGTGGACGCGACTCCCGAGGACGGGACCCCCCGCACGAACGAGATGGAGAAGCACGTGCGGACGAAGGTCCCGGAGGCGGAGATCCACCTGTACCGGCAGGGGAAGGGCCCCGTGGCGGTGTTCAAAACGGCGCTGGGAGGGTGGGAGCAGGACCAGCTCGAGGTCCAAGACATCCTCGAAAAGCACGGACTCAAGTCGGTCTACGCGTTTAATCCGCGAGCCGGGGGGCGCGGCGTTCCGGTCCGGTTCAACCCCAGGAACGGAAGGTCCGTCTTGACGTATAGGGACGGGGCTGTTGTTTACCTCGATGGAGAACCTAAGGTTTTTTTTTTTTTTTTTTTCATGTTTTGGTTTTCTTAAAATCATTTCAATTTGCTTCAGAATGAAAATTGGACAAAACTTATACACAACTTTTAAGTGTGTTGGAGATCCCACTAGTGATATAAGTGGGGGGCAACTCTCGCCTTATAAGCCAGTGTTGTGAGGTTGAGTTAGGCCCAAACTCACATTCTAAAAAAGTGCAATTCTATTGTTTTTAATAGCATTGGAGTTTTACTTCGATAATCTGTATAATAAAAGCTTGAATTAAAGGTCTAGGTTACTGAGTTAAAACTTCAATTTTGATTAGAAAACACCAAAAAACACATAAGGAACCGCATCTATTTAAGTTTTATCCTAGAAAATATTCTTTTTAGTTTATTTGATGAATTGAGTTTTTTTTTTGGTTGGGGGCGGGGGGGTTGATCTGTTATCAATTGGGTTGTTCTGTTTTGGTGGGTTGGGTTTTTGTTGTTCTGGTATTGGGATTGATTAAGTGGATGTAGGTTAATAGTATATTGTTGGAGGAAAGAAAAGAAAAAAATAGAGAAAAGAGAAAATGGAGAGTAAAATTGGCTTTTGAAAAAATAAATAAATCATTTTTTATATTTTTCTTCAATTTAATTTTTAACATTTTCTCTCCACTCTCATTTTCTTTTTGCTTTTCCAAATGGAGCGTGTGTGTTTTGGAAGAGTGGGTTTTAGGATGTTAGGAGATTAGAAGCTGAATGAAAAGGGGGAATTTGAGATTTTGTGGGCCAAATAAAGATTGGAAAGCGAGGAAATTTAATGGTTTGGAACTAGAAAAGAAAAAGAAAATTTAATGGTTTGGGTTAAATCGCTTTTTGTAATAGGAAGACAAGAATGCACTGTGTGGTCTAGTTTAGTGAAGCTAAAAGGTTTTGGTGTACTGTAAATTAGGGAGGGGAATATTCTATGTAGGTGTTGATTTTGATTCCCATAATTAGTTTATGTGGATTCTGTAAAATAGAAAAGTTAGTGGGTGGAAAGAAAACCACAGATTATGTTTGGCTTTGAGGAGAAATTTCGATGGTATTGAGTTAAATTGGCTGCTGCAATAAGAAGAATACCAAACATTGTTGTTTGACAACAGTCTAAAATGTTTTTGTCTGTATGTCGAGGAGGGAACATTTTCTAGAATTTTTCTGTCTCTTGTCATGGATAAGAGTATCCAATTATCCTATTAGTTTGGTTCTTGAGTCTTGAGCATTATAATGCTTGATGTTATGTATTGGAGTATAGAGTTAGAGAAGAATGTTGAAGCATTGTAACAATTGATGTATTGCACAGGCCATATTACCATAGGCATCAGGGAGCAATAATGCATAAATGTTAGCCAGGAATGCTAACTGTATTAATCTGAAGGCTGAAAATTATGTAATTTTTGAGAGGTCATAGTGAGAAAATGTTTCTTGTATACTCTGCTTGTTTGTAGTTGATTAAAGCTGCATTTATATTTGCTTCATACGTCCAGAGGATTTGATGATGCATAAACATATAATCTCTGGAACCAATGGAACTAAATGTTTGTCTTAAAAAATATTTCTTAATGGGAGAAGAGGAAGGAACAAGTATTCAGTAAAATATCTTATAGAAATAAAAAGGGAAAGTTTTTGGCTTTTCCCAGATTCTATTATTTTTCAGATTTTGGGAGGGATCAAGAATGCAAGGCTGTCTAGAGGTGTGCTTTGTACACTAGAATGTTGCGTAATTGGCTTGAAATCATTTAAATTTTTAACAAGCGCCTCTTATCCTAACACCTGCTTTGGGATAGTTGTGTTCTCTATCTGGGAGAGTGGTCTACCACCATCTCTATGATGCTGGAATATCCAAACGTTGGCATTCCATGACAGGTAATGTGCATACAAAAGACATTCCAACACCAAGTTAGTGGCAGTCCGAGAATAATGCAGTTTAGAGAGATGATATCATACATATCCTCTGAAGTTTGTTTGGTATTTGTAGGTGGTGTTTGATTGCTGGATTGTGCAACAGAGCCTAACTAATGATTGGGATTGATTTGGAATCTTCTATTATAACTATGGTGCACTTATGATCGGTCAGTATGTATTTAAGCTGGCAGTTACATGTTCAAGCTGCTTGGCATGGTAGGTCAGGTGAACAAACATGATACAAACTGGTTCAGGGGGGAGAAAATAAACTTCTGTTGAAAGAAGGAATTCTTCTGGTAATTCAAGGTACCTGGCCCCTCTCAATACAAACTGATCAACCCGATACCCCTCCCTCTAACTACCACTTCTATTTATATTCTGTTCTCCTAAGTCCCAACTAACAAAACTTCCATTATTTGTTCTGTTACAATTCGCAGGGTTTTAACTCCCTGTTGTACCCCTCTTCCTTCTGACATAAACCTACTCAATTGGAGGTTTCTTATTAATACACCTATCAAAGCACTAGGCAGTGATTCATGTGATTAGGAGCGTGAGTATCGGGTGTTACCTGAGTTGTACTTGGACTTGGCAGTGTAGGAGCTGGACTGGGTGAATGGAGATTATGCTGTATGGTCCAGGGATTGAGTTACTTCTTTGCTTGAGCTTTAGCCTATTGCTCTCACAGGCTTTTGGTGATATCATGAATTTGTTAGTTGTAAAATTGAATCCTTTTCTTGAGGTTTATAATGCTTTACAGTGAGAATTTTTTGTGAAATGTTATGGTAAAAATAGGTTTGTCCATTCTCTCTAAATCAGATTTATCATGCTTTTTAATTAACTGACGCTTGTGGGTTGCAGCCCTCAAGCATCATTTAATGCCTAGAAAAATAAAGTATGATCCAAATATAAAATCTTGAGGACATCTCACTGATATATATTGTGTATTTTCTTTTACGAGTGATGTAGATATTTTTCTACACTTTTTTTTTATTAGCTAAAATGCCCCCAGTATGACCACCATTATCATGTTGTTAAATATCTATGACTATGATACGCAGTTCATGTAATCCTAATAAAAAAATATAGGTAGGTCATGTAATATTGTCATTAGCTGATAGTTTTCTTTTGCAGGACTCACTAGTTAAACCAGTGACCAGGATCTTGATTGGGGTTGCTTTAATAACCTTTATGATAACACTAGTGTCAAGAGATACTCCGGAATGGTTGAAGAAATTAAACTTTTCTGGTGTGAACTTCCCTCCATGGATCTTGGCTTGTGTGGTTATTGTCTTCACCCGCATGAGGAAGAGAACTAAAGATTTTCTGAAGAAGCGTGGTTGGTGAATGGACTTGTGTTATGCTTCTGTGGTAGGGTTTTATGCATTTCTCTGTACACTTTCAAAATTTGTTCAAACTGACATAATTTTTGTTGATTAATTATATCATCATAAATGTTATAGGTTAATAATAAGCGATGTCACATTTGATGATACATAGATGTTGTTCAGCGAGCATAGGCAATCTCCATAGATGATACATTTCTCTTTTTCCTATTGTTGCTGCCCAAATATGTGATTACTGATTAGAGTGGAAAGAAATAGTTTTATATCATGCCCCGCAGCTTGGTTTGGGAATCTTCTGAGCTAGCTAGTATTATATCGTTTTCTAATCTTCATGGACGAGTACATACGTGTTGTTAGGTACAATTTATTTTTTAATAATCATCAAGAAGTATAGATGTTGATCTATAGGGCTCATAAGCACTTTATGTACAAGTTAAAAATTAGTTTTTAGAGAAACTAATGTGAGAAAACTTTTATAAATTAACTCATACATAAGTTAATTTTAGCTTATGAAGAAGTTTTTGTTTTGTTTTTTTTTTTTCTCCGATAAGTATTTATGAAAAAGTTTATCTAAATAGGTTCATAGTTTATATTTCTTACCAAATGAAAATTTTCACTCACCCTCGTCTCCCTTCCTAATGAAGTTGGTTAAGGTGATTGATATGAAATACTTAAAAGTATGATGTGTGATTTAACGACAATCATGATCCTTAATTACAGAAATGACCCCAAAAAAAATCAAGAGAGAAAAATTGAAATATTGCCGCATAAGAACTGAAAGTATAGTTCATCTTCAAGGGCCTAGAACAGCAGCTAATTTTTCGGAGTATTGCAAATTGTTTCGAATGTATTCTTCACTTTGTTATTGCAAGTGACTAGATGCTTGACGAGTAGCAATTGGAAGTTAATTTTTTTTTTTTTAGAAAAAGTGAAAATTGATAAGATGATAAGATTAATGCTATCATAATTGGACCAATTATCAACTTGTACTATATGAATTGGTATATATTAAATTTATGAATTTTATATTAAATATATTGTATATAAATTATATTGGTTGCGTTGGTGAAGTGGTTTATTTTCTTTTAAATAGTCATGGATGACATATTAGCATGAACATTTTCTATTATCAAGTCATGTCAGCATAGATATTTTCTGCTATGAAATCACTTCATTCATCCTTATCTTCTATTGTAAGCTCCTCACTTTAATATATTTTTATTACAATGTTTCAGTTTCTGCACCTTTTAATTAAGTGTAATTATTCATAAATGAGTGATATTAATACTACATTTCAAAATACAATGTAATTAAGAAGATTGAGAAATGGAAAAGACATAGTATTTTTTTTAATAATATATAGTATATAAAACCTGAAGGGCAAGCCAAAATGGTGAAATGTAGCTCTTTATTTTGCATCTTTCATTTAAAATTGTTTTTGTTAGTAGTTAAATAAAAGAGATGATTAGTTTGTGGCTAAATTATATACTAAAATAAAGCAGAATTATCATAACAAATAATAGCGATATCAATTATTTTTTATGTTTTGTATCTCATTTGCTTATTAAATTATGTTTCAATAAAACATTAATAACTTATTAATGTTTAAACATTGTTAATTTGTACAATTTTATGACACTTGTGTAATACATGACTTTATACCTAGTTTGAAGAACCTGTGAAAGTGTTGGTTGTGGGATAAGGTTTGAAATTTGAATTTGAAAGTGTGCAGCATGGGACAACTAAGACTGACCCAATGTTAAGTGAGGTTTAAAGCAAAATTTAAAAGAGATTTTTTTACTTTAAATGAAAGAGCTACATATTGGGTCTTTTTACCAATATATGTAGTCTTTTTACCAACATATGTGACCTTTTTAATTTATAAAAACTAATAACAAATAATTTTTTGTTGGTAGGCCTAAAGCTTGAGCTTTAATAGCTTTATCCTTAGGTCAGTCCTGGGGACAACATGCACATTAGTATTATCTGGGACAATGCGTTAGCCGTCAGCCTCAAAATGAAGAACATTGTGCATAACTTCCAACCGGACGAGTGCAGCTCCGAATCAGATGAATTTACCAATTCTGACTGATTTGGGACCGAGTTAATTACAATAATACCTACTTAACTACATTTCGAATCTAATAAGATGACTAAATCGACATGAGTCTAGTTTCCGATTAAATTGGTCAATCTGGTCTAAGTTTAATAACATTGGATAAGATATTTGGACATAGAAAGTATATAAGTACAGATGAAACAAGACAGGTCTAAATAAGGTATTATATTACACTTTTGCATATCCGCATTTAATAAAATATCTCTCTCCGGACTCATTTATGTGAATAATAACTTTAGCATTCATCTCTAACCTATAAGTATCTAAATACTACTTAGATTCACTAGTTGTACTTTAGTTAAATAAAAGTGGTATTTTAGATCTTAATTGTTAGACAGCTGACTAGCGATATTTCTCGACCAACCAATTTGAAGAATACTCTGGCAATAGCATTGCAACACAGTCACGAAGATGAAGATGTTAGACGTTGACGGTAGGGAGTTAAGATTTTCAATTTCAACATAAGAAAATTAAGTCATTAAGATAAGATTAATAAGTTATACCCGTAAAGTTATAGGATTGTAAGTATAATATTATTTTTTATTTTAAAATTAATATATTAAATTAAGATATGTTATTTGTACAACAATGAGAAAAAAAGAAAAAAAAAGTATGATACTACAATAGAGAGAAAAAGTGGTGTTGTATAAATTGTTGAGTTTGTATTTGGTTTCCTATCCAGCACCACTACGCACCTCAAACTTGAAATTAGAGTATAGCTTTCACTTTTTTTTTTTTTTTTTTTCCATTTTGACGTGAAAAACTGGTCTTACTTATGTTATCAACATTTTTGCAAACTGTGAGTTGTTGTATTAATAACACAATTCTATTACATAACGTGTGTATATGAGGTGAATTGAATATTAAAGTATTCATACTGACACTCATTCCTATAATTTTTTGTAGATAAATACTCATAATCAGATCGAGACTCATATGGTCTGTAATTCCCTCTCTATCAGGGATATTTTTGCAGATATCTACCACCGGCTTTGGTCAGATTATTATCCCTTTTTTTTCCCTCCCTTATATTTACTGCTAAAACAAACTTTTTTTTTTTTACTGTTTCTCTTGTGTTTCAAATATTAGTGGTGGTCAATGTAACGCTGAAAATAAATGGAAAGTACATGCATGTTATCCTAAAGTTCCATAGGTTTGTCTAATTGACCTCAAGTTAAAATAGAGTTAAACAACTCCATTCCAAATGATTGGTACAATTTTCTGATATACTTTAAGATGAATAGTTGTAGGTATTAACTTTACCAATCAATTTGAATGGAGTTGTTTAACCTTATTTTTACTTGGGATAAGTTAGACAACTCCAAGTTCCATTAGATGAATTATTGTAAGTAGAAGGTTTAAACTTATGCTTTCTACGATTTTCGTTCTTTACCCGTGCCTACACTCATGTTTCACCCTGAATAATTTTTTTCTTTGAAAATACTAAATGTTCCTTAGAATATTTGTAGAAGTTGTGTTATGAATAATATGGAAGCAACTAAATGAGAGAGAAATTGATTCTTTTAAATTTTATGGAGTGTTATCAAAGGTTGTTGTTTGTAGATTGTATGGAAGTTGAGATTAAAGAATACTAGCCCGAGTCTAGAGCTCCTCCATTTTTTTGTCTTTTAAAGAAAAATAAAAATTGCCCCCGCTATTATACCCTGCAATTAGTATCCAATATAGTAATAGCATTACAAATGGCATGCATGACTTGAGTATAAGCAAAAAAATGAGCAAAATATGGTATATTGATAGAGATTACACTACAGGGTCCCTTGTTTATGCTTCTTCCAAAACAAATTTATATAATCTGCCTCCTCCGTCATCCCAACAGAATAGAAAAATAGCAATTTATGATTTCAACAATCTCAATCTTAATATATATAGGTTTCAATGACACATAATTGACTTTCTTATCTAGTTGTCCTATGCATCTTTTTTGCTTCAACATGTCTTTCTCTTTGACCTTGCTGCATCTTCAGAGCAGAATGTCACATAGAATCTTCTGTGATCGATTGTGTGAATTGACCATATTATGGATTCATCTAAGTTGGTCTTATTAGAAAAAGCATATATCAAAGAACCTGCCAAGGAGGCTGGTGATCAAATAACACTTTCAAGAATTTGAACACAAAAATACTGTATTGAATTATTATAAACTATATTTGGTAATTCAATACGTGCTTGGATTTATATATGTGTGTGCATATTTATTTAGAACTGAAAATTGTTGTGGGGGTGGGGCAAGTGTGAACTTCAGCTCCTGTAAGCTCCAGTGATAAAGGGTCATCTGACAAGAAAACAAACAGAAATAGCATGTGTAGAGAAATTTCAAGTTCTCGACAAGGCTAGTTATGTGGTTATGCATGCATAGGCAGGCCAATTGATGTCTGCATGTGTATGCGTTTGATTCAAGTGATGATTTGGAAAATGAGATAAAGCAAAACTAGTACTGCTGAGGATTACCCACATTATTATTAGTGAGTGCCATTCTTTGTTGCATGTTCCTGTTTGCTGAAACAAAATGAATTGTCCAACCATCCATTAGTCTTTGCTCTTTCAACATAGTATTCAAACTGATTTTTAGCATCAGGGACATCCAAGGCCAAGTCATCAAGAGATTCTGCAACCCTTCCAAAACCCTTCGCCATTTGATTCATGGTTATTAGTCCTGATTCAAAGCACTCCTTGAGTAGACCCCATAACCTCTCATTCTTCTTTTCAATGGTTGTCACTAAAGCTTTCTTAACAACCTCATGATGGAAAAATGGCATTCCTAACTCTTTCATGCAGCGACACGCCTCCCTTATGTCGCCTCCAGACTCATACTCCTCCAACAGCTTTCCAATCATGTCCTTGACATCCTCAACTGCCCATCCAGGCCTGCTACTCCCCCCACCACCCCAACACCTCAAGATTCGCTCCCCGGCAAGTCTAGCCTTTAGCAATGACTTTGTCATTTGAAGCACTTTGCTCCCAATTGAACCTGGCCCCAAACACTGTGTTCCAATCTCTTCAAGGTGTTGCGGGGCTAAGACTTCATCCACCACTGCTCTAGCTAGAAACATCGCAAGATCCTCAACAACAACAGGATTGTCCAGAGCAGTATCATCTGCTGACTCTATCAACATCAAAAAACCACTCACAACATCATCAGCTGGGAAGCACAAAGATGACAGCAACACAGAAGCCATTTCCTTCTCCCTATTCTTCCTATCCATTGCCAGAGTTATCAGTTTTTTAATAAAGATGGCATTGAGTGCAGCACAGTTGTTGCTGTTTGCTTGTTCTAGACAGCTATTTACTTCCGATATATCACCTGATAAGAAGTACTCTTGAATGATGGACTGAGTCTTTACCTTGAAACTTTTGGCAGCACTATCTTCTATTGTGTTCTTTTCAGGCTCCACTGAAAATGATTTCAAAGATGACACACATAACCAACCCTCAGATGCTGCTTTAGACATTAGTTGCTGCAGTATTCCACGTGCATTTGGTATGTCAAGTGATAAGTCATCAACTGTGTCAATCAACCGACCAAACCCTTTAGACATTTGGCTAGAGTTAATGAAACCTTCTTCAGCTGCTTCCTTCAACATGTCTAACAGTGGGGATTCTGCCTGACGTCTCTCCATTGCCATTATAAGAGCCCGTTTCACTATTTCGTGATGGAAGAAAGGAACTTTCAGATCTTTGATGCATCTAAAGGCTTCTTTCTTGTCACCACTTACAACATACTCCTTCAAAAAATTGTTTATCTTAGCTTTAACATCATCAACTGTGGTGCTCTTACTACCTCCCCAGCATCGCTCTATGATTTCCGCATGCAGAGGGGCTGCTAGATAGCTTTTCGCAGTTTTTTTCAAGACCTCAACCCCTTTTGAATCTTTGGATAAGTAGGCCATCTGTTTCTTCAAAAATGCAGGAGGAAGTATGTCATCAACCACGGCTCGAGCTATGAAAAGTGCTAGAACTTCAACCGTGTCTGGTATATCTACAATCAAGTCATCTGCTGATTGAACTAATTTGCTGAAGCCTTTGTAAACTTGTGAAGGATCAAATATGTCAGCATAAAGTGCAGATAACAGAATAGCAGCCATTTCTTTTTCTTTGTCATGTCTGTCCATGGACATAGAGACAAGTTTTTTCACAAAATAATAGCCATACTCTGGTTTTCCCAAGTCTTTAACTTCATTCATTGTTGCAACAACATCATCAGTGGCAAAGTATTCCTCCACTATTATTGTAACTTTTTTCTTGTATTCCTCGAGATATGTTGTCGGTTTCTTTTCATTTGAATGGTCATATTCCTACAAAACCATATATACTTTCATGGTTGTTGCCTTGTTGGTGTTACAAAGACAAATACTTTTAGAACAAAATAAGAGACCAAAGATTTGATCCATGTAACATAAGTCACTTTTATAGGATACTGATAAAATCTTAACCCCTTACCTCACTGCTGTCATAGTTTGGATCATTAGGATCAAGAACGTTTGTGTCATCTGTATCAAGCAATCCACCCCAAGTACCTTTTCCCCCAGAACCACCTGCACAATGAGAGTAGGATAAGAAGGTTGCTTCTTTGAATTTAAGGAATGAAAATATTTTATATACATGGTTTGTTAGTCATAAAACACCAAGCCTAGACCATTCCATTCATTGCCTGTGAGTCTCTGACCAAAAGGCAAAGCTGAACATTAAATGAATATTCTAATATTCCAAGCACTTAGATAATAACAATATGATAAGTTAAAGATCCTTATGTTGGTCATGACTGTCACACATGAGAACCATGACTTTTTTATCCACCTCATATTCAAATGTTCTGTGAACAGGTTGCCAAGTATTTAGAAAATTAAGATGTCCAATTATCATGAGTCTCCAAAGACTAAATGAGGGAAAGTGGCAACACAAGTCTATGACTATCACTTATAATACATATTTTATGGTACCTACTTGGTGAAGAAGTTATCATTCACTAAAAACACGAAACTGGCAATGAATATTTCAGGTTAAAGACTTCACCTTTCTTTGGACGTCCATCTTTTTGAAAATATGATTGTCTATGATTCCTTGGACTTAGATTGCTGCACTTGCCTTGCACCTTTGGGGACCTCGGAGATTTTGGTGACCTGGGAGATTTAGGGGACCTTGGAGATTTTGGAGATCTTGGTGACTTAGGAGAAAGTTGCAATGGAGAAACAGATAACGGATCTGCACTTTCGGTTGCAGATCGATGAAGCTCGCGATGCTCATTTGATACATAACCCTCACTGAAATCCATTACGCTTATATCAAAACTTCCACTGTACAATCACAGAAGTCATATATGCTCAGAACAGAATGTCAGCTTCAGAATAAATCAGCCACTCCAGCCAATGATACATCATAGGAGACTTCAATCTCTAATTTGCAACTTGAGTTTTTCTTCTCTTCTTTGCATTGATTGCAGACTATGATCCATTTCCCTTCTGTCCTACAATCACCACACCAAACATGAGACATAAATTTGATGTTCACAAATGAAACAAATTAATCAGAATGCTCAATATTATTTTAACAGAATCATCAATGCCTTTTCTTTTTGGATAATACACAAGGGGCCTTTTATCAATGCTTTCGATACCGTGAATTGTGGTAGCAACCCAGCAAAACGTGATATAGATGTCAAATTGAAGAAAATATGAGTGTGAAATAGCCAGAGAAGTGGACCTTCTTACCTAAGGTTGGAACTAAGTACATATGCTTTATAATTGTGCCAGTGCACACGATCAACAACTTACATGAATAAGTGAAATGCATGTATCCCTTACAACTTAGATAGGAAATCCTTTGAACCAATTTGGTTCCATTGTTTAATACTTAATACATTGTCCTCCCAAGAAACATCTGCTTAGAATGGAAATATGATAGATAAGCCGAATTATGTTTTAAGTAATACCTTCCTTGGCCAAAATGCTGAATAACTAAATATATGGCAATTAACTCATATATAATATAGGCTAAACAATATCATAAAGAGCATACTCCAAATAGGAAGTGGAATATGTACACAGTAGATTAAGAAGAGTCAACCTCTAAAAGAATCACTAACACTTCAAATTGGTAGTGTCTTCATAAAGTAATGCTCGAAATCAGGTGTGTAAGTACAAGATAGTTACAAGTTGATGTGGTAGTTCTTGTCACTTCGTTTCTTGATTTTGATGGTTATTCTTAGAATATCTTAGAAGTCAGGCCAGAAAGACTACAAGCATTCAGACAAAGTTCAGATTTATTACAAGCGAAGATACCTCAATCGTGACAATTGACAAACAAAACTAGTTTTCTACAATGCCAACATACGGAGAGTTTCTTATAGCATCTCATTACTCTACTAAAAATGTAATACGTGACATGTAGTTGAATTTTACATAAATTATTATTAAATATATGTAAATAGTTATACAATTTCGAGAGTACAACTCTGGGTGAATCTTAGAATTTCTTCAATACATGCCACTTGATTTGTTAGAGAAAGAAGAGGTTTTCTAAGAAAATATTTTGTCCCATCAATTCATTTATATATATATTGAAATACAAGAGTTTTTTTAGGTACCACGATAGACCTTTTAACATCTAGGCACAAGAATCAGATTAGACATTACTCACATTAGATTTACGAACATCCTCATTTAAACTCCAAATAAATTTGTATTTAGACATCATAAACATTTCAAATAATCACTATTCAACACTATTTTCCATCAAAGTTTGGAGGAAAATCGTACAAGATTACCTTTAGTTATTGCTTCCAAGAGATGAACGCTTGCTGGAGCAGCATGATCCATGCATTGGCCGGGTACGGCTTTGAGATCCTACAGTGTAAAATGTCTGGATTAAAACTATGTATACGTTTATTATTTAGTTTTAACTTGGAAGTTGCAGTTAGTGACTGGTTTTTCTCTTGTTTTCTTTTTTGGTTTTTTTTCGGTAGTAATGCAAAGAGAATAGACAGTGTTCAAAGGTGGTTGCAAAGTTTTAGGTGTTTGTGTGTGTGGTCGGAAATCAACGCGGATCTTGAATAAGTTTGTCACGTCTAGGTTGCTACAGTTTCACAAACTTTGCCTATAGAAACGGGAGAGGAAAACGCCAAGGAGACCAAGTAACAGAATATAACATATAAAAAGAAATTACATTATTCTTTAATCCACACAATTGATAAAATGAGATGGGGACAGCGCAAGGACTAATCCATGTTCAAATAAAATGGTGTACTCTTTTGTTTGAAGGATTAAATTGTAATACTCTTGTATTTGTCTATCCGTATTTTTTTGGGTCAGATGGAGAAATAAAAGCAATTAATTTATAATGCAGCATTATTTCAATAAAGAAACTGAAATTGAAAAATGTGCATTTCCAGTGCATCAATAGCAGTTAGATATAAAATGTCAGCAAATATGTACACTAAAAGTTAATATTATCTTTATATATTGTTATAGTTATAGATAAAAGTAAGATTAAATTATATTTTTGGTCCCTTATTTTTTTCAATCCGCAATTTTGGTGTTTATACTTTTTTTAAGAGACATTTAATCCTCTTATTTTTAAAAATCAGCAATTTTGGTCCCTCTATCAAATTTTTTATATTGATTGTTAGTGGTTTAATGTTGATTCTAATATGACAATGTTGACTCTGACTTTAACATATTATTTAAATATTGATATGTTAGAATCAATGTTAAATTACTACCATTCAATGCAAGAGATTTGACGGAGGAACTAAAATTGCGAATTTTAAAAATAAGAGGATTAAATGTCTCTAAAGAAAAATAAAGAGACCAAAATTGTGAATTAAAAAAAAAGACCAAAAATGCAATTTAGCTTAAAAGTAAAGAAGTTATTGATGTCTTAGGGCTATTTTTTTCCTGCTCTTTTTTTAATTCTCTTCCATTCTTTCACAATACCATCATCTTTCCCACCTTTTCTTTTTATTATTCTGTCCAAAAAGCCACCATCTTTTCTCTTTTTTCCTTCCATTCGATATGTTCAGGAGGTCGCGATCTTTCTTTCCTTTATTTTTTTTCCCCTTCTCATTCTGTCAAAAAAGTTTCTAATTTTTTGAATTAAAAAATTTTGAAAATTGAATTAAAAACGAAAAGAAAATTATAAATTTTCGTTTTAATTGAAAACTCATTTTTTCTCTCTTCTTTCTTTCTTTGTACTACCTTCATTCCTTTATACAGGAACCTTTCAAGAAAATTGCTTGATCTTTTTTATAAGACTTTCTTCAAATTGTCTTCTACCTTAATTTTTTTTTTTTTTTTACCAAAGTATCTTTAATTACTTTACACTTTTTTTGTGCTCAATAGACAATAAATTTTGTAAATAATAAGATAAATTCTTTCTCTCTCTTGTAAGAATTGAAGAAGATGACTAGCCAAAGTTGAGATGATGAGTTCCAATAAAAATGGAGATATGTTAATCAATTAGGTAGAAAAAGTGAAATTATCAGTCTCAATAATTTTAAGAATAATTTTGAAAAAATAATACAAATTGTTAAAAATTTAATGTTACTAACTAAATTAATTGACTTTTTTTAATTCCTATGAATTAATTAAAGGAGTCTAATTTAAAGAGATAGAGGTAACATTTCTTCAACCAAATAAAAGAAAACATCATTATCTTTTGTGTTCTCTTCTCTCTATCTTTTTCTCTCATCCAAACAAATTCTTAGTCCTCATAGTGGATAAGTATTATTGTTTTGAATATGAGATAACCAATGACATATCTTTCTATAGTTTATAGAGGTGGCTTTCCTTTTTACTCATTTAGGGTGTATTTGAATTGCCGTTTGAGGTACTTCAAATGGACAATCCCACTTTTCCATGCAATAAACATAGAAATAACATTGAGTTGTCATTGAAAAAACATCCATTCACGTTGAGGCAAACTATTTTACAAATACGCACTTAACCATTGCCTTTTGATGCATTCTCTTCTTTGTTCTCTTACTTGTGTTTGACTAGTGTATTGAGTAGAATGATATTGATTGGTGACGAAGTGACACATGTTTAAACAATTATTAAAAGATATTGATTAGAATTGTTATTACAATTATAAGTTGAAATGTTAAAATATATAATATTATCATGGTTAAATTAGTTTTTTAGTTTATCTTTTTATTTAAATTATTCAATTTGGTCCTCTAATTTTTAAAAATATTCAATGTTGCCCTTCAAAAGTAATGATGTTAATGTAGTTGGATATGTGTCCATTTTCACACGTTGACATGTCATGTGCCTTGCCAGCCTTCCATAAAGTTGTTAGTGTCAATTTGGACAAAAAGGTAGCATTAAACATTTTTTAAAAGTTAGAAGATGAAATTGAATATTTTAATAAACGAGAGACCAGATTGAATAATTTAAATAAAATAAAGGACCAAAAGAGTAATTTAACCTATTATCATTTTATACAAATTTAATTTTGTACTTAACTTTATTGTTTATAATTTTAGATTAATTTATTACAGTGTATTATATGATATTAAGATATAAATTTAATTATTACTTGTTTAGATATGTTCAAAGAGTAACTCAAATATACTCAGTACGACCATTGTACACAAAACAAAACAAAAAAATGTCATAAACATCTTAAGCTGTTGAATGACCGTTTTAATTTTTATAACATTGATCTAAACTCAAAAACCCGTAAATAAAATTAACCTATGAAATATGAATTGATACTATTTTACTTATTGTGTTTTATTTTTCAAAATGTATATTATTTTTATACTAATTTAAAGTTTTACTTAGCTTGATTTATTATAATTCTATATTAATTAATTAATTAAAATATTATATAACATAATATTAAAACAAGAATTAAATATATTTTAACCCCTATAATTTTTTCATTTTTGTAAAGTCACGATTGTAGTCCTTATAAATTTATTTTTCTAAATAATTCATATAATCATTTAACAATGACATAAAATACATCTAGATATTCACATTAACTACTGCTTTGAGATGACGCGTGACCTAATATATTTAAATAAATGTTACAACATCAATAAATAGTGATAAAAACCATTTTTAAAAACTTTAGAAATTTATAAAAACAAGCTAATAAAAAACTTTAAAGGTCCAAAACAAAAAATTTACAATTTTATAGAAACTAAAATTATATTAAAGCCTTAAAACTACCATTAATTCAAAAAGTCTTCATTGGTTAAATGACCATCCCAAATTCTAAAACATTGATCAAAACTCACATAAAGACTAGTTTGTCTTCTTTTCTAAAACGAACATTATATGTACCTTCGTCATTGCTCAGAAGGAGTGTAATTTCACTGAAAAGTATAAAGCTCTTTCTCCACTGCACTCTACGCGAAACAAATACACAACATTCTCACATAGTATTATGTATAGCCAACGCGTATATGCCTAGCTTGTTAACAATACAGGCTCAAAAACGGTGAAAAGAAGTGAACATGTCAGCAGAACCATCAGTTAACCCTGCGAAGGTTTTCGGTAAGCAAGCTTTCAGGAATGCTTGTCTTGTCCTTACATTACATAGTCAAAGCTATGTTACGGTTCATGATTCTCAAAATTTTCATGCCTTAGTATCAGGTGCATCCTTTGGATCGCTGCTTACAGCGTCCTTCGTATCTAGTTCATTACTACTAGCAGATGCTTCTGCTGTAACCTCCTCTTCTGTGTCACTCTCGTCATCTGAACAATAAAGACCAAGAGACTACTCAAGTACAGCTAAAGCAAAATGATAGAGACTGTGTTAGTAGGGTTCAGTTGTGGTTAGTTAGTTAGTTGAAATAAGCTCCCGCACTCCCTATAAATAAGAGCTTCATGTAACACTTCATGAAAAAGAAAAGTTTGATCATGCTATGTCCCATAAATAACATGGACAAAACTTAGATATGCTTACCATCATCATTGCCTGCAATATCAAAATCCAATCCTTCACCCCCTCCCATGTTCAACTTCTGCAAAGAAAGTGAATTTATGGTAAAGACTTGACAGTCCATCTAACTAAAAATACAAGTGTAAAATTATATGAATAAACAGTCACTTTTAGTCCCTGAAAGTAGAAGGCGCTGTCACATTAGTCTCTGAATTGAAAGAAATTAAAAAAAAGTTCCTGGATTGTCATTTTAATCCCTAAATATATGCAATATTATCACTTTAGTCACACGTTTTTTTGAATTTTAGACTAATATAATTGCCAATTTGTACTTTCAAGGATTTTTTTTTTTCTTAATTTCCTTCAATTCAGGAACTAATATGTCAGCACCTTCCAATTTCAAATACTAAGAGGCTATTTACTCAAAACTATATTGTTTGAGCTATGCTACTTACAGAAAAATCAACGTTGCCAAAGTCCATCTCAGATGCAGCTGAAAAGGAAATACAGAAATGAGACAAAACAATGGAAAATGAAACCTTAAATTCAGAGAAATTTTGAAAAGCACAAACGTTTATTATCCTGCTCCTCATCTTCATCGACCCATTTATCCCAATCAACTTTCAGAAAGACTGGAGGTTTCCCTCCCTGCTTCAACAATCTGTCCCACCACTTGTTCTCGGCCTTTTTCACCAAGTAGAAGATATTTCTTGAACCAACACTAGCTTTGCTATTCTGAGAAGACATATTAACACACCAATTACAAGATAAATGGAAAAGATATGATTAAGAAACCATCAGCTGGCTGCTCTTACATTTACATCAATCTTGTCAAACAGATCAATGTCAACTTCATAAGGAATCTTCTCTGCACCAGCAGTTGCAGAGAAATAAAATTTTGCTTCTGGCTCCAGTTTGAGCTTAACATCCTGGGCATCAGGCAACTCAACTGTTATGTAGAGTACATCAGACCTCTGGGCCCATTTGACAGAAGGATGACGACTGCATTATAACCAAAAATATCAGGAAGAAAGTTAGAGTGGCAATTTTGAGGAACAGATAATGGTAGACTTGCCAAAAACTGTTTGGTCATGTGAGAAGAAGATTAATAGACTCAAATAAGAAAAGTGTTTTGGGATGAAAAATAGACTGATTGTATCCATGTTAGAATAAATGCTAATTCAAGTAGAGCATGTAAAATAAGCTCTACTTCCACAATTGCGGAGTAAAATAAGCTTTAAAGCATTTGGATAAACACCTTGAGAAGCACTTACACAAGAATGGAGTTTTGAATATTCATTTAGTCATCAACTATTATGATTGAAATCAGCTAACAATTACAAATAAGCTTATGAAATAAGCCCCAAATAACTTATTTGCGTTCCAAAATCTCTTTTGAAAACTCATAGACAGGTCAACATGCTTCATAAATTATAAGTGCTTATTTTAGTGGATAAGCCCAAGTTGAGAATAAGTTCAAATTGAGGCCGAAAAAGTCAGAAACCATCAGTTTGGTTCTTGATAAAGCTCAATAGCATTAACCGATCCACGTGGTTTACCAGACCTAAAGGGATGAGATTCTTATACCAAATTCAGAAATATTCTTTTCTATTTCTTCATCTACGTGCAAATAATCTAGAAGTATCTAAAGGAAATTAAAAGATAACCCATCAAATGACCGCCCAACAAAAAAAATCAAAAACAAAAGAAAAGTGCAAAAAACAAAGAAAGAAATTAAATGCTCACCTACTTACATGCAATTTCTTGGTTTCAATCAATTCAAAGTATAAACTCTTGGATAGAACATATCTCAGTCCACCAAATATTCTAATACTAAAACGATTTATTTACTACCTGAAACTTTTACCTAGACATCAATTTTTCCTTGATTAAAATGTTCCTCAATGAAACAACACTGATTTCTTTCTTTCGACATGAGCTTATATCAAATCAAAAATGTTTTCTTGATCCATGCTAAACAATACCAGACAGCTAAAACGATTGCATCAACCTCACAAGTCATGACTATTCCAGAATCCAGATATATGGTAGATGTCAGAAGATTCCCATCACTTGCATCCATAATCATTACGTGACAGATAAGTTTAAGAATGAAATCAAAAAATAGAAATACACCTTTGAGACCAAATCTAATCTTGTCACACAGATCGTGAATGAACAGGGTACCACAACAGAGATGGCTCCGAATTTTAATAACAATAAAGAATTTTTTTTTACGAACTAGTTGTTTCCTCTATTTCCCGCTACGCTATCAGCCAAACAAAAAAGAGTCCCCAACTCAGAGTGATCCTAATTTTACAATGAAATAAGAGGAAAAAAAAAAAAAATACAGAGCAAGTAATAGTAAACTAAACCCTACATGAAATAAGTGAAAAAAATTGAAAAAAAAGGTTACATAATCATCTCCTTGTAACAAACCATATGAAGATCAACAAACGATATGAATATATAATGTAATTATCGCTTCAAAGAGAATATAAAATGCTAAAAACCCTAATTTTTTTTTTCTAAAAACTAAGCAGACAAGAAAAAAAAAGGAGAACACGAAAAAGTAAATATAACTAAAAGAAATCCACAACAACAAAATACTAAGAAATTTATCCAAGTTAACAAATAATAATAATTAGCCAAACCAAAGAGAAAACACAGTATACATGTACTCTAAAATTTTCTGTTCAACCACGTTCTCGAAAGACAAACGGTAGCTAAGAAAATAAAGTGCATATGTTGAAAAAGCGCACCTCATCTTAGACTTTTTTTTTCCTCTGGCAAATTCTCAAGAGTGGTCGGTCTGTTTGGTTTTCTCTACTCAAGGATGCTTCGGCCACCTGATGGTGAATGACTTTGTTTCGTGTCCTATTTAGATTTTCGTTGTATTCCTCGTAACGTGTGCGACTTAATAATTAGTTTATATTAAAGAGAAAAAAAAAAATACTTTTATAAAAGGATTTGATATACGAAATATTTTTTTATTTTTAAAATCATGTTTTTTAGAAAATATATTTTTTAAGAATTATGTTTTTGAAAATGTCACAAATATGTTTAGTATGTTTGAAATATTTTTGAGAATGAGAGACATAATTATAAATAAACTTTCTTCTTTCATAGGAATTTAGATTTCCACATCCTCTGATGAGAAAGTTTTAGTAAAAAACTTAATTAAAAAACAATTCTTGAAAATGTTAGATTTTTGAAAATAATTGTTAAAATATTTATATCAAATATAAGAATTTAACATTCTCAACCTAAGATTTTTGAGAAACTTAAAAGAATCTCCCTACCAAATACTCTCTAAGTTTATTTATTAACTATGATAATAACTATTTGGCTTAAATATACTTTTAGTCATTTATCTTTTTATTAAAATTCGTTTTGGTCATTTATCTTTTAAAAGATTCATTTTGGTCATTTAACTCTCAAATTTGAGTCAATGTTATTTTTTCGTTAACAGTGATCGTTCTCAATTTTGGAACACGATTTTGAATCCTTTTTTGATTGATTCAAGACTTGAAACATGTCCCATTAGATTTATTTACATGAAAACCATGGAACTCAACTAATATTCAAACCAAAAAGGCTATAAACATGGTAAAAAATAAATGAAAAGTGAGTCTCACAAGCAACTGAAAAAGAATCTGATATTAAAATTTTCAATTTTCTAGTTGCTCATGAAACTCACTTTTCACATGTTTTTCACCATTTTTATGGTTCTTTTTGGTTTGTACATTAGTTGAGTTTTATAATTTTCATGTAAGTGAATCTAATGAAACAAGTTTCAAGTCTTGAATCAATCAAAAAGGGTTCAAAACTGTGTCCCAAAATTGAAAACAATTACTTTTAACAAAAGGACAACATTAACTCAAATTTAAGAGTTAAAGGACCAAAACGAATCTTTTAAAAAATAAATGATCAAAACGAATTTTAGTAAAAAGATAAAGGACTAAAAGTATATTTAAGCCTAACTATTTAAAAGTCACATCAAACTTATTTTTAATTGATTTATACTAATGGTGCGTATTTATTAAACTCTACATTAAAAAAATAATTTAATATTTATGTACTTTTAGTATCTTGACTATTAACTAGTCATAAATTATTATTATTATTGTTATAAATTTTAGGGTTAAACATTTTTGTGATCCCTATAAATATACAAAAGTTTGCTTTTAGTCTCTTTTTTCAAAATTGTCTACTTTTGGTATTTCATTTTCCAAAATGTGCCACATTAAACTCTAGTCACTAATTTTGTCAATGTAACTAACGGCGATGCTACATCACCATTGTACACGTGGATATTTTGGGTGATGTGGCTGCCACGTAGCATTTACATTGTTGCCATGTGACAAGTGTGTCTTTTTTTGTCTCTAGAAAATTTACAAAGTTTGGTTTTAGTCGTTATAAATTTAAATTTTGATTTTAGTACCTATAAAATTTAAAGTTTAGTTTTAGTTCCTATAAAATTCGAATTTTGATTTTAATCCTCATAAAATTCAAAGTTTAATTTTAGTTCTTATTTGTTATCTTATTTTAGTTATTTTTTAAATCTCTAATATCTTCTTCATCCACTTTCACATTCATCTTACAAACATAATCATACAGTATTTCAATTGGAAACCAATTACTTGAGCAGTTTGATCAATCCTCATAAATCATATAAAGAATCGCTACTTGTGTGTTGTTAAACTTTAATGTTGTGACATTTCTAATTGAGAAATGCTAGCAACTCACTCTCTAACACTCTCTTTTAAAGACTCTTTTAAAGTTTTCAATAAATTTTAATCAATAATAAATGTTGGAACCAAAGATGTATGAAGCGTCCAACCCTTGAAAATGTTTTGATGATAAAAAACACATTACCATTTTATACTTAATCTTTATGCGTTTTATAAAAAAAAAAAACATGTTTTTAATATGGACCATCCACACATTTTCATACCAACTAAGTTTTTGAAAACTGCCCAATATGTTTTCAATAAGCATGCAACATGCTAGTTTGAAAAGTGTCCTAAAGACAGTTTTTCAAAGCGTCTTTTATATGCTTATCGTCCATATGTTTTCTCGCGCTAAAATGAAATTTGACTAAGTTTTGAAGTGACCTAAGACAAACATTTCTCGTAGTAACAAATTTGAAATTGTACTATTCTTTGCTATCATCGAATATTCGATTTTTTTCTTCTTATCCTTATAGATAAGAATGACACATTTTTACAAAAAGATTACAAGGAGGAATTTCATGCAAAAACAACTTTTAGCCATTATGTAGCAGTGTATGATCTGACAACTTTTTCTCTCTCCAGTACACTAAAAGACAAACGTTGTCTCCTAAAGAAGATGTGTATGAGCACACTGTTGGAGTTGCACCTCAACATGTTGCCTCCTCCTTCTCAAATGCTCATTGAGAGCGTTAACCAAAGGAAAAAAGTCGATAAAAGGCTAATGTATGCCTCACTAGGACTGATCACCCCAAGGTCTAAGATGGGCCACCCATTGAAGTGCATTAACCCACCAATAAAGGCTTAGCATGGCATGCTTAATCGTGTTGCCAACAAACTGCCAATAAAAAGGTGCAGCATGGCACACCTAATCGCATCATCAACAAACCATCGACAAAAAGGCATAATAGGCACACTCTAATGTGTCGTAGGCATCATCCACAGCAATGTAGTTGACACAACCAAGCATGTCAGCATCATCATGACGGACATGCAACGAGGTCTACATAAGGCCGCAAGACAAAGTCAGCAGCCAACCAATTCAAAAAGGTGGCCAATATAAGACTAGAGCAATATTATTCTGTTCAACACCTCACAAAATCAACTAAGTTACTACGTGAAATCAACAGTTACTGTGCAAGCCTAAATCTAATCGATAAAACACATATAAAAAATTTCTCACCATGTAGAATCAAGCGAGAAGTGTAAAACAAGAATTAACATGAAGCAACAAGGGACGACAGAGCCACATGAAAGAGTAAAGGTATTAAACAAACAAAAAAGTACATGAAGCAATAACTTCAAAGTATTACAAAATAAACTGGCATTCTAACCCTTCACTAAATGGTGACATTAGTAACGTGATCATTTTTGCCTGCAACCTCCTAATTGTTATTTTCCCCCACTAAAACTTCGACCTTGATCATCGGTTCAAAGACGAATGTTTAACTCCCATTTGCCTGGTCCTTGTCTGCATCCTTTGCTTCATCATTGAAATTCGTCTTTAGGGAAGATTTATGCTAGCCACGTTCGTTCGAATACGCCATCCACTTATTATCTTTAACCTTGAATTGCGGGGCCGCCACAGAAAGGTCAAACTTCTGTCCAGGATTCAAGAACTCCACTTGATTCAAGGAATTTTCAAAAGATTCAATAGTGGTCACATGAAGTTCTTGTGCATCTCCTCAAGGGTCGCTTCAGTCTGCTCAAGTTCTATCAAAATCTTCTTAAGCTTGACATGTTGCTCCTTGCAAATGTCATCTAGCTCAACATATCTCGCCTTCTCATCCTTCAGTTGCTCTTGGAATTCCTTCTCTTTCTTGGTCCAAGATCGTTCCTTCTCAACCAAATCCTTGGCCACATTCTCCGCTGCCTCCTTGGCCTGAGCCAATTCTGCTTCCTTCTTAGAAAATGCCTTGAAAGGATCCCAGTCTCCGACATATTTCCTTAGCTACAGGTGACATCGAAACTCAGGCAAAATTCTCCTATGTACCTAACCAACAAAGCCTCACGTGTTCCCAAGATGGCAAAGAAATTGAGAGAATTGTTCATGACATCTTTTGGATCATTCTCAATGGCGTGCCAATGCTCGACCTCTAGCATGGCATCCAGGGTATCAAGAATGACTTTGGGATCTTCCCAGATCGGCCTCACCGTAAGTGAGGAGGTTCCTTCCACTTCTAGAGCAGCATAGGAAAATTTGATATTCGATCTTATGTTTCTTGGGCGTAGGCTCCTTTAGTGGACTTGGATCTTTCACCTTCGGGCTTAAAGGAGTCAGAGCTTTCTCCTTCCTAACATTAACAGGGTCAGCAACCTTGATGACAATCTTTAGGGAACTCTTTTTCCCCCACTCCTCCTCCTCATCTTTAGGGGTTGGCTGCCATCCTTGGAAGTAGCAAACAATGTCTTTGTGTCCATATCGTCCCAATACTTAGTTGCAAAAATAAAATAAAATGAATACTAGTCAACATGAAAATAATTGAGAAAAACAAGCAAGAAATGTACTTATATTATTAGGAAAATTTTCACTAGTGCTTCGCAAGATAATAAAAACCGAGATATAATACTCCACTTTTTCCTCCAAATCAAAAATTCGTTGTCTCGCGACTTTCTCATCATCAATTAACTTTTCTTGGGGAATCTAGTACACCTTGACAGGATTCGAGTTATGATCATAGCACCAATATAAGGGGAATCTTAGCGTAATCACTTCTTTCCTGCCTTCAATCACCCTAATGATCTTGAACAAAGCAAACCAAGACTTGGCAATAGGATGCAGCCAGAAATAATCTGCCTTGAAATCCTTATACGATCCTTCAACGTATTCGAAAATTTGGCATTTGTTAGTAGCATGGAAAGACAAAGCTAGTTGTTTCCCTTAATGGTATGGGACAAATAGGTTGCTGAATAAGGCTTACGTACACACTATCTTTTCTCACCAAATGAATTTACAAATGGCAAACTTGGTAGTACTTCAAGAAGCTCACTTGGAAGTTAGTAAAGGGAAGTTAGACCTCTAAGTCTTCAAAAATTGTACGGAACACTAGCAGGAAATCAACATAGGGCAGCCGAGGATCTCGGTTCCTAAATGTCGAACATTCGACACTTCCACTCATCGAAGGTAGTACAGGTCTCCAAGCCTCTTCCCTTTGCGGACCTTGCAAACAAATTCTGGTGTCTAAGCCAGGCTTTGTTGTCATCTATATGTCGTCTTTTCCATTTGGGGTAATCTAGACCACTTCGCGAACCTCATTAATGTTGACCATTGATGGCGTTCCCCGAACTTCATCATCAATCCACTCCAAGCCCTCCAAACTTAGGGGAAGCTCAACAACTCTGACGATTTCACCACTTTTCGGACGTTAAATGTCCCTGTTAAAAATGTCATATAAATCATTGTAGAAGTGTTGGTGGGAGGTTCCCTATAACTTGGGAATGCATGAGCTGCCTTAGCAACCTCCCCAGCTTTTCGCTAGCTGGCATCAAGATTGATGTTTCACAGATTGGCTTGGTATTTGTGGATCTCCTCTTCTGTGATCTCCCCTCTAGGATCCCTTTGAAACTTGCTTACTATCGCTTATTCGTCTTTTTGCAGCAAACGCCCACCAAATTTGGTAACTTTGTATATTAAGAATACTCCATTGAACCCTGTGCTACATCCAAGATTTCTTCATGATTGGGGATCCAAATCGATGCTCCGGAGATAATCTTAGGTCAGCATATACAAATTTTCCAACACCTCTCACTCGAATGACTGAGGCTTGTCATGAAGTACAAGGTTCGCCCTAATATGCTGATTTTGCCTTCCCTTTTTTCTTTATCAATGTCGCTTGTTGTTTCCCTCGATTGGGCATCCGAGACTATAAAGCCTGCCTACCTCAGCAGGGTTAAACCACCTATGGTAGCGCTGCAACCCTATGTCTAAGGGAAAAGGCCTTTTATTCACTGAGATGGTTGGTCCTCTATGTGAGGACCCAGGCAGCACATTGGCGTTGTCGGTGGCACCACGGCTATCGTCGCCGTGTCAAAAAGGGCACCTCACAGCAGTCGTTTTGTAGTGAACCATCTTACATCAACAATGTAGAGAAAACACAAGAAATAAAAAAAAAAGAATTGACAAAAAATATAGAGAAGGGGTCAAAAAGTTACCTTTAGCAAGAAAATATGGTGAAAACTATGAAGAACTGTCAAAAAATCGCCCTGGAAGTTTGTCAAAAACCACAAGGACGTCCCCAAAAATTGCAAAAAAAAGAAAATCATTGAAGCACGAAATGCGAAAGTGGTAAACAATGTAAACCTAGGGTATTTATACCTACACTGATTTCACCATACAAGATTTGAAATTCAAATTTATTGCAACCATTTTGAGCCTCGTGTAACTGCCAAAATCACAGGGGAATTTAGAGAATCACCAATCTCCACACGCCACGCATCCAAGGCCCCAATCCAACTAAAGCCCAAGAGTCAATGCCTAAGTAGGACGGGAGAGCAAGGCCGACACTACGGCCTCCACCGACACCACAAGGCTTGGGGGCAACTAGTTTAAGCTGTACGCTGAGCTGTTCAACCTTAAGTAGGCATCATCTCACCAAATGATGTCCACTTGGGGGGCAACTGTTCTAGGACAAAAGAAAAGCGCGCCAACAACACATTAAGCCGACATCATCCCAATAGATGATATCGATTCGGGCACAACTGTTCTAGGCCAAATACCCACATGGCTCAGATCAACATACCCATGTTAGATGAGTGTGCCCTGTCCACGAGACTCCACCCTGCTCCAAAAGCATAAGTCAACTATGGACTGACACTCAAGCTTAACACTGCCATGTGCATCCTAGATCACCAAAGCAATCCGTGTGACCCCTAACTGTTGGCACATCACCACATGATTTGTAATCATCTAATCGCTTTTTCTACCAAAATGCATAGTATTTAAGGGTCTCTTGATTACCAGTTATCTATCTATCCTTATTTTTTTCTCCACATCTCTCATATACTGACTTAAGTGTTGGAGTCTTTGCAGCTGGCCACAACTAGAATTCTCCTGTCGCCGTTGGCACCACTGTACAAATTCTCATCTCAGCCTTTGAAGTTTCCCTATGGTTTCACCACCAAACAGTCTATTTAATATAAATATATAATTTTATACTAATGCAAAATATTACTTATTTTTTAATAACTAATTATTTATTTTATTTGCAATATTTAATTTTTCTATAGTTATTACCTTACATATATCATTAATTTTGTTACCTAAAATATAATAATAAATTTACATAATAAATATGATCAAATTAAGACATTTGATAACATTAGATAAAATCATAAAAAGTTAAAATAAATAAAAAAGTTGATAAAATCATAAAAAATTAAAATAAATAAAAAAGAAAGAAATATAAAAGTTGAGACAAAATTTGAACTCTAAAGTAAAATATATTAATCTAAAAGTTAAAAAAAATTGATCTAATTGGTTTGGGTTGAAAAAAGATAAATCTGATAATTAAACTAATTGTAATTAGTTTGGTCCAAATTTAAAGTGAAAAAAACAGATATTCAAACTAATTCAACCCAATTTAATTAGTTTGATTTAGGGTATGTTTGGATTTCTATTTGGGATCCTCCAACATACTTTTGGACCATTAAACTCAATTTGTTACCATGTTTGGTTACTCTCAAAAGTTATTCCTAACCTACGTTTCACTCTAAACTCAATTTGTAATGAAAACAAGATGTGACTTGCTTTTGAAACTCATTTTCCATTGGTAGTATATAACTATATATGCAAGTGTAAAAGTATTTGTGATTACTATTATTCAACAAATTCACTTTATCAACGTACTTTTAAACAAAAAATATCCAAATATAAATTACATTATAATAACTCATTTTTAATCAAATTTAAATTTACAACATATTTTTAATTCAAACTTTTGTTTACAAACTTTAACCCATCATGCACTTAGATTTTGGAATTCATCCGGTAAATACGTTATACTTTCCACACTCTTTTTTACGCTCATCCCAGTACCTAACATTATAGTACAAACAACTAGGCATGGAAGAGAGGGGTTCTCTGCTGGGGAATGGAAAAATTGACAAAGGATTTTTGAATTCAATATCCTCCCTATTATTTCCTTCCTCGTACACACCAATTAGGGTCCAGTGTAGACTTCCCGAGGCTTCCCAGGACTGGGCCGCCATAAATGTCCCAGAAATTGGAGTAAGGTATTTGAACTCAAATAAAATCTCTGCTTCATTCCATTCGTGCTCTGAAAATATCCCCTCCGCTTTGCATTGTAGATCACACCAAAGTATTGGGTTCCAATTCCATTTATCAAATATGTAGTTAAATGAAGAAGTGAATTGCTTGGTGCCATTGATGAGCACGCTGAACTTGAAAATCAATACATTGAGACGTGTCGTACTAGGCAATATAGAACAACATACCGCCATCTTAGGAAATTTGTTTCGAAACGAGAAATGCATTGACGATTTCTTGCATCCGCGATACCAGTCCTCGCGCCTTGCAAACTTTTGGAACAACAAATCGAAATCAGAATACAAAAGCGGACTAGGACTGCATACTTGGATGACATTATTGGGACTTGTGTATGGATAATACACGTCAAGATATGTAAACCAGGGATAATAACAAACAAGCATGGCCTTTGGAGACAATTCTGAGCTCAACTCTTCATCTTGGTTCTCTTCAAAAAATCGATATCTCCCTTCCCAATAGCCAAATATCACTTCAACTTTCGGCAATATACATATACTATCTGGTAGCTGATTAAGCCTTCTGCATTGATTCAGGGACAATAGTTGAAGCCCAACCAAATTTCCAATTGAAAATGGCAATTTCTCTATGGCTGTCTTGTCTAAATATATTTCTCTTATTTTCTCCATCTTTCCCAAAACTTCTGGGAAGCTCTCAAGACAAGAGCACCCCTTAAGATCCAAAATTTCAAGGGATGTCAACATGATGCAGGGTGCTAGAATTTTTAGCTTGGTGCATCTTTTAGCGCTCAAGGAGCAGAGCTTATCAAGAAACCCAATTGAGCCATCAATTTTAACTAAATTAGTGCAGTTATCGAGACACAAATTCGTTAAGAATGGTACTTCTCTTAGGCTCGGTAGATCAGTTAAGAACCTGCAATCTTCAAAGTTCATTATAGACAATGATTCCAACATCTGCAAAATAAGCAAATGACTCAAGTTATTGTTTTTTTAACTAGAAATTCATGTTGAAAATAAAAACTTAATTTGAAAATTGAAACTGAAACATGCCTTGTTTGGTTGGAAGATTTGAAGGCAACTTTCAGGCATACGGAGTATCTCAACTCGTTTAGGATTGAAATCAGAAGGTAAAGATGGTGAAGGATAGCAGCGCCAGTCTAGCACTCTCAAATTATTTGGTAGATGCTCGGGGCCTGTAGAAAAGATTGCATTTTCAATAATCAAAATTCTCAGGTTCTTCAACTCCTTGAAGGCTTTTCCATTCCATTGCACTTGTGTGTTGTTGTACCCTTCAAGCTTTATGAATTCTATTTTATCAGTTCCCTACGAGGCCCAAAGCACAGTTTAACCACAAAAATGTGCACATTAGTAATGTCATCCACATATTTGGATAAATTTACTAATTAATACTAAATCTTAACGTTCTCAGCTAATAAATTTCATCAAATATATTTACTTGACAAAAGGGGAAATAATTCCAAGATCTATGACGTATTCATCAAAGTCCGTAAACAAAGGAACGAAAACAAAAGAACTAGCGTAGAGATGTTTATAATTTCTAACATACCGTATTTTCTTCCAAAACGTGAACAATGTCCTCATCAAACCATAACCTACTACGTCTGCCAGGCTCAAGTGTTGATTCTTGCCTCACAATTTCTCTGCCTGTGACTCGAATTAGATCATGCATTCTCACAAAACCAGAAGTTCCAATCTTTATGAGAGATCTGTCAACTAACACTCTCAAACCATCTTCTGCATGAAAACCATGAGCGTGCAGCATTTGTGTGACATAGCCCACTTCACAAGTATCGAAGAAACAAGCAATGTCAAGGAAAATTCCCTTCTCATTTTCTTCCAAACCATCATAGCTTATTTTAAGTATTTCAAGGATCTTTTCAGGGGGAATTCTTTTATACTTATCCAATGCAGAATTACACTCATTTAAACTTTTTCCAAATAAGTGAGAACCTATCACTTCCAAAGCCAACGGAAGGCCACGCGCATAAGAAATTGCACGGTTTGAAACATTCACATAACTTGGATCAGCTTTATATTTTTTAAAGGCATGCCAGTTAAACAATTCAAGAGCTTTTTCATCATTTAATGGTTTAACCTCATATAATTTTACCACCCCATGAGTAGCTAGCAGGTGTTTGTCTCTTGTAGTGATAATGATTATACTTCCAGAGCCAAACCAATCATATTCCCCTGCAAGTACCTTTAACTGCTCTAATTTGTCAACATCATCTAAAACCAGAAGAACCTTCTGTTGTTGAAGCCTCCTTTTTATTATTGGAATTCCTCTGTTGACATCTCCCACTTTGATATCTTTCTCCTTCAGTATTTCAGAAAGTAGCTTTTCTTGGAGTTCCACAAGGCCATGCTTATTAAGTGCCTTTTCTCTAATGTCAGGGAGAAAACACATACCTTCCAAATGACTAAACATCAAGTTATATACAGCTCGAGCAATTGTGGTTTTACCTATACCCCCAATACCATAAATTCCTATCATGTTGACATCAGACTCAAGTGATCCAAGGAGAGATTTCACTTCTAGCACTGCATACTCTAGCCCAATTGGATTATCAACAACATGTAAAGCAATGCAATTAATCTTTTCAGAGATCTCTTTAACAATCTTTCGGATAAACTCATATTCTGGTTGAGACCTGTCCATTATAGAAAAACATGTGAATTGAAACTAAAGCATCAAATTGGTGTTTAGTTCACACATTTCAATATTAGTATTAATATGAAAATTATTAGGCAAATAAAAAAATAAAGTTTATAACATATATGTAATAAAAGGGGTAGTATGAAATACCCATGTTGGTAATGCCAGCCTGATAGATCAGCTGCTTTAGATAAAGCCCGCCTCCATTTTGTCAACTTGTACCTGTTACCATTGGAGCCTTTCTTCGTGTTTTGCCAATGCTTCTGAATAAGTCCCTGTCTGATGCCGAACTTGGGATGGATCCACGTCATAAAATATTGGATAAATTGATCGACCTTCTTCCTTCAAGCACTCAAAGATCTTGACAAGTTCATCCAAACAAAAACTTGAGGATGCATAGTTCTTGGAGAAAACAACGATGGCAATCCTTGAGTTTTGAATGGCGTTGACAAGAGATAGTGTAATTTTTTCCCCTCTTCTAAGCCATTCATCATCGATGAAAGTATGGATTCCTTTTTCGCGCAGAGAATTGTACAGATTACCAGTGAAATTGTGACGGGTGTCTTCACCTCTAAAACTGAGAAAGACATCATAAATCCATTTGTATTTGAAGGAAAACGAGGACGATGCTGCTCGCTGTGCCATGATTTAGGAACTTGAAAAATATAAACACCAAGAAACTAGGAAGACAACTTATATTTGCACTTTGCAGTAAAACAAAGGTTGTGATCAGCGAGAAGCAATTAGCTAGTAATTATATACCAAGAAGTTTCGTTTTTTGTTGTTGTTTAACATAAGAGTTTTCTTATGGTTGACTACAGATGAAGCCTTGGTAACATCCCGATGCTGTGTTGTAATTTACCAATTCAACCTTGCATTGCAAGAGAGGCACCGAAGCAATGTTTTAAAACTTGGACAGGTCATCGACTCGGTTAGGACACTGGGTTAATGGTTGAACTGGAGGGTCACTAATTAAACTGCTTGACTCGGTCTCTATTAAAAAATTTAAAAATATTCATGACATGTAGATTTCATACCTATAAAATTTATTAAATTAAATTTTAATGGTGATGTGTAAACCAGAAATAAATTAACAATCAACAATTATATTTAAGATGAAGGTGAAAGGACTGGAGGTTACGCATTGAGGTCAAACAAACAAGAACAGGTGAATGAAGGTTATGCATTCATGTTAACACAAGAGGCATTTATGTTATATGCATACCTGCATTCATGATTTTGGTGATTATTATCATTAGTAAATAAATATTTTTAAATATGTAAATTATATTATTAGTTGGGGTTTTTATTTTTTTTCAATAGTTATAGTTAAAAAGACGTCATTTCACATTTTAAAAAAATAATAATTTTAAATCGGTCCAAATCAACTGACCGGTTCGACCTGCCGGTTCACCAGTTCGATCAGTTGACCCACCAAGTCAAACCGGGTCGGTGGCACATCTGATCCGATCACTAGCTCGGATCGGTTCCACCACCGGTTTCCGGTCCAGCCGGTCCGAGCTGGTTTTTAAAACACTCCGAAGACCTGAAATCGTTGACTGTCAGAGCAAAGCATATCTAAACACGTAAACGGATAGCGTGTGTCGCCCAGTGTCTGTAATCTCGATTTGCAAGGTCTATGTGTTATTTGTTTATTTGTTTTGTGATCTATGTTAACATTGCTTTTGGTTCAAAAGAAGGGGTAAAAATGCAAAATCTCCTACCTGCTTTATATGTCTTTTTTACAGGGAAAAGAAATATAGAGAATAAATTATATTAACACCTTTACGATTTTTTGAGTATATAATTTTTGTTTTTTTAGTGTTTATAATAATTTTTTTTATAAGAGTACACATATAATGTTTTTTAAACAATCAAGGGGTTAATGTAATGTATAAAAAGTATTAGTATAATATTTATCAAATAATTAAAAAAAATTAATATCAAAATAAAAAAATAAGAGATATCGAATAAAATTTGACAAAAGCTCAATATAATTTACGCAAATATATATAACAGAGTACACCAAGTACTCAAACCTTGTGCAAGAGACGTGGGAATGAATGTACGAAAAGAATCCATAGAAATACATGTCATTGGATTAAACATCAATTCGAAAAGGACAAAATGTTTTTACCTACCTAAGCTTGGAATCAAAGATTAAGACTCAACCATAATAAAATCCAACAAATAGCTTAAGTCAAAGGAACTATTACAAAAAGTAATTTTGTTCCTGGCAATTACAAAAAGACCATGTGCTATAAAATATACCAAACTTTCTTGATCTTTTTGCCTTTTAACATACCTCCATATGGTGAAGAAAGTGATTAACCAGAGAATGATAAAGTCATATCAAAATCCTGTCCTAGTAAATAAATGATACCAACCTTATAGAAGTATCGCATCAAATTTCTTTGTTTGATTTGATTTAATTAAATGGAAACAAGAGTGAAGGAGAGTAATCTTATTGAGCTGGGAAGGGAAGGAGAGGGGAATATGGATAATACAACAATATAAAAATAATATAATAATATTGTTATAACTTTACAAACAATAATAGGAAAAACCAGAGATAAAATAAAATTTTAGGATAATTTAGTTTGTGCATTAAAAAAATTATAAACTAGTTTCTTTGTTTCAAATCTCTTAATATTAGAGAGAAGACAAAAATAATGAGAGATTTTAATCCCTCCATCGCTCTTTCTCTATCCTTGAAATTTTAAAATAACAAAACAAAATTGGAAAAAATCGGTTTCTCTTTCGTCGCTTTCCTCTTGAATGCTTGCAGACAATCAATTAAAAAATTATACCATGTGTCTCTATTTACATGTCGCACACAAATGTCTTCTTTCTTCTTGTCTTTGTAAAATAAATAAATAGGAGTTTTTATTTTGTAAAGAACACAGCAAGCGGAACGGACCTTTTCGCCTTCCTCGAAGTTTCTTTTTTTCAACAACAATTTTTAAATTAGTGTCAGGAATATAAAATCTTGCCAACTTGTAACAAATAGCTCAACCACTCCGATGACTTCTTGTGCCGTGATGGTCGGCTCTCACATAAATTAACGTTCTGGATTCGATTTTAGTGTTAATTTATTTTGCGTCATTTCATTGAAGATTCTACCGTCTAGAGTCTCTAACAACATGTATATCTCACTCTTTGATTTATTTACCTTTAACTTCATGAAAAAGTTGAAATTTACACTATTGTCCTTCAGTAAACTTTGATCTGAATTTACAGAGGATCAAATTCAAATCAAACGAGGCAGAAAAAGGTGTTGGGTTATAATTTTGTTGAGTACTCTTTCTCTATCTCACTATCATTTGACAGATTGAATCAAGGCACTTGGTTTATGCAAAGGTTTATGCTAATATCATAACCAAGTAGAAGATATTTCTTGAACCAACACTAGCTTTGCTATTCTGAGAAGACATATTAACACACCAATTACAAGATAAATGGAAAAGATATGCTTAAGAAACCATCAGCTGGCTGCTCTTGCATTTACATCAATCTTGTCAAACAGATCAATGTCAACTTCATAAGGAATCTTCTCTGCACCAGCAGTTGCAGAGAAATAAAATTTTGCTTCTGGCTCCAGTTTGAGCTTAACATCCTGGGCATCAGGCAACTCAACTGTTATGTAGAGTACATCAGACCTCTGGGCCCATTTGACAGAAGGATGGCGGCTGCATTATAACCAAAAATATCAGGAAGAGAGTTAGAGTGGCAATTTTGAGGAACAGATAATGGTAGACTTGCCAAAAACTGTTTGGTCATGTGAGAAGAAGATTAATAGACTCAAATAAGAAAAGTGTTTTGGGATGAAAAATAGACTGATTGTATCCATGTTAGAATAAATGCTAATTCAAGTAGAGCATGTAAAATAAGCCCTACTTCCACAATTGCGGAGTAAAATAAGCTTTAAAGCATTTGGATAAACACCTTGAGAAGCACTTACACAAAGAATGGAGTTTTGAATATTCATTTAGTCATCAACTATTATGATTGAAATTTACTGAAAAAGTGACAGCAATTTTGCAACAAACAACTGTGACAGCAACAAACACTTGTTCTTGGACAGGTTTATGAGTAAATGCTAAGACACCATTAGTTGCCAACCCCCACATTTGATGGGGAATTTTGTCATTCAGATGAGTTATACAGCCACTGACTGTTTCCCAAATGATTCAACCTCTACTCATTAGTTTAGCCAAACTAGAAGGCCTTTTGATATGAACTCTAAATTTCCTTTCAATGCTACCACTTCTATTCCTACACCTACAACCACTTTGTTTCTTGCTAATCCTTTTTGCTACAAGCCTCCAGTTGTTGTTCCCTCTGACAATGTTTCTATAGCCTATGGATCCCATTACTAGGAAGCCAGTGATTCAAACAAAAGCTCATAGTCACAAACAAAACCAAATTATATAACTTTAATTTCAGTAATGTTGGTTTGAGGATCAAGGGAGGAGGTATCTTGGAACATTGACATTCTAAAGCTCATACTCACAAACAAAACAATCAACTTAATTATAATTAACCAGTAACCATCAAAACTCCTAAACCAACCATCCAAACCATTATGAGGAAGATAACCAAAAACATAAACAATGTTAACAAAACCTCAAACACAAACAATCTCACAACAAAATTAAAGTCAAGAAACAACATAAGAATAATCAGACATAAAATGTGGCAAGGTAAAGGTGTTTCTTCGTGTGTTGCCCAATATTCAACATAAATACAGAGTGACATACTCAGAAGCAGAGAAGTAGAATAAACATGGGTCCTACAGTCCTTTAATCTTATGCATGTATAAACCCACATACCCACAAATCGAAAGAACAAAACAAAGACAAAAAGAGCAAATTTTCACAAGCACAAAACCCCTTTTTTATTTCGGGAAATTTAATAGAGCAATAAAAATCAAAATTTTTTAGGACAAACAAATACCCACATGAAATTTCACACACAAAATGGTAAACCTTACAAATATAGAAAAGGAGGACAACCTGTGGATGGTGAGTGAAGAGGGGCGCAAGACTAGACAACGGTCAGAAATATAGCACCTAGTATAGGTTAAGGTGAACCTGGATTCTTCCTCAGTGAAGACCTACAAAGGAAGAGAGAACACCTCACAAATCCAGTTGCCGCGGGTCCTCTACCACTGTTCCACCGTTAGCCATCATGGAGAAGTCGGAGGAGGAGAGGATTTTTTTCTACGCTCCATTGAAGAAAGACAAAGGGTTAACTTTTTTTGTTTTAAAACTTATTTTGCTGACTCATTAATTGATTTAATTATTAAATAATTAAATTATATAAAAAATGACACGTGTCTGGTTGTCTAACAGTGATTAATTACTGATTTGGTGTCTAAATATAACGACTCTAATAATAAATGGCATGAGTTTAGCACGGAAGAGAGAGGACCTCTGCTGTGGAATGGTAAAATTGACGTGGGATTTTTGAATTTAATATCCTCGTTATTTATTCCTTGCTCGTACATACCAATTTGGGGGTTCCAATATAGACTTCCAGTGGCTGCCTTGCCCGCCATAATAACTGTCCTAGAAATTGGTGTAGGATATTTGAACTCAAATAAAATCTCAACTTCATTCCATTCATACTCTGAAAATATCCTCTCCGCTTTGCATTGTAGATCACACAAGAGTATTGCTTTCCCCCCCATCTTGGAAAGTATGCAGTTACATGAAGAAGTGAATTGCTTGGTGCCATTGATGAGTACGCCGACCTTGAAAATCAATACCACGGGAAAGTTCACACTACACAATTCAATAAAACAACATACCGCCATCTTAGGAAATTTGTTACGAAACGAGAAATGTATTGACGACTTCTTGCCTCCGCAACACCAGTCCTCGTGCCCTGCACGCTTTTGGAACGACAAATCAAAATTAGAAAGGAGTAGCATAAGCGGATTAGGACGGCATACTTGGATGACATTATTGGGACTTAAGTATGGATAATACGTATCAAGATTATATGTCAAATATTTCATTTCCAAGTCATAATCCCTCATAAGCGTGCCCATTGGAGACATCTCCAGATCAAAATCCCTAATAAGCATGGCCATTGGAGACACTTCTGAGCTCAACTCTTCTTCATCTTGGTTCTCTTCAAAAAATCGATATCTCCCTTGCTTATTATTAAGTATCACTTCTACTTTCGGCAATACAAATATACTACCTGGTAGCTGATTAAGACTGTCGCATTGTGTCAGGGACAATAGTTCAAGCCCTACAAAATTTCCAATTGAAAATGGCAATTTGTCTATGGCTGTGTCGTCTAAATATATTTCACTTATTTTCTCCATCCTTCCCAATACTTCTGGGAAACTCTCAAGACATGAGCAATTGTGAAGATTCAAAGTCTCAAGAGATGGCAACATGATGCAGGGTGCTAGAATTTTTAGCTTGATGCATCCTTTAGCACTCAAGGAGCGGAGCTTATCAAGACGCCCAATTGAATCATCAATTTTAACTAAATTAGTGCAGTAATCAAGACACAATTTCGTTAAGGATGGTACTACTTCTATTAGGCTTGGCAGCTCGGTTAAGAACCTGCAACCTTCAAGGTTTATTATAGACAATGATTCCAGCATCTGCAAAATAAAAGCAAGTGACTCGAGTTATAGTTTTTTAAGAAGAAATTCATGTTGAAAATAAAAAATTTGAAACTGATACATGCCTTGTGTGGTTGGAAGATTTGAAGGCAACTGTCAAGCATATGGAGTATCTTAACTTGTTTAAGATTGAAATCAGATGGGAAAGACGATGAAGGATAGCAACGCCAGTCTAGTAGTCTCAAACTATTTGGTAGATGCTTGGGGCCTGTAGAAAAGATTGTATTTTTAATAATCAAAATTCTCAGGTTCTTCATCTTCTTGAAGGCTTCTCCATTCCATTGCACTTCCTTTTTTTTCATGATAATTTGTCCATTCTGTTGCCATTGTATGTTGATGTACCCTTCAAGCTTTAAGACTTCTACTTTGTCAGTTCCCTTCCAGGCCCAAAGCACAATATAAACACAAAAAATGTCATCCACATATTTTGATAAATTTACAAATACTAAATCATAACGTTCTTAAGCCATAAAACATATTAAATTGAGAAAAGGGGAAAGAATTCCAAAATCTAGCACGTATTCGTCAAAATCGGTAAATAAAGGAACGAAAAGAGAAGAAATAGCACAGAGATGTTTAAAATTTCTAACATACCGTATTTTCTTCCAAAACATGAACAATGTCCTCATCAAACCATAACCTGCTACGTCTGCCAGGCTCGAGTGTTGATTCTTGCCTTACAATTTCTCTGCCCATATCTCGAATTAGATCATGCATTCTCACAGAACCAGAAGCATCAATCTTTATGAGAGATCTGTCAACCAACACTCTCAAACCATCTTCTGGATAAAACCATGAGCGTCTAGCATTTGTGTGACATAGCTCACTTCACAAGTACTGAAGAAACAAGCAATGTCAAGGAAAATTCCCTTCTCATTTTGTTCCAAACCATCATAGCTTACTTTAAGTATTTCATGGATCTTGTCATGAGGAATTCTTTCATATTTATCTAATGAAGAACTTACACTCATTTAAACTTTTTCCAAATAAGTGAGAACCTATCACTTCCAAAGCCAATGGAAGGCCACTAGCATAAAGAACTACACGGTTTGAAATATTCACATAATGTGGATCAACTTTATTATTTTTGAAGGCATGACAGTTAAACAATTCAAGAGCTTTTTCATCATTTAATGGTTTAACCTCATATAAGTTTACCACCCCGTGAGTAGCCAGCAAGTCTTTGTCTCTTGTGGTGATAATGATTATACTTCCAGAGCCAAACCAATCATATTCTCCTGCAAGTGCCTTTAACTGCTCTAATTTGTCAACATCATCTAGAACCAAAAGAACCTTCTTTTGTTGAAGGTTCCTTTTAATCATTGGAATTCCTCTGTGGACATATCCCACTTTGATATCTTTCTCCTTCAGTATTTCAGAAAGTAGCATTTCTTGGAGTTGGACAAGGCCATGCTTATTAATTGCTTTTTCTCTAATGTCAGGGAGAAAACACATGCCTTCAAAATGACTAAAAATCAAGTTATACACAGCACGAGCAATTGTGGTTTTTCCTATGCCGCCGATACCACAAATTCCTATCATGTTGACATCAGACGCATGTCCAAGGAGAGATTTCACTTCTAGCACCGCATTCTCCAGCCCAATAGGATTATCAGCAACGTGTAAAGGAATGCAATTAATCCCTTTACAGACCTCTTTAACAATCTTTCGGATAAACTTATATTCTGGTTGAGACCTGCCCATCATAGAAAAACATGTTAATTGAAACTAAGGCATCAAATTTGTGTTTAGTTCACTCATTTCAATCAGAATTAATCACATAAATTTATTGTGTCCATTTCTTAAATTTCATCGATCAAGATAGATCCATGTGATTTATTCCGCTTTCCTTCTTATGAGTATGAATATGAAAATTATTAGGCAAATGAACAAAAAAAAGATTATAACTTATAGCATATATAATAAAAGAATAGTATGAAATACCCATGTCGGAAATGCCAGCCTGATAGATTAGCTGCTTCAGATAAAGCCCAACGCCAAAGTGGCACCTTGTCCATGTCACCTCGGAACCTTTCTTCGTGTTTTGCCAATGCTTCTGAATAAGTCCCTGTTTGATGCCGAACTTGTGATGGATCCACATCATAAAATATTGGAAAAATTGATCGACCTTCTTCCTTCAAGCACTCAAGGATCTTGACAAGTTCATCCAAACAAAAAGTTGAGGATGCATAGTTCTTGGAGAATACAATGATGGCAATCCTTGAATTTTGAATGGCGTTGAGAAGAGCTGGTGCAATTTCTTCCCCTCTTCTAAGCCCTTCATCATCGATGAAAGCATGAATTCCTTTTTCGCGAAGAGAATTGTAGAGATTACCAGTGAAATTGTGACGAGTGTCTTCTCCTCTAAAACTGAGGAAGACATCATAAATCCATTTGTATGTGGTGGAAGATGAGGATGGTGCTGCTCGCTGTGCCATGATTAGGAACTTCAAAAATATAAACACTAAGAAACCAGGAAGACAACTTATATTTGCAATAAACAAAGGTTTGTGATCAGCGAGGAGCAATTAGCAAGTAATTTGTGAGAGAGGCATCGAAGACCTGAAATCGTTGACTGTCGAAGCAACTAAACGCGTAAACGGACAGGGGAGCATGACTCAAGTCAATCACTCTATCATATGAAAATATCCTCCTCCAATAAAAAACTATTAAAACTATGAATGTAGCTTCTTGGAAATTACTTAACAATTGCAATCTCTTCCTTTCCCTATCCCAAAAAGGGCTTCCCCTTTTCATTAAGACCATTTTAAATTATTTTCACCAATAATTGTGTTTCTTCAGCATTTTGTCTGTACAATTTTTGGCTTATGTGGATCCGTCCTAACTAATTAATAAGTAATTTCTTTCACATTTTAAAAATATTTAACAGTTGAGTTAATAACTAATTAAAAATAAAATATTAAATGAAAAGTAATTTTTAGTCATGTTAAACTTTACTGTCAATTTAATAAACCCTATAGTAGTGTGTAATTTAATAAATTTGTTTATAAAATAATTATCAATTTACTTTTTTAATTTCTAACTTTTAAAAATAATTATTGAATTCATTATTTAAGTTGCATCACTATTTACTATGAAGAAAAAACTACAAAAAATTAGCAAACGTTTGTAGCACCCTTTGAGTATGTAATGCAATTGCATATCATCCAGGATTTGAACTCGAATTTTCTAATTAAGCTGAAACAATCTCGTACCAGTTCATTTATTCGTTTAATGATGATAACATACTTTCTTTGTTCATTATATGAGATGCTTTTCAGTATTCAAAAAGTAATATTTGAATTACTTCACACTGTTAATATTAAAAAATATTTTTGTTAAAAATATCCTTATTACATATATTATTTTCTCTCTATTTTCTCTTTGTTTTTCTTTTCTTTACTCCAATCCATCTCAATAGAAATGGGATATTAGTATTTTCCTTTACTCCATTATTACTCGTTGATTTGAGGCGTTTGATGCTTCTCTTGCAAGGTTGAATTGGCTCATCCAGTGCATTGGTGGTAGTGTGGTACATTACACACTATCATCCCCTTCCATCCATCACACACGTACAGTTATTTGTCCGAGTCTTCAAGTCAATCATAATCACACGAAAATTCCTTATACCAACAAAAAAACTATTAAAACTATGTACAAAACCTCGTGGTAATTACTTAGTAATTAATTGCAATCTCTACGATTCTCTACACCAAAAGGGGGTCACATTTTCATTAAAGTCATTTCAATTATTTTCTCTAAGGGCATATACATCGCGGTTCTTGTAAGGGAGAGATGCTAAATGAGATTAGTGCTTGTCAAGAACAAGCTATTGGAGATGCAGAGTGTCACGTTTATTAAGTACTGGTTGCTTATTTAAACCCTAATGCTTAGACTTCTTTAAAAAAAAAAAGGTTTAGGTCATCTTCACTGCAAAAACTCATTTTTTTTTTCACTTTTTAAAATTCTTAAATAGGTCTACCATTGTATATCACTCATATTCACTTTTTATAATTTAAACAATTTACCTCTCCAACCCAACAATTCTAAAATTTTTGTTAAACAGGTCTCACAAATAACTTCACATTCTTACATTTTATCATTATTTCATAAAAATACATGCACATGGGACCCAGAATAACTTTTTTTCTATTATATATATATATATATATATATATATATATATATATATATATATATATAATTATGTATAATACATAGAGCAAAATAGGCTATGCATTGATAGTGTAAAGCAATTTTATATTGTCATCCAATCACAAACAACCATATATGGTTGATTGGTTGACAGTGTAAATTTTTTTATACTGACAGTGTGTAGCCATTAAACTCTAATACATATACATTTACTCATAATATTAAAAAATGTATAATTACTGATAGGCCTATTTAGGCGAATATACTTAGGCCAATAAACCTACTAGCCTTTAGATTAGGCTAAATTTTTATGCAGCACAATCTAAACCTTAAAAAAAGACATAAAACAAATAAATAGTCCAGACTTTGACCATTAAATCACACAATGAGAGTCAAAAACTTCCTTTTGGATTTGACTCTTGAGAGACGTATAATTTAGAAGTACATATAATAATAATTATAAATTAGAAAATTCATAGTTGAAATTTTAATTAATTTTAGAATTTATTATATATATATATATATATATATATATTTAAAATTAGAGTGTTAGTCATATATTCTTTAACACATTTGTCATAACACATTTTTTTACTGGTTAAAATTTATTAAAAATTATAAAATTATGAGTGAGATTCATTAAATACGAAATAGAACATACAATTTTTATAATTTCTAATAAATTTTAGCTAATAGTAGAAAATATGTTCAAGAAAAATGCTAGCAACACACTCTAATACATTCTTTTTATTAACTAAAATTTATTAGAAATCACGATAATTTGTAGCTCTCACTCTCATTTACTCCCTCTGTTTTTATTTTACTTATCGATTTTTTAGAAAATTTTTGTTCCTATTTATCTATTGTTTTCAAAGTTCAAGATAACATTAATTATTTTTTTGTTAATTACACCATTACTTCCCATCTATTTTTTAATTTATTTATACATTTATAACTAGTATGCATTTATTGTGGAGTAGAAATGAAAGAATATAATAGAAAACTTCAAAACTATTTTATAGAAAACAAAAAAAATTATTGCATTTCTTGGTATGTGCATAAAAACTTTAAACGACACTTAAAAAGGAACGAAGGGAGTAATGAGTACTTCATAATTATGTAATTTTTAATAAATTTTAATCAATAATAAAAAGTGTGTTACCTAAAAGAATGTGTTGCTAGTACTCCTCATGAGTTTGTGTTAAAAAATATGTAACTGATTTTTCTTTTGCCTGTTTAAAATGTACCATTGTGTTTGGTGGCAAAGAGATGACAAAGAAATGGAGGGGGAGGCATGGAAATAGGAGGGAGCAACAAAAGTTTGTCTGCTTGGTATGTACAAAATATATTGGAAAGAAATAAAAAAGTGGTGTATCCCACTTAAATTTATTTTCACGCAAAACTGGTGAGAAATGGCTAAGAAAGGCAAAACGACTACTTACAAACGTTGATAATCGATTATTGGTGATTGATAATTGATTACTGTTTGTTTTTTTATACACAAAATAATTTTTTTATGATTTAATCGATTAAAACAAAAGATTTAATCCATTAAATTATAAAAATAATCGATTATTTAATTTAAAAATCAATTTTACAGTATTTTTTATTTTTTTATTCCTCTCTTTCCTGTTTAAAAATCAATGCCCAAGCAAGACCGGAGAGCAAGGCCAACACTACGGCCTCCACCAACACCACCAGGCTTGGGGGCAACTAGTTCGAGTTGCACGCCGAGTTGTTCAACCTCAACTAGGCATCATCTCACTGAATGATGTCAACTTGGGGGGCAACTGTTCTGGGACAGAAGTAAAGCGCGCCAATAACACGTTAAGCCGACATCATCCTAACAGATGATACCAACTTGGGCTAGATCAACATACCCATGTCAGATGAGTGTGTCCTGTCCACGAGACTCCACTCGCTCTCAAAGCACAAGTCAACTATGGACCGACACTCAAGCTTAACATCGCCATGTGCATCCTAGATCACCAAAGCAATCCATGTGACCCCTAACTGTTGGCACATGACCCACATGATTTGTAATAAAGGGTCTCTTGATTACTAGTTATTTATCTATCCTTATTTTTTTCTCCACATCTTTCATATATTGACTTGAGCGTTGGAGTCTTTGCAGGTGGCCACCACTGAAATTCTCCCGTCGCCATTAGCACCACTGTGCGAACTCTCATCTCAGCCTTTGAAGTTTCCCTGCGGTTTCACCACCGAATAGTCTATTTAATATAAATACTTAAGGGTTAATTATGTTTTTGGTCCCTCATTTTTTGTCGATTTTCGTTTTTAGTCCCTCAAAAATATTTTGATCGGTCATAGTCCCTCATAAATTTTCTGTCTGTGTTTTTAGTCTCTGCCGTTAACTTGAACCGTTAAGTGATAACGTGGCTCCACATGGGTTGCCACGTGGACTACTAGGCTGACGTGGCAGTCACGTGACAATTTTTTTTTAAATTGATAGAAAATGTAAATTATGAAAATAGTCCCTTATTTTATCATGATTTACGTTTTTAGTCCCCAAAAAAAAAGTTTGACCGGTTTTAGTCCCTCAAATTTTTTTCATTTATGTTTTTAGTCCCTCCCCTTAACTTACATAATTAAACTTTAATAATCAATCAATTAATTATTATTTACACTCATACAAGTTTTTTCCTCAAAATTTATTTTAACCAATAATTTATTAATTAATAATAGCTCAAAAGCTTATCACAACACTTCTCTTACCTCTTCATCGCTATGCTTCGATAATTCAAGGTATTCGTAATCTCTTATGAAAAGACTAGCAATCTAATCTCTTTGATTATCCTTTACAAGTAATCTTTTTATTCTTTTTTTGAGTTTTTGTTGTGAAATAATGTGTAAAATAATAATATGTGTAAATAATAATTGATTAATTATTAAAGTTTAATTGTGTAAGTTAATGGGAGGGACTAAAAACATGAATGACAAAATTTTGAGGGACTAAAACTGGTTAAACTTTTTTTTAGGGAACTAAAAACGTAAATCGTGATAAAATGAGGGACCATTTTCATAATTTACATTTTTTATCAATTTTTTTAAAAAAAATTGCCACATCAGCCTAGTAGTTCACATGGCAAGTCATGTGGCAACCCATGTGGAGCCATGTCATCACTTAACGGTTCAAGTTAACGGCAGGGACTAAAAACATGAACGAAAAATTTGTGAGGGACTATGACCGGTCAAAATATTTTTGAGGGACTAAAAACAAAAATCGACAAAAAATGAGGGACCAAAAACATAATTAACCTAATATTTAATTTTATACTAATGCAGAATATTACTGATTTTTTAATAACTAATTATTGATTTTATTTAAAATATTTAATTTTTCTATAGTTATCACCTTACATATATCATTAATTTTGTTACCTAAAATATAATAAAAAATTTACATAATAAATATGATCAAATAAAGACATTTGATAACATTAGATAAAATCATAAAAAAATTAAAATAAAAAAAAAGAAATACAAAAGTTGAAACAAGATTTAAACTCTAAACTAAAATATATTAATCTAAAAGTTAAAAAAAATTGATCAGATTGGTTTGGATTGAAAAAGATAAATCCGATAACTGAACCAATTGTAATTAGTTTGATGCAGATTTAAAGTAAAAAAAACATATATTCAAACTAATCCAAAGTAATTTAATTAGTTTGATTTAGGGTATGTTTGGATTTCTGTTTGAAATCCTCCAACATAATTTTGGACCACTAAACTCAGTTTGCTACCATGTTTGGTTGCCCCCAAAAGTAACTTCCTGATCTACGTTTCACTTTAAACTCAATTTGCAATAGAAGCAAGATGTAACTTGCTTTTGAAAACTCATTTTCCATTGGTAGTATATATACAAGTATAAAAATACTTTTGATTACTATTATCCAAACAAATTTCATTTTGTCAACATGTTTTTGAACAAAAAAATATCCAAACATAAATTACATTATAGTAAACTCATTTTTTTATCAAACTTGAGTTTACAACATACTTTTAATTCAAACTTTTGTTTGCAATCTTTACCCCAATCATGCACGTAGATTTTGGAATTCATCCGGTAAATACCTTATACTTTCCACACTCTTTTCCCGCTCATCCCAGTACCCAACATTATAGTACAAACAACTAGGTATGGAAGAGAGGGGTTCTCTGCTGGGGAATGGAAAAATTGACATGGGATTTTTGAATTCGATATCCTCCTTATTATTTCCTTCCTCGTACACACCAATTAGGGTCCAGTGTAGACTTCCCGAGGCTTCCCAGGCCTGGCTCCCCATAAATGTCCCAGAAATTGGAGTTAGGTATTTGAACTCAAATAAAATCTCTGCTTCATTCCATTCGTGCTCTGAAAATATCCCCTCCGCTTTGCATTGTAGATCACACCAAAGTATTGGGTTCCGATTCCATTTATCAAATATGTAGTTAAATGAAGAAGTGAATTGCTTAGTGCCATTGATGAGTACGCTGAACCTGAAAATCAATACATTGAGATGTCTCGTACTGGGCAATATAGAACAACATACCGCCATCTTAGGAAATTTGTTTCGAAACGAGAAATGCATTGACGATTTCCTGCATCTGCGATACCAGTCCTCGCGCCTTGCAAACTTTTGGAACAACAAATCGAAATCAGAATACAAAAGCGGACTAGGACTGCATACTTGGATGACATTATTGGTACTTATGTATGGATAATACACGTCAAGGCATGTTAACCAGGGATAATAACAAACAAGCATGGCCTTTGGAGACAATTCTGAGCTCAACTCTTCTTCATCTTGGTTCTCTTCAAAAAATCGATATGTCCCTTCCCAATGACCAAATATCACATCAACTTTCGGCAATATAAATATACTATCTGGTAGCTGATTAAGCCTTCTGCATTGATTCAGGGACAATAGTTGAAGCCCAACAAGATTTCCAATTGAAAATGGCAATTTCTCTATGGCTGTCTTGTCTAAATATATTTCTTTTATTTTCTCCATCTTTCCCAAAACTTCTGGGAAGCTCTCAAGACATGAGCACCCCTGAAGATTCAAAATTTCAAGGGATGTCAACATGATGCAGGGTGCTAGAATTTTTAGCTTGGTGCATCTTTTAGCGCTCAAGGAGCAGAGCTTATCAAGAAACCCAATTGAACCATCAATTTTAACTAAATTGGTGCAGTTATCGAGACACAAATTCCTTAAGAATGGTACTTCTCTTAGGCTCGGTAGATCAGTTAAGAACCTGCAATCTTCAAAGTTCATTATCGACAATGATTCCAACGTCTGCAAAATAAGCAAATGACTCAAATTATTGTTTTTTTAACTAGAAATTCATGTTGAAAATAAAAACTTAATTTGAAAATTGAAACTGAAACATGCCTTGTTTGGTTGGAAGATTTGAAGGCAACTTTCAGGCATACGGAGTATCTCAACTCGTTTAGGATTGAAATCAGAAGGTAAAGATGGTGAAGGATAGCAGCGCCAGTCTAGCACTCTCAAATTATTTGGTAGATGCTCGGGGCCTGTAGAAAAGATAGTATTTTCAATAATCAAAATTCTCAGGTTCTTCAACTCCTTGAAGGCTTTTCCATTCCATTGCACTTGTGTGTTGTTATACCCTTCAAGCTTTATGAATTCTACTTTATCAGTTCCCTACGGGCCCAAAGCACAGTTTAACCACAAAAATGTGCACATTAGCAATGTCATCCACATATTTGGATAAGTTTACTAATTAATACTAAATCTTAACGTTCTCAGCTAATAAATTTCATCAAACATATTAAATTGACAAAAGGGGAAAGAATTTCAAAATCTATGTCGTATTCATCAAAGTCGGTAAACAAAGGAACGAAAATAAAAGAAATAGCATAGAGATGTTTATAATTTCTTACATACCGTATTTTCTTCCAAAACGTGAACAATGTCATCGTCAAACCATAACCTACTACGCCTGCCAGGCTCAAGTGTTGATTCTTGCCTTACAATTTCTCTGCCTGTGTCTCGAATTAGATCATGCATTCTCACCAAACCAGAAACACCAATCTTTATGAGAGATCTGTCAACTAACACTCTCAAACCATCTTCTGCATGAAAACCATGAGCGTGCAGCATTTGTGTGACATAGCCCACTTCACAAGTATCGAAGAAACAAGCAATGTCAAGGAAAATTCCCTTCTCATTTTCTTCCAAACCATCATAGCCTATTTTAAGTATTTCAAGGATCTTCTCAGGAGGAATTCTTTTATACTTATCCAATGCAGAATTACACTCATTTAAACTTTTTCCAAGTAAGTGAGAACCTATCACTTCCAAAGCCAACGGAAGGCCACGCGCATAAGAAATTGCACGGTTTGAAATATTCACATAACTTGGATCAGCTTTATATTTTTTAAAAGCATGCCAGTTAAACAATTCAAGAGCTTTTTCATCATTTAATGGTTTAACCTCATATAATTTTACCACCCCATGAGTAGCTAGCAAGTGTTTGTCTCTTGTGGTGATAATGATTATACTTCCAGAGCCAAACCAATCATATTCTCCTGCAATTACCTTTAACTGCTCTAATTTGTCAACATCATCTAAAACCAGAAGAATCTTCTGCTGTTGAAGCCTCCTTTTTATTATTGGAATTCCTCTGTTGACATCTCCCACTTTGATATCTTTCTCCTTGAGTATTTCACAAAGTAGCTTTTCTTGGAGTTCAACAAGGCCATGCTTATTAAGTGCCTTCTCTCTAATGTCAGGGAGAAAACACATACCTTTAAAATGATTAAACATCAAGTTATACACAGCACGAGCTATTGTGGTTTTACCTACACCCCCAATACCATAAATTCCTATCATGTTGACATCAGACTCAAGTGATCCAAGGAGAGATTTCACTTCTAGAACTGCATACTCTAGCCCAATTGGATTATCAACAACATGTAAAGGAATGCAATTAATCTTTTCAGAGATCTCTTTAACAATCTTTCGGACAAACTCATATTCTGGTTGAGACCTGTCCATTATAGAAAATCATGTGAATTGAAACTAAAGCATCAAATTTGTGTTTAGTTCACACATTTCAATATTCAGACTTAATCACATATAATTGTGTCCATTTCTTAAATTATTGATCAAGATCTATATGATTTATTTCGTTTTCCTTCCTTAATTATTAGTATTAATCTGAAAATTATTAGGCAAATAAAAAAAAAATAAAGTTTATAACATATATGTAATAAAAGGGTGGTATGAAATACCCATGTTGGTTTGTTTCATTTTAGTCTCTACCATTAGGTTTGTTCATCAAATCTAAACAGAGGACCAAAAGAAAAAAACACAAAATTATAAGGACCAAAAATTAAGAGGATCAAAACGAAAACAATCAAAACTAAGAAATTTAAAATGAAAATAATCTTATATTATAGGAACTAAGCAATTATTCAAACCAATTTATAAAAATTAAACCTTCAAACACTAAAATGCACTGATGGAGAGCAAAAAAATTAAACTTACAACAAATGCATTAGTGACTAGCAAATTAAAATTAAACCTTAAACAAACAACTTCGTAGAAGTCATGCAATGATGCAATCACCTTTAAGTTATAAAGCAAATATAACAATTGGGGAGCAGCAAAAGCAAAGCATAAAATAAGACAAAGGTATCAAAACAAATGGTAGCATATGAGCGTGGAATAACAAAGAAAATGAGCGAAAAAAAGATGCACAATGTTATTATTATGAGCAAATTACAATAGCACCCTCCACCTTAAAGTTTCTTGACATTGCACATGATCGCCCTTCTTTTTTAATGTTTACCACAATGTGATGTGTTTCATAAGTAACACAAGGTATCAATGTATAAGGAGTGCTAGTAGAATATTTTTCAAACAATTAAGAGGTATCAATGTAATTCATAATTTTTTTGGCTGGTCACTAGTACTAGTCATTATAGGTTTAATTTTTCTATTTATCATTAGTGCATTTGCAATGTTTGAAAGTTTAATTTTTATAAATTTGGTTTAAATAATTATTTAGTCCCTATAATATAAGATTATTTTCATTTTAGTCCTCTTAATTTTGATTGTTTTCGTTGGTCCTCTTAATTTTTGGTCACTATGATTTTATGTTTTTTCTCTTTTGGTCCCTCCGTTAGATTTGACAGACAATCCTAATAGTAGGAACCAAAATGAAATAAAAAATTATTATAGGAACAAAAATTTTAAAAAAATAAAAAGACTAAAAGCAAAATAGAACCTCTATTTTATAAGGACGAAAAAATTATTTAAACCTTATTTTTATGGCTCTCTAAAAAAACGAATTTAAAATCATTACTTTACAATTTAGAGGTTTCCCAATTTTTTACAATTTCTCGCTTAAATTCCTTTTAAGACACTTTCATCATTTATATTGAATTACTACAATTAATTTAAAGATAAAATATATTTTTAGTCCATCTAATTTAAAAATGCACCATTTTTAGTTCTCAAAGTGGTTTAGATCACTTTTTATAACCACTATTAAATGTTATTTGAATACTAAAAGTAATACATTTTCAAATTAAAGAGACCAAAATAGAACAAAAAATTTTTAAGGACTAAAACCAAATTTAAAAAATTTTAGAAGAACCAAAAATATATTTTACCCTTAATTTAAACTTCAAAAATTATTTCACTAGTACTTCACTAGCTTTTATATTTTTTAATCAACGTGGCTTAAGGTTTAAAAAACAAATTAAAATATTATAAAACTAATAATTTAATTCCTGTTTAGTTCAACTTATTTAAAAAAATAATTATTTATTTTCATTAACTTTTAAGGATAACTTTTAAAAAGTAAGCAATTGTTGTAAACTATGACTTAATCTGCAGGTTTTTTATTTTTTGAAGAAAATTCTGCACGTATAACTATTTGCATATTACTAATATATTTAGACTAAATTAATTGTATGATTTTAGATAAAAAAAAATTAATTAAAATACATTACTGTCATCTAATCATAATAGTTATTTTAACGTTTATAATAGTTATTTTAAAAATTATACTTCAAATAATTTTATTAATTAATTAATTAATAATATAAAAATCATTTCATTGAGAGCGGATCAAATTAAACTTTTTAAGATAAATGTGCATATAAAATGACAACAAATTACATGTTTGAATGAAATCCTGTGAAGGCTGAAATTTCACCATCTTACAATTATATATGTATTATAATTTAATGGTACACGTACATCTTTCTATGGTAACAATTATAATTTAGGATGTTGCTACTAGCTAATTAATTATCAATATTTTTAAAACCAAACCGGTCATTAAATCGATCAAGACATCAATTCACGATTCATTGGTTCAACAGTTGTTGAACTATAATTGAACCGATATTAATAAAATAATAATAATAACTACATAATACATAAAAAAATATTAAAAAAATAACCTCATAATTTTATAATACTACAAATTAAAAATAAAACACAATTTTGTAAATTCTTTATATTTACAATATCTACTAAAATACAAATCAAATATATTATGATATTCAAATATAAATTTTAACTATATACATTAACATTTATTGATAAAAACAAATTTATATTTAAAATAAAAAAATAATAAATACTTTATGTTATTTTTTTTTAAAAAATAACATCAAAATAATATTATATTAAACATTTTTCTTTAACTCACTATAAACTTATTTTTGGTCGATTTTAATTGATTTCTTCAATTTTTGACCAATTTTTTAGTTTTTTAACCAATTTCTCCAAATCAATTCTATAATTTATTTAAACCAATCTAGTAACCAGTTCACCAATTTTTCAAACCAACCAACCCGTCAAATCTAGTTTTCAAAACACAGTTAATTATATTGATAGTATGGACTTTCTACAAATGTTAACAAATAGCACTCGATAACGTTATCTTACTTTTTGTTTCTTCCACCTTCGTTAAGTAGCAAAATACACAAGGCAACTAAATTTAGTGATGAAGAAAGCAAAAGATAGGAAAGCCACATGCGTATTTATCTTGGACACTGGGATAGCTACTTCCACATTGATGCCATCGAATTCTAATCCCAATTCACATTGATCAATGACTTCATTGCTAGAGAAGGAAGCAACGAAAGATGCTTGCTGTCACGTCCCATGTGCATTCCAATAACACCAAATTTTGTGCTCATTGAATATATTTTTTCCTGAAACTTGCTCACCAATTTATCAGATCCATATTTAATTGCCCTTTATATGGATAGGTGAAATGGATATCCTCACTGCGAGTTTTAGTTTTAGAACATGGCATTCAATCTGTGCCTAACAGACCCATTTGGTCCATGTTGTTTACCGACACCAACAGCACGCATTCATTTTCTGAAAGTACTCCATCTACATCTACAAATTATATCTGATTTTCATCCAAAAACATATACATGACCAGCTACTGAGAAGTGAGAACCATGAATGTTTCCCTTCTATATGGGACCTTTTATTCGCTTAAATGTCATTAATGATCAATTGGGGCATAAAACATTCAAGATAGAAAAGGAAAAACTACAGATTTATAGCAGTTCCTGTCAATTGTAAGTTAAGCAAACTATCACATGTAGAATGAGTCAACCTAAATATCAATTATTAAATCAAAGTAACCAAAAAAGAGGAACCTAACTCAATAGCATGCATGTATGGGGCAAGTCAACGATATGCAGTTTTGTGCAGACAAAAGATCTATACTTTGGCAAAATTCTGGCAAGTGTTCCAAGATTCTCACAAATAATCCAAAATGAGCTCCCTTTAAGAAGCAAAATTCTCAATCTTTGGCGCAGAGAATGTTCCTAAGTTGGGTGGAATCCCTTTAGTTTCTTCAAGAAGCTCCCAATAATCCGATTTAAGCTCCTTTTAAAACACAACATTTTCTAATGCATTGGAGAAACAAGCGAAACCTTTCTGAACAAATTCATATATTATGTTACAACATCTGAATAAAAACAATAGATATCCCGAGTTTGCAAACAACATTTGACCTAATTACAACATAAGCATCCAAGATCTGAACCCTTTCCACTGATTCATGAACTTTAATTAATTAAATTAAATTCTCACATATTGAAATAACAGATCTTCTAAATTGGGACACCAAATACATCACAATCAAATACCTCTATTATAAACTGACAATTATCAAAACTTAAAAATCTCAGATCCGTTAACTTCTGGCGAAAAAAGGAAAAAAGAAAACAAATAAACCAAAAAATAGTTAATAATCTTAAAATCAATTTACTGGTATAGAAAACCAGAAAAAAATTACTATACTTGCCTTCTTAGGATGAAAACACAAAGCTTCAAAGGGATCAGCACTCAAAAATTAGAAATTACCCGCGCCCTCATAAAAAGGATACATGCAATTGGTGGAATAGGTAAAACAACAACTAACTATAACAACTATTTTTACAGCGGTCGTTGTTTTACCTATCCCTCCAATTCCATAAAATCCGACACTGAGAACCGAGTTTACGTTCAGCACTCATCGTATTCTCCTTCGTTTCTGTCCCCGATCAGAGAAGGTTCGAGCTAAGTCATATGCTCAGGGCCATAATATTCAGTTGTTCACACCGAATAATTAGAAAATTGAAAAGTAAAGAAGGAGAAACAGCACCACAATTCATATGAAATGAAGGCTGGAGGATCCACCGATTCAGCACCGTTGTTTGCCTTTAAATCCGTGGTCCACTCCTCGTGAATATGAATAGCCAGCGCATCTTCGTAGTTATCGTAGCACGTGAACGGATGAGAAGGATACACGTCAAATTTTGATTTTTATATTGCAAATTTATTTTAAAAAGTTTTTTTTCTTTTTTGTCAGAAGTCACCAACCGATGTTTCTAGGTCTTGGCTGTCGTGGGTTACCAAGGAGTCACTCTTTCCAAGGTGCTTCACCCTAGACAAATCCCGTATCCTCCGGTTAGTAGAGATTGTCCTTGACACTGTATTAAAAAAAAAAAATTCTCATCAGGCAAAACACCTTTTAATAAATAAGCTTTTTTCAGTGTGAATGACTCGATAAATTAGTGTCAGGCATAAGTACATCTACATCTGCATATGCCTTTAACATGGTTCCTTGGTTTCGAAGGGGTATTAAAACTCAAGAATTATAACATAATAATTTTAACTTCATATTTAAATATTTAGATGTAGCTAAAAATTCAACTGTAAAATGTAATGTTTATTGAATTAACTTATTTGGGCAAAACGTGGTAAGTCGATTCATAAATTCTAAATGTATATAAACTAGTGTAATAATTCATGTCATGCACGGGTATTAAATTTATAATTTATAATTTTTTATATTAGTATAATTATTTAATATATTTCTTAATTATGTTTTAATTTTATAAAAACATCTATTAGAAAATATGTATATCAATATATATATATATATATATATGAATATTAATATAAATTTAAATAATTTTATATTCACATGCATCTCACATTTTTTTAATTTATAAAAATGTGTGTTTTGAAAATATTACCTTTATCAATATATTCTCATTTGTATATAACTTCGATTTATATAGAATTTTAATAAGAGATATTAATGTCAAAAAAATATTTTAAATTAAATTTTGTAATAAGTAGTTTTTTTTTTTCTTTAAAAATGAGTTTAATAGGTATTAAATGTCAATGTAAAAGTTTCACATAGTTAATTATCATATACATTAATTTCAATATCCCAATTAGAATTTTTTTACGACAATAGATATTTTTTTTTGTCCTACATCAAAACTATTCCTTTAAATTAAAAGACACTAATACTTAATTTCAAATAATATATAATGCATCATAGTCCTGGCATTAATTTTTTGAATATTTTGAAGCATTCATTCCTATCTTTATTGTATGATACAAATTATGATGTACTACTTTTATTGCTTTAGATTTTAATTACATTTTGTCTAGATTTTTTTTTATAAATATGTATAAATATAGAGTAGACTCATATACATTCATATATATTAATCTTATCTTAATACTTATACAAATTAACAATTATTTGCAATTACATTTTGTAATAATTGATTTATCATTTAAATCTCAATTTCTGTTGAATAATAAAATAAGAGAGAAGATAAACATCAATCAATGAAGACTAATTAAATTTATATATACTTGAATAAATTATATTGATGCTTAAGTATATGTTTTATTATCTTTTTTTTGTTTCATATGTATAGTAATTATTTATTAAAGATATCATTTTAAAATTTTAAACTAATTAAAAGAATTGATAGCATTATGTAATATCTTGTTCCAAACATAATATTCATGATATACAAATTATTGTTTTATTAAAGCATTATTTTATTAATCATTAAAAAGATAATAAAATGAAAATTACTTTCAGAGGAAAAAAAATGAGTATGGTAATGGTAATTAAGGAAACAGGTCATACACTGATAGTGTAAAATAGTTTTACACTGTCATCTAATTACAAACCACCATTTATTGTAAGTTTGTTGATTTTTATAATAAATACTTCAAAAGTCATATCAATGGTAATTTCTGTAACGACCTGCTGTCATTACATAGCCAACTAACAACTAATGCAACACGGAAGATTTAATTTTAAATGAAAATTCTTGATTAATTAATTTATGAAAAATAGTATGAATTTTTTATTTTTTTTTGTGAGATATACAACGTTCAATTCCTTTCGAAAAACTCCAACGTTTAAAGCATAAAACAATCGCCCTAACATGTTGAAATAACCCATGCATACATCACAAACATCAAGTGTAAATGGTTGTGCCTTATGGCACTTACAAACCAACATCATAGTCAAGGCAACTGAAAAGAGAGCATGTGTGCACATACATTAGTATACCCATCCACAAAAGTACATCACAAAAAGGGAGGGGGAAAATACATCACACACACCCTAGGTTGGTCGCATCCCTAAACACTACATCTAAGAAGGAGGAGCAACACGTGGAGCATCCACAGGTGGAGCATCAATAGATGGCTCCTCAGCTCTAGCAGCTCTGCGATGAGGGCGAGGTCCCTGAGCGAACAAGTGGCGATACTCCTCAGCTTTCATGCGAGGTTAGGCAGCAGGTGCAGGCTCTCTCCACATCTTTCAAATGAGTAACAAAACTCTAGCGATGTATACGGAGTCACAAAAAATACAGCAATTCCTGTAGGAGCATAGGAAAGCATAAGCTCTCCCCTATAATAGACACTCTGAAGCTCGCGGTCGATCCTCCAAGCTTCATCGTCTCCCATGACAGTCACACGGAAGTCAATGCGATAGAGGCCCACATGAACGTGGTTCTAGATCATTGGCAGCAATCTTGACGCTTTGGGTCGTCTCGACATCTACTCCCACAAACACAACGTTCGAGATCATCACAAGCATGAACCACACGTGCAAACAACGCAAAGGTAAGCTTATGATAAACATAAATACAGAATCCAAACTAACACAAAAATTAATTTCAAGAAAAAGAGAATATTGGTATTAGAAAGGATTTCAACATTTTTAAATAAACATATACAAACACAATACAACATAATTCCATGCAATTTATGTAGACACTATTCCATGGAGACTTTTCAACAATGCAAGCAATAATTATGGAAATGTCCCTTAACATAGTACCTAAGCCACAAGGATCACACAGATTCTTTCAAGGCACAACTATTAGGGGAGCTCATGAACTAATCTTGCAGAAATCGGTAGTGGTTTCGTTAGGATAGATGTACGTGGGTAGTGGCTTGCCATGGCACGAGGTTGCGATAACCTTGACCTCAATGTGGGATTCACCCGTCCACCTATCCTCAAGGTCCATTGACAGCTACCTCACTCTTTCTTCTAGTACTAGGTTGAGAGCTATACACCAACTCTCAACTTACGTGCCTACTTGTGATGCCATCCTAATAAGACCCATGCAGATACGCTCATACCAACAATAGCAACCAAACATTAACTCAGCATATGACTAAGAGTCACACCTTATTTCCAAAATCAATTCTCAATATCCGTAATTTAACAAATAACGTATGTTATCAAAGTTTATGAACTCGACTTTGGAGTTTCCCTCTTAGGGCCCCCCCCCCCCCCCCCCCCCCCCCCCCCCTTCTTTGTTCTATTAACCCTTACTAATAACTTAATGATTTATATTCTTGACAAATTATGCTTTTATACATAGGAAATTGTACTTATTAAAATAGAGGAAAATTTATAAAACCCTCTAATATATTAAAATATGAAAACTAATATTTAAATTTATCAAAATTATTTTCTATTGAGAAATAATATGTGCATGTTTATTTCTTATATTTATACATACATACACACACACACATATATATATATGTATGTATGTATATACTTGTTTTCCCTTTAAAGGCATATTAGAATGCCAAAACAAAATATGTTTCTCAACAGATTTTTGATTTCGACGAGTGACACTATATACATATATATTTATATTGTATAATATTATGTTTTACGCGTATATCCCTTAAAGGTTTTAAAGGCACATTTAGACATCTAACAACCTATTCCTCAACAGATTTGTATATTTATTCATTTATTATTATTATTATCATTATTATTATTTTGTTAAAACAGTGCCGATTAACGTCATTTATCACGAGGTTGTCTAAAAGAAAAAAAATTATCCAGTTCCCTTACAATTGCTGCACGGAGTTCAAAAAAAAAAAATTGTATCATAATTTTAGTTCATCAAATTTTTCTCAATGGTCTTTATGGCCTAAAGGTTTGGGTGCCTTAAGTATTTGGTGATTTTGCCAACAACTAAAAGGTAAAAAAAAATCTATTTAAAGTTTTTAGGTGTTGTAAATAAATGTAATCTTCATAGGTAAAACAACAACAACATGTAGCTTAGTTATTCAGTCCCAGTATTTTTGCATGATACATGATCTCAAGAATCAAATAAATAAATCTATTCACACATACACACTTCTATCTATATCAACAATCATTTTCTCACATCTAAATCAACAAATCACATAAGATTTACATTATTTTACACACAATACAACAGCCAACATATTTCATTCTTATCATACTTCTATAATTAAAACAGAAAGAAAAAAAAAAACAAATCAAGACAATGAGAGCTTGTTAGAAGATGAATAATCTTTTAACAACATTTTCCATCTTAGCAAATATTTCAAGTCCATCAAATTTATGCTATTATATTAGAGATTAGAAGGAGGTAAAGAAGAGTATAAGTTCCCTTACAATTTAGGACAAGTGAGGAAGCTTCAAAGGGGGAAGGGAATGAGCTCAAAGGATGAACAATTGGCCTCCTCTCCCTCACGTATGTTGTGTAGCCACCAAGGAACGAGTTAAAGAAAAAAAATGAGGGGGAAGAAACTCCAAGAGCTACATGGTGGTCAGCTGAACAAGGTAGGATTTTTTTTTTAATTTTTCTCCTACAATTGGTACTTAAAGGCAAGGTGAGGTAGGTTTTGCTTCATTGATTAATGGGGCTTTGGTATCTAGTGGATTAAAGGTTGGAAAGTGATTTAAACATGGGTTAAAGAAGGGCCTTGGGTGGCCATGAGAAGTAATGCCTAAAGTGGCATTTTGCTTTTCAAAATTCGCTACTTAGTTTGGCTAAAGTGATTTACTAAAAATGAAAAATAAGGTTTAACCAAAATTGATAAATTAAAAATTAATTTACCTTGAAATAGGTGCTAATTATCTTGGAAAAATGTGTAAATGACACATTAGGATTGGTTTATGATAACCATCTAACGACTTGTTTATTTACACAGTGTAATTTTACATGAACTGTGTACAATTAAATTTCTAGTTTAATTAGAACCTCATCGAAATTGTCACATAAAATCATACAAAGTTTTTTAATTAAATTTTCTCAATTAAATAAAATTTAAATTTTCTCTTGAAATTAATTTCAATCACTTTTTAAATTACACATTAAGAAAACATGGTATTACAATTTCTGATTGGTTGATGGTGTAAAACTTTTTACACTGACAGTGCATGACTATTAAACTCATGATATACATATAATTATTGATACCATTATTATTATATTATATTATTTTATTTAATTTGATTAAATACATAATTAATTACAATGTAATGGATGATTTACCTATGATTTATTTGTTTAATTAATTTTACAAAAATTACTTTTTTATATAAGAATTATAATTAATTTGATTGTGATGTCTTTTTTATGAATCATATTGATTTTCAACATAAATTTGAATATATTGAGTACAAAATTATAAGAATACATTGTCTACAATTTAATGTAATTAATACCATGTAAAAATGCTATTTTTAATAATATAAATATATTATTTATATTTTACATTTTGAAGAAAAATGATATATATCATAATACACTATGTAGTTATATGTTGAAATAAATTAGTTTTAATTCGATGTAATTTTGGTCCTATATAAGTTAAAGTAAATTTATATTTGATTTAAATTAATAAATTTAATTTAAAAAATTATATTTTTTATGACTTATCTATTTTTTTTGGATAGAGATCATAAATATCTTTCATTAGAGACAATATTGCTCAAAGTGGATAGGTTCACTATGAGGGACAATTATTATAAAATAACTTATTTGTTATTTTTAATTTATTAATTGATTTTTTTACTTTATTTATATTAGATTTATAATTTGAGTGTGATGTTTTGACTATAAATTACTATAATAAAATTTAATTTTACTTAAACCAAAATATTACTTATTACTTAACATTTATTAATTTGTTGTTATGAATTAAAATGATAAAAATAATTAAAAAAATATATTTTTAGATGAAATAGAATTATTGTGATGATAATAAGTGACACATAGGATTTAATAAATAGTAAAATTCTTTAAATGTTTTCAAATTTTAAAGAAATTATCATACAAAAATAATTAATACATTTAGCAATATATATTTCTTTAACATATGATGTGTGAAAAATAGAAATATTAGTGATAAAATTGATTTGTACAAGATGGTGTATATTTATGTGTGTGTGTGTATGTGTGTATAGAGAGCGAGGGAGAGACTAAGGTTGTTTTTTGCTTCACTATAAGATTTTTTTTTTTTTAACTTTGTGAAATCCTCTTTTTAGAATCCTTTATTCTAATCCATCTTAATAATTGAAATTGTAAAAACTATAAAATAATGTTAGCAACTTAGCATGCAAACTAATTTAAATACTAAATATTATATTTTTAAAAAAATATTTAAAGAAAATGAAAAAGATAGAAGATTAACTTAATTAAATGAGGGAGATAAAAAAGATGAAACTATAAAACAAAAATAAAACCTACTAGGATTGACCTAGTGGTGGGAGTTGGAGTAATATACACAAGGACTTAAGAAAAATTAAGCATATACTTGAACCAACCACCCATTAGTAAATTAACAAAACTTAAATTATTGCAAACACTACCCATGTTTAAATTTTAAAACTATCTATTTTAAATATGTGCTGGTATAATGCATTTGATTTAACATTTCCCTTTTCAATTAGCATTTCCTTTTATTTAATATTTTCTATTGCATTTTAATGATCTATAAGTTTGCTTCATCTTTGGTGTCTCTTTTTATTTCTATTTTGATTTGATTTAATATTTTTTCACTTATATATATATATATATATATATATATATTACATTTGATTTAGTGTTTTCTTTTTTTTTTCTTTTTATATTGCATTTGATTCGGTGTTTCCTATTTTTTGGGAGGTTAGCATTTCCTTTTATTTTTATTTGATTTAATAATTTTTAACCTTTCCATTAATTTCGCGATTCAGTAATAATTTTTAATTTTTCCATAAATTAATTTGTATACAAATGAACATGAGATTGACATATAAGCATTAAAAGGAAAAAAAACGCTCTAGTGTTACCAATAAGATGGGATTCCGTCTAGAATTATTTCAAAAGTTGACACATACAACTTTCTTTTTATAGATTATTTTCGAATGTCTATATAATAGACAATAGATATTGATTATAAACTCATATTTTTAAATTATATTAAGTAACAAATAATATTATGTTTTAAACTATAATTTACATGTAATTAATAGTATATTAGATTTATTATTTAAAATTAAAACCACCCACTTAAACAATAATCAAATTTACCTATTTTTTAATACTTTTATGTACCAGAGGACAGTTCAATTTTTCATATTAATATTGACTAATTAATAATAATTAAATATTAAATCCTATATAAAGGTTCGGCAATACAATGCTTGCCCCTTTAAAAGTCCTGTTATTCCCACTGCACAGTCGTTGATCCCTATGTTGAATACCTTCCTCTTGAGGGTTCCTTAGGCTTTGTTTGGTATTGTTGAAATACCGCTGATTCCTGCAGAAAAGAAAAGAAAGGTGACGAAGTGGGTGAATTTAGCGCGTTTGGTATCGTTGAAATGCAGAAAAATTTTTATACAATGAGATGAGACCCACAACTGATTATTTCTTCACAAAATTGAAGAGAAAGAAAGAGAAATCGTACAAATACTTATATTTTACCAAAAAGTCCTTGTCTTCGTGTTGTACTCATTCTTCTCCTCGACACTTAGTGTTCTACTTATTATTTACAATATATAGATTTAAATATCACAATTTTTGACAACTTTTGTTTTGGACAGTTGGAAGCCAAAATCGATTTACAATTACATGTAAATCGATTTTGACTTCTTTTATGCAACCCACATGTTCCATATAATGCTTGCCCCTTTAAAAGTCCTTTTATTCCCACTGCACAGTCGTTGATCCCTATGTTGAAGACCTTCCTCTTGAGGGTTCCTTAGGCTTTGTTTGGTATTGTTGAAATACCGCTGATTCCTGCAGAAAAGAAAAGAAAGGTGACGAAGTGGGTGAATTTTAGCGCGTTTGGTATCGTTGAAATGCAGAAAAATTTTTATACAATGAGATGAGACCCACACTGATTATTTCTTCACAAATTGAAGAGAAAGAAAGAGAAATCGTACAAATACTTATATTTTTACCAAAAAGTCCTTGTCTTCGTGTTGTACTCATTCTTCTCCTCGACACTTAGTGTTCTACTTATTATTTACAAATATATAGATTTAAATATCACAATTTTTGACAACTTTCGTTTTGGACAGTTGGAAGCCAAAATCGATTTACAATTACATGTAAATCGATTTTGACTTCTTTTATGCAAGCCACATGTTCCAGTACACGTCTCCAAACTGATTTCGGCCTTAGGAAAATCGATTTTCAAGTGTAACCCAATGTGCAAACAATTGTCAAAATCGATTTACATATTAGGAGAATCAATTCTATGTTATTTTTCAGGATCTCGTGCTCTCTGCCAAGCAATTTAATCGATTCTACTTAAAATGAAATCGATTTTTGTTATAGTTTCTATTATCTGACAGTAATCGATTTATAACACCATAAAATCGATTCTAGTAAAAAATAAACTACATTAATGTGTAGAGATATAAAAGTAAAAACGTTATTTAACTTCTTTTCTTTTCTATCAAACCAAACAACCTTCATCCCTTATTCCTACTCTACTTCTCTATTTATACTCTATTTCTATTATACCAAACAACTTTAATTTCTATTTTATTTTTTATCTATTTCTCTTCTTTCTTTTTTTCTCTGCTCGTTACCAAACAGAGCATTAGTGACATGGTACGTGCGCACAAAATAGAAGAACATGAAGAGCCAAAAGAAGAGGTTAAGAGCCGTGAAGAGAATGATGTTCAACATCATTGCTATGCAGTCAGTGGACATCAACCCTGCCACTATCCGAAAACCAAATAGAAGAAACCTTCGCATCACTGACGACCTTGTTAGTGTGGCCACAAGTCACAAGTCTCTGAGCAGTTAGCGACAAAATCCCCTTCCTCCAAACAGAGCTATAAATTGGATTTTAACCAGTGAATGACACAGCTATGTAAAACTACAATTACCACAAACAGAGCTACTAAATTATCTCAAAATCAACATTGCATACTTCACACAATTTACAATCATCTTTATCTCCCACAATCAAAATGCTCAGAAAACCACACTCCCTTCTCCAACATTCAACCACCACACAAACCTTCTCCATGCATAAATGAAAGCAAATTCAAATATACCAAAAAAGAAGTAACGAATTACAATGAAAATCTTATATGCAACCACATCTTTTTTTTCCACACCAAAAATCAATGTCTATGTTCAACACCTGCAACCAAAACACAAACGGGTGACCATGACAACCAATTTAAAAAATGTAACCAATAAAAAATAATAATACAAAAGAATATAGTTCATGGGTTAGCATTTTCCCATTTTGCATTCAACAAACCGACGGGGGTTTCGTCTCCGATTTAGGGTTCCATAACCCCCCTCATGGAGTCTAACACTTTCCACACAAATAAATCACAACACCCAATTAATCCAAACGACATCCAAACTCTTTGACGGTTCAGATCGGAACTGACTCTTCCATTTCCAACGGAATTCCAATCTCTACCACCGCGCAATTGCCAATTTTGAAAGGGAAGGAAAGGGAACATTGCCTCAAATAACCTTCGAAATGGGTTACACATGGTCGGAAACAGGGAACAATAGACTCTCGGCGAAAGGGGATCAATGGCTAAATGGGGCACCAAAGACTGCAAATGGGGAAGACAACCTCTAGAAGGGGATCGGATCTGAGCTATGGGAAAAGCTTCGAAAGAGAGCATCCATGTGGCCTTTTTTAAAAAAATAAAAAAATAGGCTCTCAACAACTTATACTAACCGGTTTCCTTATAAATCATCCACACCAGTCATTGTCCATAGATTCAATCTAACGACTGTTAAAAGCTTTTGCACGGTGGGGGATACGATCTGGTTACTCACCCTAGCCTACATCTCGCTTAAATGCCATTGATGATCAATTGGAGCATAAAACATACAAGATAAAAAACGAAAAACAAAAACAGAGTTATAGCAGTTCCTGTCAATTGTAAGTTAAGCAAACTAACACATGTATAATTTGAGTTAACCTAAATATCAATTATTAAATCAAAGTAACCAAAAAAGAGGAACTTAAACATGTATGTACGAAGCAATAGATGTGTTAACATAAATTTCTCCATAATTCAAAAACTTAAATTAACTTATATATAAGTTAAAATCAATTTTAAGAAAAACTAATATTAAAAAAAATTTACAAATTAATTTATGCATAAGCTAATTTTATTTTTTTGAGAAACTTAATTTATTTTTACTTCTTATTTTCATCTTATAAATGCAGATCTATACTTTGGCAGAAATCTGGCAATTTTTCCAAGATTCTCACAAATAATACAAAATAAGCTCCCTTAAGAAGCCAAATTCTTAATCTTTGGCGCAGAGAATGTTCCTATGTTGGATGGAATCCCTATAATTTCTTCAAGAAGCTCCAATAATCCGATTTAAGCTCCTTTTAAAAAACAACATCCTCTAACGCATTGGAGAAACAAGCATGACCTTTCTGAACAAATTCATATGTTACAACATCTAAATAAAGAAAATAAAATAAAATAAAACAAAACAGATATGCCAGAGTTTGCAAGCAACATTGAACTAATTGCAACATAAAGCATCCAAGATCTGAACCCTCTCCACCGATTCATGAACTTTAATTAATTAAATTAAATTCTCACAATTTTGAAATAACAGATCTTCTAATTGGGACACCGAATACACCACAATCAGATATCTATGTTGTAAACTGTCAATCATCAAAACTTAAAAATCTCAGATCCCTGAACTTCAGGAGAAAAAAAAAAACAAATATACAAAAAAAAATAAACAAAAAAAATAGTTAATAATCTTAAAATCAATTTACTGGCATAGAAAACCAGAGAAAAAAAACTTACTATGCTTGTCCTCTTAGGATGAAAACACAAAGCTTCGATTGGGTCAGCAATAAGCCAATTAAAAATTAGAAATTACCCGAGTCCTCGTAACAGGGATACATACAATTGGTGGAATAGGTAAAACAACAACTAACCGTAACAGCTATATTTACAGTGGTTGTTGTTTTATCTATCCCTCCAATTCTATAAAATCCGACACAGAGAACCGAGTACGCCTACCACTCATCGTATTCCCCTTCGTTTCTGTCCGATCGGAGAAGGTTCGGGTTAGGTCATATGCTAAGGAAATGATATTCACACTGAATTACGAAATCGGAAAAATGAAAAGTGAAGAACGAAACACAAATAGTACTCATATAAAATGAAAGTTTGCCTTTAAATCCGTGAACCTCACCTCGGGAATATGAATAGCCAGTGCATCTTCGTAGTTATCGTCGCACGTGAACGGATGAGAAGGATACACGTCATAAAACACTGGCGGCATAAATAAAGTAGGTTATATTTTAATATTTTGGTTTGAATATTGCAAATTTATTTTAAAAAAGAGTTTAATGCTCGTGTATTATTAATATAAAATATTTTATATTGTTATTTGATCAGAAATTATTATTAATATAATTTTTAAATTATTTATTATAAAAATTAATAAATTTACAATAAATAATAATTTGTGATTGAATGATAATGTAAAATTATTTTACACTGTTATCAAACTCTTTAAAAAATACTATTTTTTATTTTTTTTATTTTTCAAAAGCCACCAACCGATGTTTCTACTTCTAGCATGTCTTGGGCTATCGTGGATTAGAAAGGACCACTCATTTGTACGGCTTTCTATAAAGAATTTGAAAATAGTTATTTCTCACTTTGACTGGTTTCCAACTGTCTCCCACTCGATTCATTTTTTATTGAATGAACGTAATTTCTTTTTTAAAGTATTATCTTTTATTTTAAATAGTCTAGAAAATAAAAAAAATTATATAAATAATTTTTTAAAATTATATTAATTAGTTCTCTAAATATTAGAAAATTCTTTAAATCAGTCTCCAAAGAATAGTAAAATAGTAGTATATCAATTTAGAAACTAAACAAATAAATATTTAATATTTTAAAAATTATTTATATAATTTTATTAGAAATTATTTAACAGAATAATAGTTTGAGTACAAAATTAATGATTTGTTTTTTAATAATTAATGATATATCTTTTGTTCCATCAAGCATGTGAATTAATTAGTGCGGGATTATTTTAACTTAATCAGTAATTTTGAGTTCAAGTCTTGAATATGTAGTTACATTAAATATTCAGAGAAATTTTTTTGTCACTCATAATAATCTTACTCGACTCGAAAAAGATTATATCATGTGGAGAATTAAAAAAAAATACGTCTTCTATTACTTTCAACCGTCTCCCACTTCCATTCATTTTTTTTATCATTAATAATATTTCTTTCGTCACAGTTTATTTTATTTGTTTAGAATATTTCTATGTTCAAATTATGTTATTTTGAAATATAAAAGAATATCAATTATTTTTTACAATTCTCTAAAAAAATAACTACATTAGTAGATGTATAGTCATAAAAGTTATTCATTTATGGAATTTTAGTAAAAAAAATTATTTTATCATAAAAGTTAATATAATTAATTATTTTCTCAATATATATATATATATATATATATATATTAGTATTTTAAATGACAAATTACGAAGAGAGTATATAGTTACATTTAAAAAAATTATCGGTTTTCCTACTCATACGTACACGGTAACTTTAGTATTTATTCCAGCTGACATATCTATATACTGAATTTATTATTTACATTTAAAATAAAGTATTAGTATTTTCTATCTTAATTATAAATATAATAAATAATAAATAAAATACAATGTAATAAATTATTCTCTTCGGTTCTTTTTATAATACCCAATTAATTAATTTACAAGGATTAAAGAAATTACTTAATTTAGTTAGTAGCATTAAATTTGTCTTATATTTACATGTGTTTTTTCAAAATTACTCTTGACATTAATGAGACATATTTTTATTATTTTTTAAATATTTAATTCTTTTAATCTCTCTCATAAGTAATATATTTATTGCTTTGATTTTTTTTGGCAATAAATGTGAAAAAGTAAAGTAAGGTTTTCGAAATTCTTTCTATACAAAATAAAGTTAGACTAAGAGCCTAAGATATTAATATATCTTATCTACTATTTATTGAACATCGAAAAAAAGACTCAAAATTAAGGGTATTTTTGTAAAAAAAAAGTCTTAATTTATGAGACATTCTAGATTGGATTTTATAAAAAGAACCAAGCCATACTTTTGATTTGGTTCTTATAAAAAGATCGAAGGAAGTACAAAATACAATATATGATTAATATTTCTAACAGAAGTAGGGTCTAGGATAAGGGACTAGTCTCTAAGAATGTGATGAACTAAGGTTCAAATCCCTATTTGAAGAAGTGTTTACATTTAGGATGTGTTTGGTAGAAGATAAATCTTTTTATACCTAGGAATTATGCTTACTGAGAATCATTGTAAGGTTTCAGCTTGTTGGGATTAGAACTTAACTAAATTTCATTTAAAATTGAGAAAATAAAACTTTAATCACTTCAAGTTGGTGAAAATATAAATAATTTTTTCGCATTTAATGTAAACCTGTGTTATTACTGGAACACGATTCACAATACCCTTGCGCAGGGAATAAAAACAAAAGATTGGTCACATATAGTGGTTATGTCTGCATATACCTGATAGATAGTTTCTAATTGTGTAAATATACATCAGCTTGATCAAGCAGACTAGTATAAAACTCAATAATATAAAACATAACTAGAACACTTCAAAATATAAATTAAGTACTTTAAATCTTGAGGCTTCTGTTCGTCAGTACCTAATAACAATTTGTCTATAGATATTGGGAAAGGAAAATACAGAGCAAAAATAAGGTTCTATACATGAATCCAAATGGAAAATAAATCCAAACAGGTTTACAAAAGTCAAAAATAAATATGCAAAAGGTACGAGTACAATTATCCAAATGAAACTAGTAATCCAAACCCAATGACTGATAATTGAACATGACCTGCCAATACAACTGGCTTACCCAACCAACCAAAACCACTAACTTCACTAGCCTTGCTGGCTAAGAAGATGACTCCCTTGACCCACATGGTAAGACATGCTAGGGCCATTATCATTAGGGGAATCATTAGAGAATGGAGCATTTGGGCATTTGGGCAGCATACTCAACAATATCCCTATCATGCCTTCCTTGCAGTCATCCTAGTCCTATCACCCTTAGGCCTAATAGCCGGAAGGCCATGTTGCCCATCAGGGGCATGGCTTTAACCACGCCCTATTATTGCAACAGTGGCCACAGGAATCACTGGATTCTACCTTTCTCTAATCATGGGCTCCCTAGATAATGAGGCAACAGAGGCTATGGAAGAGGATGGAGTAGGAGCTCGAAACTGGTAGGTCCTACTGTCGACCAGCATAAATAGGTGTAGGTCATACACCACCAGAGTCGCCCAACTAGCATCGTTGTTATCGATGTTGTTGTGCCAAAAAGTTATCCTACCCAAGAAGACACTCCAACAATTTCTTCCATTGGGTTGCTCGCTGTGCTCGGTCCATTCTTCATCCCTTAAGGTAATCCACATATGCCTGTATTCGTCCATACTTTGCTTGGTGACAAGCAGGGCCACAACCAAAAAACAAAAACAAGGGGTGAGATAAATAGACATAGAAATATATATCAGGGAGCATAATAAGCATGAAAAGGTATGCCACTTTCATTGGTAGTGACCCACACAGATGTATAAACACAGATATAATATTGGGTAACACTACACTATTATCTGTTCATTATGAATGAGAAGACATTAATAGTAAAGACACAAGCATGCTAGCATGGATCATAATTCTTTTATTAGTTCAATCCAAGTGGACATAACACTATTATTTCACAATCACGGATAATGAATTCACAATGCATAGCATGTTTGAGCTAGAATAATGCATGTACAATAGCTAAGGCAATAGCCACAAAGTATAATAATCATGCAACCAGATAGGCATTTCAACATTATCAAGTATAAGCAAATCCCAATTAGGTTTCACCACAAGGGTTAGTTAATTTATTCTACATATATGCTATGCCAGTTGTTCCTGACAAACTATTTTTATTTAGTTTGTTTACTGCATGCTTAAGTAAGGGGTACCGTTGGCTTTGTAGGAGCATCAACTCTTCTGATACTTAGGTGGGGATGCATTCCAGGTAGAAATGGCACAACTCTCCTATGAAGGGGTGAAGATTCCATAAAGTAATACACAATTCTCCCATAAAAGGCATATGCCAAATTATCAGGGGTAATGGCCAAATTCCTCAAGGGAATATTCAACTCTCCTATAAAAGGGCAAGGAAAAAGTTCCTTAAAGGAATAATCAACTTTTCCATATAGGGCTAAGCGCGCATTTACCCTAGAGGTAACATCCACCCACATCGGACTACCACTCTCCCATGTAGGGCTAATTATATGATGCATGGTGATTTATTAAGCCTTTTCCTTTATCAGATGTTGAGATAAGAGGAGCGAAGATGATTTTTTTTTTTTTTTATAGAGCAAAGGCCACAAACTTTTTTAAAATCATTTTCCTTGGCTCCCAAAAATGATTACACTTTGTAAATTCATTTCAGACATAAAAGATTCCACACACACCAAAAGTCACTTGATTACCATGGGTGATGCAAGGAGATGCTTTCAATTCAAAACTCATTTTGAAGGTAAATTCCATATAACACAAGTGCGTCAAAGTATGTAAGGGACATCCAGACTTTGTGCATAAGCTTGGACATCAACCTTATTAAAAAGGTAACTCTATGAAATGCAATTCAAAACCAAACCAAGTTTAAATAAGAAATATTAGGAATGGGTTTTGAAATGATCAGGTTGAGGGAGGAAAATATCAAGATGACCCAGTTATGGTAGTTTGGGCCAAATTTCAAAAAAAAGGCTTTCTTAAGAACCAATTTCGAACCTATATGATCCATGTTAGAAGATATAGCCATAGTGGCATTAAGATATATTCAAAAATCAATTGAATACAAACCCCAGTAATTTAGTACCATCTCTCTCATCATCTTGTGTAATTTTATAGCATTATTCTCTATTACTCAGTACATATCACTGTTACAAGGAAAGCACTACAACATTCAAGATCTAAAAAGTCAATCATAGTCCAGCATATTCATATTAGATTCTAATACATTTAAAATATGCTATAGCAATTAATTCATCATGACTAACATATATGATACATTTGCATTTAGTAATGCCTTTAAACATATACATTCCATTATTTGCAGTACAAACAGAATAGGTCATACAAATTAAGGTTAGCACCCATTCATACAAGATATAAAAAAACCAAAGGCAGAACCATATACAGTATACATCAAGGTATCACAAGGAAGGCATTACTAGCCACATACAAGTCACTTATAAGTATTGAATAGCCACAATAACAAGCTGCCCAACCAATTTTGTCACAAAACCAGTGTGACTTAAAAAATCATTAAAATTCATAGAAACCTCTGATTGAGGCGAGACTAGTTTCATTTGAAAGCTAACACATAAGGCTACAAGACCATCAAAGGGTTTTAGCTAACACCTCCTACATCAATACCAGTTTTGGAAACAAGTCATAGCTTATGTAAGGTGAGATTCCAACAATCTCTTCATTACTTAGTTTGGAATTACAGTTTATCTTAGACTCAGACATGGATATGGACTTGGGCAAGGATAATTCCATTCACCTTTTAGGTATAGGAAACCAAGGGAGTTGATCCCAATATTAAGATCCACCATTGTACCTCATAGTTTAGTGAAAATAGCAATTAGACCCCTAGTTGTCTTATCCCGAAACAAATTTGACACCCCTCAGGGAAAAATTCACCAAATATTCTAAGAAACTTCAAAAATTATAAGACCATAGGGGTTGGAAAAAAGACACTCATGGCTATATACCCACCAAAGGATTTTAATTAAGCTCACACAAATTAAATGAAAATAGGATAGGTGTTGTTAAACAATTTTAGCTATCACACTCAACATGGTTTATGACTTCTAACTTTGTGTAGCCTTAAGCAAGGCTTAGCACTTGGCCATGAACACATTCGGATTCTTTTCCAGTGTGTGGACAGAGGCGAATTACTCCTACTACAGATTTGGCACTCTAGCCATCTCAATTGGACTTAAATAGTCCTAAAACACGAATTTTCCTTGCATTAAAACGGGATGAACCTATCTTGCCAAAATATTTGACAAATATTCTAAGAACTAGAGAAAAATATAAGACCCCTTGGGTTTGGAAGAGGACATCTAGAACTACAAGACGACCAAAAGCTTAGGGTTGGTTCCTTGAGAGTAGATGACACGAGTTTAAACAAAACAGGATAGAATTAACAAAATTTTCAGCAATCATGCACAAGATTCATACAAGTTCCTTGACTCTAAGTGTAGCTTGTAGAGTGGCTCAATGAACTACTTTATCTTATAGCTCCGTAGCACTTTAGAGTTTCCTTTTTGAATCCCCAAGGCTTAACCCAACATTCAAAAGTAGCAACCAACACAAAGCATAGTCACAGTTCATCAAGCACCAAACAAGGCACGTAAATGCATAATAACATAAATATAATAACTCAATGCTATAAGTCATTAGGAGTGAGGCACTCCTAACTAACTCTACATGTCTACTAATAGTAGATTATCTCACAAACCCTTACCTCTGGTGGTGAGAAACCCTCAGGTTGCAATCTGACGCACGCTTACGTATCTTGCTCCTTTTCACTCCTTGATCTTGCTATCGGTGTCGTTTTTCCTTGGTTGTCCAATCGATGATCAAGACCTGTCAAATTGAAGCTCGTCACGCATAGATTCTACAAGTGCCATTTCATGTGGCATTCAGAGGTTCGAAGGCCCATATGCAAGTCCTAAAAGGGGCCCCCAAAGAAAAAGAAAAACAAAGAGGTTTCGAGACGTCGACTTACTGCGGGTGTTCTACGCTACAAGATGGCTACTCTGATGCAATTCGAACTTCGTAGGAGTTCTCAGAGCACTTCCATTGGCTTGAGTGGAACTCAATCTCAAGGTAGAAGATAGGGAAGCTACATGCAAAAGGTCTTATGGGTGCTCGTGTAAGAAGTGGTCTTGGTGCTTGGTGACAATTTGAGTGAGAAGGTCAAGAGAGGGAGAGGAAGGCATATAGTGGTGGTTTCGTGGTGGGCAAATGGAGAGTGGCGGTGGTAGTTGGTGGTGGCTCACAAAGGTAGGCGGCAAGGGAGAGATGGAAGAAAGGGATCTTGTGGTGGAGGTGGCGTGGTGAGGTAAGGGTGGTGGCTTGTGTGGTGGTGACAAGTTGGGGGAGATGAAGGGAAGGAGGAAGGAAGATGATAAGGGAAGATGGAGGGCGCAAGGTGGAGGGGAGGAGCTTGAGAGGAAGAGAGAAACTCGGGGATGTGGGGGCGTGAAATGGAGAAAATGATAGAGGGTGTGGTATTCATATATATATATAGGAAGGAGGGGAAGCCGTGGTGGTGTGGGTCTAAAGAAAGGAGTGTGTTTGTGTGTTTTCAAGTTACTATAAGCAGGAATGGGTTTAGAATATTTAGTGATTTAAATTTACAACAACTAATTTAAAGTTTAGACAGACATAGGAGATTACTTTAGCTCAAGGGAAACTTTGGATGTGTTGGATCCCAAGACTGGTTGTTAATGAGCAATCTCACCAACTATAGCTATAATGTAGCTAGGCTTTCTATATAATTATGCATGTAATTAATTAAAACTATTTATAGTAAACACATTTATAAAAACTTGCATTTATAATTTAAACACTTGTTCTAAGAAACTTTAATTAATAAAAACCTTATAGCGACTTAATCGAGTTTAAAAGGATTTATTTTAAAAGCTTTTGTACTCCAACTCATGAAGTAAATCGTTATATATATATATATATATATGGTTAGGATCCGTTGACATTAGGTGTCAAAATTAGTCAAATTACATGTTCAATAACTTTTTGTAGAATGTAAATTTAACCAATCTAACTGTTAAATTTGATGTTCTTATTAATTAGAGTAAGTATACAAAATTTCATACAATTCCAAATTTATTTTATAGTTCATCACATCACTTTATTTTAACGTACAATACGATATAAAAATATATGTAAATATTCAATGTTAGATAACATATAACAAAAGGTCCAAATGATGTGAAATTTGACTATATATGATCATAAAGATAATATCACACAATTCAATGGTTGAATTGGTTAAATTTGCATTTTACAAAAAGTTATTGTAGGTGTAGTTTGGTTAACTTTAACACTTAGTGTCAATTGATCCTTACCTCCCCCCCCATATATATATATATAATTTAAGTTGCTATAGCGATGTATAGTTTAAAAAGGAATAGTTTAATTTAAAGATATACTTTTCAAGTAATTGTCTTAAATTAAAACTCCAACCATTATCATAAGTTATAGAAAAAGGGCATATCTATAACTCATATATCATAAAATAGTTGCTATAGTAGATATAGCTTACTACAACAACATTCCCAACTTAATAAAATACTTGTAAAAATATAACTTTAATTTTAAAAGATGCATTTATCAAGTATATGCTATTAAAATAAAGCATCCATAATGAAATATCATTTCATTTGAAACATGAAAACCATATCTTTAATTTGGCAAAACTAAGCTTTAATAGCTTAAACCTATTATAATATAATTTTTCTCAAACTATGTTCCACTGCCCCATATATACATAGAATAACCTCAATTTAAAAACATCAGGATCTTTGAAGTAAAGCCTTTATAAATAAATATGATGATCCAAATGGGGCAATCTAAAGGTAAGCATAGTATATGTACACATGTCTAAAAAAAATCATAATAATTTTGGAAATCCATATACACTTCTTTAATCATAGTTAAACTTGTTTATGAAAACATGGCAAATAAAATGTGTATATGCATGCTCCAACACTGAGCTTGAAATGGTGCAAGCTCTAACGGCAAACAAGTACTTGTCCCTTAGCAGGGCTCAAGGTACTTAGCCGATGTTTTCTTCTTAAGGTTAAAACTTAGGATGTTACAATCATAAATCCTGAGAATCATGATTCCTAGTTAGGAATGACTAAAATCTATTTGGTTGGTCATAAATATTCTTGAGAATATTTATATTTGTTACTTGGGAATTAAAGATTTTTACATTTAGTTTTAATAAAATTTTCCCATAAACTTTAATTATTTATCACATTAAATGAGTTAATAAAGGTAACATGATATTTTTACCACAGTAAAACTTTTCTCTTAATTCAGAAAAGTTAGATTCCCACCTCCCCCCATGGGAATAATTTTGTGGGAAATGTAAATAAAAAAGATTTCTGCAAAACAATATTTCTTGGGAATGTTATGTTTTAAATAATAAACCAAACGTGAAAAATAAATATTTCTAACTTCATATTTCTGGAAAACTAAAACTTTTATTTACCAAATATCCCTTTAGTGTATGTTTGGTTAAGAAATAAAAGTGAAATAAATAAAAGTGAAAGGAAAGAAAGGGGGAAAAATAGTAGAAAGTGTGATGATTTTTAGATTATTTGGTAGAAGATAAAATGAAAGGAAAAAAAGATAAAAGTTTTCTTTTCTCTTGTTTGATGGGGTAGAAAGTAAAAGAAAAGAAAAAATATATGTATAAAATGACATAAATACCCTAAAGAAAAAAAGATTTAAGAAAAGTAAGGATATTTTTGCTTTTAACATATATAAGCATTTCTTCCATCCATTTTTGTCCAAACCTGAATGATCTACTTTTTAAAATAGAACCCACCTTATTCGTTCTCTTCCATCCTATTTTATAGAAGTCCAGACGGTGAAAGTAGAGGTGTAAATGAACTGAGTTATTTGTGAACTATTCGAGCTTGTTTCGTTAACTGCTCGATCAAGCTTGTTTGTTTAATTAAATAAAAAAACTCAAGCTTGAGATTAAGCTTGATTACTTAAATGAGTCAAGCACAAACTTTACAAGCTCGACATTATTGTGAATAGTTCATTTATATATATATATATACATACATATATATATATATGTATGTTAAGACAAAGGATGAATTTATGACCCTCGCTTCATTTTGATAATAACAAACAGTCTTATGATCAATCGTCTGATTACACGCCTTTATTGCATGTTTTTACTATCATCTTCTCACGCGTTATTTAGACATTACAACAACTAACTCTTTCAGACGATATATATTGATCTTTTAGCTCTATTATACGACAACTTCTTTAGTTTTGAAAAAAGCACGTACCATCTCGAAAAAGAAGACGTTTACGTACCTATATCTAAAAAGGTTTAGCTTTACGCTCAAAAGAAAGAATTTGTATACAGATGTCAATACGGAAAGCAAATATGTCCACTGCAACAAGATTGAGGACAAGAAAGGCTATATAAGCATACCGCTTTATCTTATCAGAGTGATCGATTGGTGAAAAACATTAAATGCAACATTTAATGCTCCAACGACTATATTCTTCACCAAATGAAGCTTGTCTCCAAAAACACTCACAACAGACACTTTGTAAGACCTTTATAAATAGAAGAGAAGATCTTTGTCACAATGACGGAACTCTTGGCAAATTCTCTTTTCTCTTAATTTGTAATCTTGAACAATTTCTTCGTGTAACACTTTCCTAAACTTCATTGTATATCCGTTTGATAAGAAGATAAACCAGTGTGAGATCTTATTCTTAACCATTTCTCTGTGAAATTGGTGGAAGCCTGAAGAGGCTTTGAATTAAAGAATACTTGGGTTGAGTTTGAAGAGGCTTGGATAAAAGAACACTTGTAACTTGTTTAAGTTATAGTTGGACTTGGTAGTTTACCAAGAACTAGACGTAGTCTCTACAGTGAGACGAACCAGTATAAAGCTCTGTGTTTCTCTTGTTTACAACTTCTCTTCATTTTCACAAATCTCTTTTAAATATTTATCTGTTGTCCTTTAGACGAAACACATCTTTGAAAAGGTTTTGTGAAAATTTTTAATAACACAATTCAACCTTCCTTCTTATGTTATTCCTAGTTTTACAATATATATATATATATATATATATATATATATATATATATATATATATAGAATAAGAAAAATTAAAATTACATAGATTCCACTATATCATACCATATATTGGGCACATATTTCTATTTGTAGATTATTATCTAGAATTAAAATGTTTTATTAAACACTAATTTGATAAAGATAAAAATAGTTTAAGAAAATTTTCCACAAAAACAAAAATAATTAAGTTATAGATGAATTAAATAAGCCAAGCTCAAGCTTTCAGTTTGGTTCATTTAAATAAATGATTCAAGTTTGAGCAACTCATTTTTTTCACAAGCGAAGCCTAATTTTTAGTGCTCGGCTTGACTTGTTTACACCCCTAGGTGAAAGGATGGTTGCTGGATGTGTGTTCTTTCCTTGAAGAATATTTTCTTGCCTTTTCACTCGAAACAAATAATACGTTAGTGTTCAACCGTGTCTAAATATGTGAAAAATAAAAAAAAAATGTTTAATACTTATAATAAATAGAATAAGTTATATAAATTTAAGTTTAATATACCAAGGTTATAAAATAATTATTTTATAAACTTATAAATATAATGTAAACACTCTATATTATGTGGATTAATTATTATCAATATTTGATAATATTAATTTTAATGTTACTTAACTTTTTATCTCATTAGTTTTTTTTTTTCTACCTATTACATCTTAATTCGCAGTCTTTAATTTTGGGAACTAAATGGTAATTCTCGATAACAAGATTGCAACATGTGGGTCACTGTGAGCATCAGCATAACATTTAGAATATGTTTGAGAAGTATTTTTAGCTAAGTTTTAGTTTTTTTTATTAACTAAAAGTTTATTTGACCATATTAATAGTGTCAGGTAAATCAGAATTTTTCAAAAGCTTGTAACATTTTTTTTATATGCTGTGAGAAACTGACTTCTAACTTCTTATATTTATTTTTTAATTACCCTTAAAATATTTATTAAATTTACCTTTTACCATTTTTTCATCAGATAAAGTTTTATTATTTATTTTTGCTATTATGTTTTGGATTTTTTTTATATTATTTTAATAATTACACTATCTACATTATTTATTTTATTATTTTAGCATTGCACTTCAAGATATTTATAATCGATTAGTATGACAACACTAATACACTATGGTATTTAAAAATCTGTAATTGTGTTACCATACTAATCAACATAATGAAAATATGACTTCCACTTAAGTATATGTTATTTTTATTTTATTTAAATTTAGTTGGAAATATTTTAAGATATAATATAAGATTAATAGAAAAATGCACAATATGAAAAAAAAATACAATAATTGAAATTAAAAAATGTAATTAAAATAACTGAGCTTTAAATAAAAAGTTATAAGAGTTTAGAATTAATTAAAAAACTAAAATTATAATTACTCAAAAATATTTTTATCCATTAAATAAAATAAAATGTTATATAAAAATATCATATAAACATGTTCATTTTTGTCATTTTACATTTATCAGCTACTTCAATAGATAATTTTACCAAACACTTATAATTCAATAAACTAGCTTAATAGTTTTTAGCTTTCTGTACAATTTTTAACTATCGGTTAGTTTTTCAACTTTCACCTTGCTTTTCAACTACTTTTGCAAAACATTACCTTAACATGTCACATTACTGCTTTTGACAACATTAGCTAATTGAAGTTGACAATAAGACTAATTTGATTGATAATCTTTAATTTCAGAGACTATTTTAAAACTTTATTTATTTTTAGAAAATAACTTTCAAGCATTAAAATGATAGTTTACTATCTTTAACAATTTAATTGTATAATAATGTATTTAAAGCTTTTATACTATGTATTCATAGCACATAATAGAAAAACCTATATATATTCTAGAGAAATGAAGTTCGTGCATATTGATATCAACATCTCTTTCTCATAAAACAATATAATGAAAAATAGCAGAAATACTACGTTTTGAAATATAAGTGAAATGGGAAGGAAAGAAATAACAAAAAAAATAAATAGAGTAAAAAAGATTGTATGAGGAATTATCTTTTCATACCCTAACACATTGTTTCTATGCACATAGGAAGGAAATAAAAAAGAGAGATTAAATATAAAGAATTTAATTAAAATATACCGAAAGCATAAAAGGTTTTTTATATTTTCATTTAATTACAAATCGTCATGTATGCTAAATTTGTTAATTTTTATAATAATTAGTTTAAAAAATCATTCTAACGATGATGTTTGATTGGTTGACAACATAAATTTTTTTATATTGACAATGCAAGACAATTAAACTCAAATAAAAATACCTAAAATTCACTATTTGTTTCAGAAGAAAAATAGGAAGAAGGAAAGTTTTTTTTTTAGAACCCACAAAAAAAGGATTTAATTTTCATGCACTGTTAATATAAATTTTTTTTACACTATTAACTAATAAAAAATCATAATAAGTATGACTTTTAAGATAGTTATTAGGGGTGAACATGAGTCAAGTTTAAAGGAAAACAAAATTCGAATTGGGTAGTGTGTCTCAGGTTAGGTCGCTTTGAGTTTTCTCTTTATTTTTTGTTTTAAATTGAATTGACCCCGACTTGGTTAGATACTTAGATTCAAATCAAGTTAGGTTAAGTGGTTCTTAGGTTACTTGACAAAAATAGGAAATGGGGGGAAATAGAAAAAAAATAAAATGAATCAATCCCATTACAGACCAAATACTTTACTAGTATAACGAATATTCATTAATTATTAGCATCACTATCTCACTCATTGTCTTGTTATTGGATTAGAATATAGAAACCATAGGGCTTGAAAGCTCTTCCATGTCACATTCAAAGCCCAACCAGAAAGTACATTTTAGAAGAAAAAAAATCGCAAGTCATTAGCATTCATTTTATTAATATTTTAATATTATACAATATAAAATTATATAACCAAGTAGAGTTGGGTCAATCAATTTTCATTTTGTTCAATCTGAGACCCCAACCCAAATTGACTGGATTGGAAAAAAAAGAACCCAACCAGTCAACCCAACCTAGTTATTTTTTGTTCAATTCAATTTGATTTATTTAGGTTGGTCGAGTTGATCTCACCCATGTTCACTCTTTGTAGTTATTATGAAAGTCAACAAATTTATCATATATAACAATTTGTTATTAAATAACAGTGTAAAAAACTTATATATTGTTAGTGTATTTAAATTAAATTTATAAATAAGGAGAAAAGATTTCTCTTTTTCATTTTTGTTTTAGATTCTTAAAAAGTTAAGTAATGTTTTCATAACATAAAAAATTAAAAACTACAAGTAATTTTATGTTAAAAAATATTTTTCATATAAAAATATCTTAAAAAAGATTTCAATTTATTTTTAATTAATATAAAATATTTTTCATATAATTTATTTATTTCTTTCTACTTTCTCTTTCACTCATCCAAATAAACTGAGAAAAAAAAATTCTCCACTTCTTCCCTTGTTTCTACCCATTTAAATAACACATATTTATACTCTATTTTTCTTTTATTACTATTCTTGCTATTTCTTTCCTTTTTATTTTTCTCTCTATTTCTTTTTAATTCAAATTGAACATAAAGAAGTGCTACACCCACTACCAGACTACCAACACTGGTTGACACAAGTGGTATATTGCTTCCGGTGGTGAATATTTCGTACCAATACCATGGTAACTCAAAAAAAAACTCACTAGCAGACTTATGTTGAAAACTATGCACAAAGAGAGCACAAAAAATGGTCAAGATTGATTTTTTTTTTCCTTTTAATTATAAAAGCACTATCTTATTTTTACTTTGTTTTTTATTTTTAAAGATTATACAATCGTAAAAACAGCTTTATTGTTCCATTATTTCTTAAATAAATTTTTATAATAGTTTTTATAATACAAAGTGAAAAGAAGAAAAAGAATATATATTTTTTTCCAAAATAAACAAAGTCTTAAGAGAGAGAGATATAATGTGGCATGAAGTAAGTGTAGATATAGAGTGTGAAAAATTAAAAACCCTGATTGCATTATGATTTGGAGTGATTGATAATTTTACACAAGTGTTTGAATAGAACTAAGTATTAGTTTCTGCTCGAAGACTTGCTGAATGTTAGCTACCATGCGGCGCAGAAAGTTTTTGTGAGGAACTGAAAAAAATTTTAAGCATATAATCAAAATGGGATTTTTTAAGTCTTATTGTTTGTCAGCAATTACAGAAAGTTTTTGGTACCCTCTTCACTTTTTGTTCTATGATGAATTTTTGCTGACAGTGTGTTCTTTGCCAGCTTGATTTGATTTCACACCAATTAACGGCCGTCAAAAAACTTTTACAAGGAATACTTATACTAAATTTACAACCACTTGAAAAAAGCAAAGATATAATTACTCCACTAAAAATAAAATTAAGATGAAATTGAAAGCGAAGAATCTATCGTTGAATCAACAATGTATTGAAGCATATATTATGTAGATTAAAGGCCTCCTGCTCCTGGTGAGTACTATTTATTTTTCAACGTTCTCCGATCACTTGATGAAAAGCACAAAAAGATTTCAGCTGCCCCTGTACTTCCATGTCACAAAAACACCCTCTTTATAGTTCTTGCAGCAGCACGGGATATTAACTGTCTAACCAAGTTAGCTGGCACTTGAAGCAATTGCTGCTGTGATTCTGGTGGGAGCTGGCATTTACATAGATAGTCGTGCTTCAGTAGTAATAAAGATTAAAGAATATCAAGAAGCCAAATTGCTTATGACTTGCCACTTGTCCCTGTTAATGAAAAAATGGGTAAACGGCTACATTTCTTAAATAAAATGCTAATGCTTAGATTTACCTCGAGAATGATAGAAAGAACAGGAAGAATGTCTTGAACGGATTCAACTTGATTTAAAACTAATGACAGCTCCTCCATGTACAGTATTTGATTCTTGTCAGGAATAGCCTGTCTGCTTCCCTACATGTCATTGACAAAAAGTACAAAAAATATTCACAGGCAAAAACAACACAGTAAAATGGTTATCCATTTGCCGTTCCAAGTTCAGTTCAATATATTTATTGCTGAAAGATTGACTTACATAGTCAGGACTCAGGTACAATAAAACAAGTAAAAAACCAAAAAGGATCCTCATATTACAATTTACAAACCAACTAAAAAACAACAGCATCAAGCATATGTTCTAAATTATGATGGGTAGTCAAGTACAATAGAACAAGTAAAAACCAAGTAAATGATTATCCATTTACCATTCCAAGTTTAATATGTTTGTTAAAGATCTAATTTGATTCATCGTAAATAGGATAACTAGGAAACTATTGTATAGTGATTCTTAGGGATTTTTTTGTAACTGTCTCCTTTATTATTGTTATTCTATGATTATAAATAAATCAGCTTGTGTGTGGGTTACATACACATAGTTTTTGTAACTCTTCATGGTATAGTGGGTTCGATCCCCTTTCCGCATTTCGTGTGCAACGCTCTCTGCAGGTGAATAGTATCGCTCGCCTCTTCTACCATTCTTTGGCAACCTTTTGATTGCCCTTTCACTGGCACCCACCATCGACCATCTTCGCCCCTCTTTAGTGACCTAGCAACATCCGTGCCGCCCGCGCCCCCACAAGCGGCCTGAATCCAACTCGTACGCTTCATGTGCGCGCAGCAGATCTGTGCCTAAAGCCTTTTTTGCTGCTACCCACTGGCCAGCGATTCCTCCCCCGCCCTCCTCTACCTCTGGCGACCTTCCCCAACCCTTGTTTGGTTGCTTTTTTCATGGCCTCCACCGACTCCTCTGTATCGTCACGTTTACAAACGTCCCTTTGATCCCCTGTGAAAAATTAAGCGGATCAGCCAATTACAGTACTTGGGCAACCACTGTCCAACTATGGTTCCATGGTCAAGGTTGTGCGGACCACGTGACCAATAAAGCCGTGGATATTCCCATAAAGGATCGCGCTTGTTGGCAGCAGATTGATGCCTCTTTATGCAGTGTCCTTTGGTTCTCTATTACTCCCAACCTTTAACCTCAATACTAGGCATTCCCAACCTGTTATGAGGTTTATACCAAAGCCAAGAAAGTCTACTCCAATGATGTCCATCGTCTTTACAGTGTGATGACCGCTATGATATCCACCAAACTTGAGAATATGGACATGCAGATGTATCTTGGTAAGCTTGATCGTTTGATTGCTAATTTTAATAATCTAATGCCCTTCACTAGTGATGCAAAGACCTTTTTACGATAGCATAATCAGCTTTTTATGGTTCTTGCTCTCGTTAGTCTCCCACCTGACCTTGACTTGGTGCATAGCCAAATACTTTTAGGCCCTACTGTTCCTACCTAGGACATGATTAGTGAACAACTATTGCATCTCTCCACTCCGCATGCTTTTGGGCATCCCTTTGCCCCTTATGCTAATTCCTCCGCCCTTGTCTCCCACTCTTCTCATCGTGGTGGACATGGTGGCAAAAGTTGTCCTTGTTGCACTTGCTGCCACCGCTATGGCCACATTGAAGTGGATTGTTGCACCAAAGTCAAGGAACAATCAAAATTTAGCTAATGTGGCCAAGTTGTTGAACCTGCCCCCCCTGCGAATGTTACTATTTTCGCCACTAAGTATCCTGATTTCCTCCAATTTCGGGCAGCCCAGCAACTTGTCTCACCTGTTACTATCGTGGCTCAGTTTGGTAATCCTGTTGCCTTTGTCTCTCAGTCCTCCTCTTTTGGACCATGGATCCTTGACTTTGGTGCCTCGAATCATATGACTAGTAATAAATCTCTTTTCTTTCAATTGTTTTTTTCGGACACCTTGCCGTTTGTTACCCTCGCAGAAGGCTCTCAGATTAAAGTTCATGGCATTGGTTAAACCCATCCACTTCCTAATCTTTCTTTAAATTCTGTTTTGTTTGTTCCTGGTTGTCCTTTCAATTTAATTTCAATTAGCCAGCTCATCCGCTCACTTAATTTCTCTGTCCTGTTTGTTAATAATTCTATCCTTGTTCAGGATCGGTGTACTAGACGAACGATTGGAGCAGGACATGAGTCTAGAGGATCGTATCAACTTTCACCACCGGTTGCTTGTGTCTACACAACCTCTCCAGAATTTGCTCATCAGCGTCTCGGTCATCCTAATTTGAAAAATTACGCCTTTTGGTTCTTATTCTCTCTTCCCTTAAGTCTTTACAGTGTGAGTCATGTCAGTTAGGAAAACAAGTTCGTCATTCTTATAGTCCTCGCATTAATAAAAGTGCTGCGTCACCTTTTACTTTGGTTCACTCTGATATTTGGGGTCTTAGTCGAGTCTGTTCAACTTTATGATATTATTTTGTCACATTTATTAATGATTTTTAACGTTGTACTTGGGTTTTCTTAATAAAAAACCATTTTGATATTTTTCATGTATTTTAAGGATTCTCGCGTGAAATTTAAAATCAATTTGGAACATCCATTAATATACACTAATAATGCCAGAGAATATTTGTCTTCCCAGTTTCAGTCATTTCTAACCTCGCAGGGAATTTATTTATCAAACGTCTTGTGTTGACACACCACAATAAAATGGTGTTGCTGAATGAAAAAATTGTCACCTAGTTGAAACAGCTTGTACCCTCCTCCTTCACTATTATGTTCCTCTCCGCTTTTGGGGTGATGTGCTTCTTACTGCCTGAATTGTTTGATCAACCGCATGCCTTCGTCTATCCTCAACAATTGGACTCCGTACTCCATTCTATACCCTAAATAAGACCTCTACCCTGTTCTTCTCTGTGTCTTCGGCTGCACTTGTTTTGTTCATGATTTCACTCCAAGTAAAAATAAACTCTTTGTTAAGTCCCTTAAATGGGTTTTTCTGGGTTACTCTTGCCTCCAGAAAAGATATCATTGTTTCTGCCCTCAACTTCAACGGTATCTTGTTTCTGCTGATGTCATTTTCTTTGAGTCTACTCCATTCTTCTCTATGCCTATTGCCAGCGATGCTCCTCTGGATATTCCACCTATTGTTCCAACCCCGGTCTTTATCTTTGCTCCACCACCACTAATTACCTATCAGTGCTGCCCATGACTTTCCTTGGCAGTTCCACCTACTAATCCCCCAGCATCATCTCCTGCTCCAAACGCCACTCCACCACCGTCCCCTGCACATGAGCTTCCCATTGCTCTACGTAAAGGTATTTGGTCCTCCTACAATCCTCACCCATTATATGCTTGTACTCTTCATTATGACTGCTTATCTCCTTCCTATTTCTCCTCTTTGGATTCTATGTCTATTCCTAAGTCTACAGGTGAAGCGATGATTGATCCCCGTTGGCAAGTGGCGATGTTTGATGAAATGGATGCTTTAGAGGCCAGTGGAACCTGGGAGCTAGTTCCCTTGCCTCCTAACAAGACTATTATTGGTTGTTGTCTAGTTTATACAATGAAGGTTGGCCCTGGATGGCACTATTGATCGATTCAAAGCTCACTTAGTGGCTAAGGGCTATACTTAGATCTTTGGCTTTGACTATGGGGACACATTTCTCCTATGGCCAAGATCACTTTTGTTAGTCTCTATTCATTGCTCTGGCTGCCATTCGCCATTGGCTGCTTCACCAACTGGATATTAAAAATGCCTTCCTGCATGGTGAGTTGCAGGAAGAGGTTTACATGGACTAGCCCTCCAGTTTTACTATTTCTGGTGGATCTCACCTTGTCTGTCGCCTTCAACATTCTCTCTATGGCCTGAAGCAGTCACTCCGTGCTTGGTTTGGCTGGTTTAGCTTTGTCTTACTTTAGTTTGGCATGACTTGTTGTGAGGCAGACCACTCTGTTCTTTCCCTTCACCCTCCGTCTGGTCTGTGCATTTATGTGGTGGTTTATGTTGATGACATTGTCATCACTGGTGATGACTCTGATGGTATCCGTCGGCTTAAATCTTACTTCAGCATCAGTTTCAGACAAAGGATTTGGGTCCGCTCAAATATTTTTTAGGCATTGAGGTTTCTCAATCCACCTTTGGCATTGCCATTTCCCAGAGGAAATATGCTCTGGATATTCTTACCAAGACCGGTATGCTTGATTGTCGCCCCGGTGACACTCCTATGAACCCTAACGTCAAGCTTCTTCTAGGTCAGGGGGAGCCACTAGAAGACCCGGGAAGATATCGTAGACTTGTTGGTAGACTCAACTACCTCACCATCACTAGGCCAGACATCACATTTGTAGTGAGTGTGGTAAGTTAGTTACTCAATGCTCCTTGTGATAGTCATTGGGATGTTGTCATGCGCATCCTTAGATATATTAAGAATGCACCAGGCTGCAGACTCTTATATGAAGACAAAGGCTACGCCAAAATTGTCTGTTACTCTGATGCTGATTAGGCAGGATCACCATCAAACAGGAGTTCTACCTCTGGTTATTGTGTTCTCATTGGAGGGAATTTAATTTCATGGAGAAGTAAGAAGCAGAATACAGTTGCTAGATCCAGTGCCGAAACTAAATACCGTGCCATGGTAGCAACTGCATGTGAAATTACATGGCTTAGGCCACTTCTCCAACAATTATAGTTTGGAGACACTTAGGACACTAAGCTTATCTGCGACAATCAAGCCACCCTTCACATTGCATCTAATCCGGTCTTCCATGAACGAACTAAACAAATAAAGATAGATTGTCATTTTTGTGAGAGAAAGTGCCGAAGAAATCACCACTGATTTTGTCAGCTCCAATGACTAATTGGTAGATATGTTTACTAAATCTCTCAAGGGGTCTCACGTTGATTGTATTTGTAACAAGCTTGGCACATATGACATATATGCTCCAGCTTGAGGATGAGTGTTAAAGATCTAATCTGATTCACTGTAAATAGGGTAACCTGATTCTTAGGGATTTTTTGTAACTGTTTCCTTTGTTATTGTTATTCTATGATTATAAATAAATCAGCTTGTGTGCGGGTTAAATACACACAGTTTCTGTAACTCTTCAATATTTATTGCTGAAAGATTGACTTATAAAGTCAGGCACAAAAAAACAAGTAAAAACCAAAAAAGATCCTCATATTGCAATTTACAAACCAACAAGAAAACAGGTAACAGCATCAATTCTAAGCATATGTTCTGAATTATGATGGGATGAAACAGGGCATTACGATCCTTAATGGGAGAAGAGTGGTACAGTGTAACAAATTTTCCTTTTTTTCCAAATTTCCCAGTTCATATAAAAAGAAAAAGAAAAGGATCAAGTCTCTTTGAAGATAGAGTAACACATACATCTATGGAAACAATAATTGTTACTGGAGCCATGCTCAATAAAGAGCAAACAAGGAAGAACATTCTCTAAAGGATAATTTTACTGTAGGTTAAATCTTTAAATCATAATTTTCATACAAGTATGGTTTTACTTTATTCCAAAAGAAGAGTTACATCCATATTCATACCTTGTTTCTACGAATTTGTCACTGTCTAGCATTGTATGTCTGAGTTTTTATAATAGGGAAAAGGGCTATGCACAACTTGTAGTACAAGTGAGTAATACAAGAGTAACCATTTTATGGTACATGGGTACAACTATATACAGTAAATATTATTAAAGACAATCATTTATCATTACAATCTCTACAATATTAATAGTAAAGATTTCAAAGCTTTAAGCAAATTTACTGGACATAATTTTAGTGAATGCATATTGATGATGTAGTAGTGAGTTCCCACTGGCTACTATGTCAGAAATCTCTAGGAAGTTGTATTTGATGTGAATCATTATAGATAAGAAGATCATACAAAGCTGCAGTCAAAAAGGAAAAAGAAAGAAAGAAAAAAAAAAGACTTAATTGTACATTGTGCCACTCATTTTTGATGATTTTGCAAATTTTGCCACCCAACTATTGTAATTGCACATTTTGCACCCAACTTTTAAAATTCGTGCATTTTGCCACCCAATTATTTTACTTGCATATTTTGCCACTTAACTTTCAAAATTTGCATATTTTGCCACCCCCTTTTAGTTGACCTTTGACTGGCAATCAATAATAGTTAGGTGGCAAAATGTGCGAATTTTGAAAGTTGAGTAGCAAAATGTGCAACCAAAATAATTAGGTGGTAAAATGAGCAAATTTTAAAAGTTAGGTGGCAAAATATGTAATTAAAATAGTTGGAAAATTCGCAAAATCATCAAAGATGGGTGGCAAAATATGCAATTAAGCCAGAAAAAAATAAAAATCATACAAAGCTATATAATCTGATATTGATTCATGTGTCCAAATTCCCAAAACTGAAAAATCATTCATTCAACACTCCAAAGATTGCAGACAAAATTATACAACTTAAATTAACTCAATGCACACTACATATTGAGTTTTTGAACACAACCAAACTTGTTGATTAGTAATTTGGGTGTCAGACTATTACTTTTCGCATTGAGAAAATAATTGTTGAGTCACAGGCTTACAGCCTTCACATTGACTTGTCTACAGAATTGTTAGACTCTTACTTTTCACACTCAGAAAATAATTGCCAAATCACAGGCTTAAATATATTGCCAAGTAGAAATTGTAAGGCTATTAAGCATCAATTCAACTATTTTTAGGTCTAGTTTTTTTGACTTAAATATATTTTGGAACCCTGAATCTGAAAATATAACATTTTTTTTGTTTTAATCTTGATATAAATTAGGACAAAATTTATGTGCAGTTCCTTGGATACTTTTGGTACTGTTTTTCAATCAAAATTAAAGTTTTACCTTGATAATCTGCATGCATTAGAGATTAATGCAGATTACCAACATAAAACTCCAATTTTGATTGGAAAACAACACCAAAAACATACAAGAAACTACACCTAAGTTTTTTCCTATAAATAATTTTCACTTTTAGTTTCAACATTTAATAAAAAAAATGTATTTAGTCCCTCGCTAGGGACTAAAAACACATTGTAATACAATTTTTACCAGCTACTCTAAATTTTAATTTTGTCACACTTTAGTGTCATTGATTTTGCTAAGCCAATGGTTAAAGAATTAAAAATGATTTTTTTTATTACAAAGTGTAACATTTAACATTATTATTAAACCCCCACCATAATATCTAATAAAAACCTATTTATCAATTCATTAATCATTGCCCATAGAGCACGGGATTCTTAAAAAAAAAAGGATTTTTATAATTAAAATTTTAATTTGTAGTAGTTTTTGGTACCTAGTGGCAAAAGGTTTGGTTGTTGTAAGTATGTTTTGCTTTTTTACTTTTTTTTGGTTGTTGGAGGGGAAATAATTAGTTTCTAGATTTGGTATAATGTAGTATGAAGCCCAATGGGCTTTAACATGAGACATACTGAGGTCCTTGCTTCCTAGGTTGAACTTTACGTAAAATGTCAAGTAGCCCTCAAAATGAAAATGATACAAGATCGTAAAATGCATAGATGTAGTTCTCTTTAAGTAAAAGTAAAAATCTTACTGTATTGGACTCTTCTTTTCTTTTGCCCCCCAACAGCAATAGCATAAGGCGTTGGAAGGTTCTCAAATTGATTATATCTTCTTCAGTCATTAAAGGGGAATAAAAGAAAGCACTGAAAGGAACTCTTGCAGCAGCTGTCTCCAAGGTTGCAAGCCCAAGTGCATCTAAACCCTGAATTTGGTTTCAAAAGCGAATTAGAAAACTTACAGGAGGGGTGAAAAAATAGAAATGAAGAATAAAGGATCTAATGATAATGAAAAGATTAAACTAATCATCTGCATTTTTTGCCTAAAATGCATGAAGAGCCACAAATTTAAGTCTACTAACATGACATAATGATGAAAGCCGAGATCTTATGTTATTAAATCATTAGTACTGCTTCCTTTCAAGAATCTAGACAACATACTGATAGACTGAAAGCAAAGCAATTGCAATAAACTACAATAACAAAACATAAGCTCAATGCTGTAGCTGAATTTCTATCTGGTTTCAACACGTCCATAGAAATCCTACAATAGAAAAATAATACTTGCCTACCATTTAGGCGAGCTAGGTGACACCATGATATGGACATTGTTAGTAACGTGTCAAGTATCTTTAAAAGTTCATGCAACGCAGGAGTTTGCAATCAAATAAGGAAATGCTAACAGTCATGATTAAGGAAATGCTAACAATCATGATTAAATACCCCATAAAATCATTAGCCAATAAATTTCGACATTAATATCCAATTTTTCATTTTTCAGATTCCTCACTGCTATTGTAGTATTAATAAACTATTATGAAGAAACTTACTTTAGCAAATTCTTGAACAATTATTTCCCTCACAAATTCACCCTGCAAAGATTATCATAAAATCCATATTAGTGGGGAAAAGTTAGAGGTAGCCACAAAATAGAATGTTAATCAGTAATGATAAACAATATGTACCTTTTCTGTTAGTGTAAAAGAAAGAATTTCCTTCATAACCATTCTTGAATCAGTGCCTTCAGTTTGTTTTACTATGGCCTTTTCTGTTTTGGCACGGAGAGACTGTCATGAAACTATATTAGGATGGTATTTTGAACAATTTGAATTTATTGACAAACAGGATTTCCTGGGAAGGAAATTGAAAATATTATATTATGCTAAATTGCACAAGGTACCTTAAAGCATTTTAATGATACTTTGGACTGAATATCTCCCTAATATAACTTGATTCAACTCAGTAGGATGACTCTTAAATTGGATCAAAGTGGATAGTACAGGTTTAATTAAATGCCAGAACCAACAATCAGTAATACTCAATTGGAAAGAAATAACAAAGTTAATAGGAAAGTTTCAATATCTAAGCATTTAAATTCCTATATCCTAAGCAACAATTAGCAACCAGCGGGATACCTTAGCAGATTTCACAAAAAACCTAATGACGACAATCAAGTATTATCTTCAGACACACCAACGAATGGATAAAAATCCAGCTCGAGGATCAAAACTTAGAGAACAAGGTCACTTTCCTAATTTATATATATATATATATATTTTAAATAGGTCCATTTCAATTAATCAATAACCCAAACAATTAGGAGTATCCGAGTAGCCATCTTTGTTAAAAAGAAGGAACATACCCATGAAACAGGGCTTTCCCTCGTTGATTAATTTGGAAAATAGGGATGAAGGCTAGGTTTATGATAGCCGAACACCAGAAATAACTAATATTAAAATTTCAATTTCATACAGAAAATAGTAAAAAAGAAAAATAAGATAATTTTACCTCTGTCAGCAAAGACTCTAGACGGTCTATTCTAAAAACTCCATCCTGACAAATGATTAGAGTCAAAATTAAGTGAAAAATGCTTAGAAAATATTCCAACACAATTAGTTATGGAAAGTAGAAAAAGAGATATTGCTATGAGAATTCAAATTATGTCAGGTGAGGTACCATAGAGAAAGCAGGGTCTTCTATGTTTACCTTATAAAGAAGAGTCTCTAAAGAAGATTTAAGCTGAGGAGAGCTGTCAGTAAGTACTTTTCGAGCAATCCAAGGGTAAGTACTACCCAAAACTTTGTACTCAGGGTTAAAGCTGATTGCAATTCCTTCCAGTACAGCAAGGCTAAATACAGAAGATACTGTTTAGGATATTGCACATAGACATTATTGGTTGTGTTGTAAGTAATGTGGGGAATGCACTACCTTCTAATGACAAGTGAGAAGTATGAAGGTATCCTAAATTTGAATTTATACCTGCAAAAAAAAGAGAGAACAAGAAAAAAAATGATATGGCATGTCAAAGTGAGATATAAACAAGAAAACTAACATCACAAAGGCAAAAGTAGCAGAGAATAAAGAATAAGTCATGAATTATGATTTTCTGAATTCCAAAGCTTTATTATATTAGAAAATTGTTCAAGCCATAGTTTGCAATTTGAAAGAAGTATTGGCCACAAATATCATTTTTGAGGTTAACTTTGCAATCTAGATGATAATTGTTAGAATATATGAAAATAAGTGTTAGTGTTTTAGGTTTTATGAACATCATAAAACTGTAACACCACAATATCAAGAGAATATTATTCGAAGTCTTTCTCCTAGAATTTGGGCTTAGGGCCTAATTCAACTCCACAAAACTGACTTGTAAGGTGAGTACTGTCCAAAGCCTTATAAGCACTACTTTGGCCATATCACTAGGCAATGTGGGATTAAACACACCCCTTCACACCCAGCACAATGAAAGTGCTGGAAGATGCAATAAAGGTGCTGGAAGCTGCAATGAAGGCAGCCAAAGAGGCTGCAATTAAGGCAGACTAGGGGTGATTGCAATTAAGGCAACTTTCTGACACTTTCTTCTCTCACTTTCTTCCTCAATGCATAAATCCCCATAATTTCAATAATTTCATGCTTAAAATAGGGATACACAAGAAATACATGCATGATTTGATTGAATTGATCTGAGTCATTGCATTTTTAAATTTGGGTTATATGCAAGGAGTATGGTTAAAAAGGGAAGCCTAAAGCAATAATGCTCCAGATATGAAGTGTTTTAAATATCATAGATATTTTAAGGGGTCCAAAAATTTCTCATTGTTCTTGATATTTATTTCCTTATTTTCTTATTTCTTTTTTTAGACATAGTTGTTTACCCTATAAAAGGTAGATTAGAGAATATTAAAGATACAATCAATATACAAATCCTTTCTCTTTCAACTTGGTATCAGAGTTTATCCTAAATCCATTAACGGACCACCTACCACCATGCACCAATAGTGTTGGGTGTGAGGGGTGTTCTGGGAAAAACCCAAGTCTTACATCAACTAGTGATATGGCCAAATAGAGTATATAAGTGGGGAAAACTCTCACCTCTTGAGTTAGCTTTTTGGTTGTGTTAGGCCCAAACCCAAATTGTAAGATGGTATCAGAGCTCGCAATCTTGGGGGCTCTACTTCTGCCGCCCAGTATGCGCACTATTCACTGCGCACCGTTCATGTGACACTGTTCATCATGTCTCCAACACATCTAAGCTATGCTCCACCTTCCAATGCGACCCACTTGATGACTCCACCAAAGAAAGGCTCATTGACAATGCCACTACTTGTTTTGGGGGTTGTTCTTCACAAATTGGGTGTTGGGTGTTGCAGATCTACACCAACACATTCTCCTTTTTTCTTAATAATTGTTTTTCAGAGTCACTTGCTATGAACTCGTACCCGCACTGCCTAGATTTTGTCATGGCTGAGGAAAAGGTCATCTTTTTGGGTCCTAATGATCTTAGTAAGTTTTTTGGCACTTGCTCTTTGACCATGAAGGGTAAGAGTTCTTTCAATATTTTGGGTTCTGTTCCTCAAGATATTTGGGTCCTTGACTTTGGGGCTATAGATCATATGACTCCCTTTTCTTCACACTTTACATTATACTCCAAATTGTTTGGAAGGCAACTCATTACTATTGGTAATGGAGATCATGTCCTTATTGTTGCATCTAGCAACATCCAACTCCATCCATCCTTGTCATTGCACAAAGTCCTCCATGTTGCTAAATTGGCTAATAATCTTATATTTATACATAAACTTACATAGGATTATCATGACTTTCGAAGTCATGTGCAGTAGCAATACCAAACCAAATACGAAGAGTAGTGGGGTCTTGAGCTAAGCCTTGACTAAACCTCGGAAATCTTAATGTCATAATGACTTTCAAATCCTCCTAGCTATTATCCTACTGCAATAATTCTTGCTAAGAAGAATGCCTATGTTGTGGCAATTCCACCTAGAAGGTAATGTGTTACTCCTACAGCACGTCCCTGTACAATGCTTTCATTGTGTCTTTCAGGACCTCGCTACGGGGAGGATGATTAGACTTGCCGAAGAGCAAGGTGGGTTATATTTCTTGCAACATATGAAGACTGATAGTACCAGCAAAAAGGTGTTGTCTTCCAGTCAATAGGCAAACTTCGAGACTTGGCATCTTCCCAAATCTAGCTTCACCACAAGCTTCTTGGACATCCACCCTTTAGTAGGCTAAAGTCTTTATTTCTTCATTTTTTTACAAAAGAGTTAGTCGAGTCTTTTCACTGTGATGTTTGTCAGTTTTCAAAACACCATCATTCAATATTTCCTACTAGTAACAATAAAAACTTTGCTCCTTTTGATCTTGTTCATTCTAATGTGTAGGGACCAATTATTGATTCTATATATGGGGCGAAATGGTTTGTGATGTTCAGTGATGATTGTACCCGTGTAATGTGGACCTTTCTTATGAAACATAAATCTAAGGTTTGTCAAATATTTGTCAATTTTTTTTGTCTTGTTAAAAATCAATTTGGTAAGTCTATTAAAAGACTCCAGTCTGACAATGTTATAGAATATGTCAATTTTGAGTTATCTAAATTTGTTAAAGACAATGGTATTATTCATGAACTAACTTTTGTTAATACCCCAACAAAATGGGGTTGCAGAAAAAAAGAATCATCACCTTCTTGAAGTTGTCAAAGTTCTTCTCTTCCAAATGTCTGTCTCTAATGTCTACTAGGAAGAAGCTGTCCTAACCGCCACCTATCTCATTAATAGGTTACCCACTCATGTTTTAAACGGTATTAGTCCAATTGAACACATGTTGTCATTCTTTCCCTTTGTCTGTTTTAAATGTTATTTAGGTGTGTTACCTTTATCCATTCTCATAGTCCCCACTGTGGTAAGTTAGACCCAAGAGTTGCCAAATGTGTCTTTATTGGTTACCCCTCAAATAAAAAGGGGTACAAGTGTTATCACCTTCAGAGTTGTCGAGTCTTTGTATTAATGGATGTTTCCTTTCATGAAAGAAAATCCTGCTTCATTAGCCCTCAACTTCAGTGGGAGAGTATTCTAGAAGTTGAGTTTGTCTTAGAGTCATTACCTTTTCCTTCTTTGCAGGATGTTCAAGAAGCCTGTTGGAAAAGTTGTTGTTAGAAAAGGCCGTTTTGCTTGTGTAAGAAAAAGCTGTTTTTAAACTTCTATTGATTGTACCTATCGGTTCTATATAGACTGCAGTGTCCTAGGTGCACTTTTTTTTTTCTTTCCCTCCCACTGTAAACTCAAATATATCTATATCTATGAAATCTCTACTAAGTGAACATTGACACTCAAGCTTTTTCTCCTCTTCATTGTTTTCAACTTAGTATCAGAGCGGACCCGATCTTGCTCTGCCATTTTTCACTTCCGATCATGTCCGTCGTCTATCGCCGTGGGCCGCCCTTATCTCCGGCGAACCCTATTATCTGGTGTGCCTCTTCAAGCGTGACTCAACCTAGTAGACTCCAGAGGCTAAAACTCCTCCATGCTCCCACACCTATTGCTTTTTTGTGTTTGATCAATGGAATCTCGATGCGCCACCACCAACAAAGTTGTTGTCACTTCTTGGGTCCATTTCAGACCTTAACTTGTCACTTTACACTCGTTTGGTTTGTGGGTCTGAGATTTGCAACTCTTTCCTTGGGTATTTTCTCTCTGGTTCTGCAAAATGTCATCTACAAGACATGTTCTTCCTATTCCTGGAACTCCCACCATCACCACAAAGAAACTCAACGGTAAAAATTACTTATCATGGGCTGCCTCTGTGGAACTTTAATTCCTTGGTCAAGGATTTCATGATCATCTAGAAAAGGAAGATGGTGAAGGATCAATAGAGTTGTGCTCAGTGGAAGAAACTCGATTTTTAGCTATGTGCCATGTTATAGCAGTCTGTGGAACCAAAAATTTTAGGAAATCTCAGAACTTTCAAGACTTGTTTTTTTTTTTTTGGAAGAAGACTCAAAGCATCTTTGCAAATGATATTAAGTGCTTGTATGATTTTGCCCAAAAATTAGCTTCTATCAAGCAAACTGATCATGATATGATCCCATTTGTTGCCCGAGCCCAATCTATTGTGGAAGAACTAAGATTGTTCTTGGAAGCTGAATCTTTGGAAGAAATTAAGAAGAAATAGGGATAAGCTTTATATGGTTTTCGAGTTGCGGGGGTATGAACCCAGATTTTGATCATGCCCATGATCAAATTTTGATTGGTGAAGAGATCCTTTCAATGGTCAATTTAATCACATGACTCCTCTGTGTTCCCATTCTAACAAAGGGCGAAAATTCTATCGAGTTTGCTAATTCTTCTACTATGGTGTCAACTTGAGAAAGGGGAGGCCGTGGAAACTGAGGAGTGGTGGTAGAGGTGGTCGTCCTCAGTGTTCCTATTGTAAGAGGATAGGTCACACTTAGGAAACATGTTACTCCTTGCATGGTTTTCTTGAGGAGAATATCTTCGGTTAAAGTCTAGTAGTCAAGCCCAATCATCTTCAACCCCTAGTGTATCAGCAACATGTATTTCTCAATCTATGGATAGTTAAGGTCCATGGATAATTGATTCAGGTGCTTTTGATCATATTTCTAGTAATAATTCGTTATTCATCTCTATGTCTCTTCCAAAATTTCCTCATTTAATTACTCTAGCAAATGGATCTAAGGTTGCATCCCAAGGAGTTGGTCAAGTTTCTCTTTCTCCTTCCTTAAACTTGAAGTCTATCCTCTTTATTCTTAATTGTCCTTTCAATCTAACTTCTCTAAGTCAGCTAACTAGATCATTAAATTGTTCAATGATGTTTGATGCTAATTCTTTTGTTATACAAGAACATGGTAAGGGTTGACTGATTGGTGTAGGACATGAATCCAGAGGTCTCTACTATCTAGAAACAAGTTCCTTCGTGTCCTGTTTTGTAGCTCCATCTCCAAAGCTTCTTCATGATTGCTTGGGTCACCCAAATTTGTCAAAATATAAGAAAATGGTTCCTAATCTTAACAAACAAAAAATGTTAGACTGTGAGTCATGTCAATTAGGCAAATATGATAGGTCTTCTTTTCCAAAGCAAACTAAAACAAGATGTAACTTGATTTTTTCTACCATTCATTCGGATATTTGGGGTCCAAGTTTTGTCACATTTTTTGATGAATATTCTCGATGTACTTGGGTATATTTAATGAAAGATCGATCTAAACTTTTGTCTATTTTTATGTCCTTCTTTAATGAAATAAAGAATCAATCTAGAAAAATAATTAAGATTCTTCGGAGTGACAATGCCAAAGAATATTTTTCTTCTAATCTCTCTTCTTTTTTATCTTCATAGGGCATTTTACATCAATCCACATGTCTCCATACACTACAACAAAATGGAATAGTAGAAAGAAAAAATAGATATTTAGTTGAAATTGCACGAACCTTGTTGCTTAATGCAAATGTGCTTATTTTCTAATAAATAGGATGCCTTCTTCATCTCTTGAAAATAAGATCCTTCATTCAATTGTTTTTCCAAATGAACCCTTATATCATGTTTCCCCTCGGGTTTTTGGTTGTACCTGTTTTGTTCATGATGTTTTTCCAGGTTTAGACAAGCTTTCTGCTAGGGCTATCAAATGTGTTTTTCTTGGATATTCCTGCCTTCAAAAAGGGTATAGGTATTACTCTCCGGACACTAGAAGGTACTACATATCTGCCGATGTTACCTTCTTTAAAGAAACTTCTTTCTTCCCTTCTTGTATGCAAGATTCCAATTCTGTCCAACAAGTATTACCCATCCCATCCTTTGGTCCATTATTGTCTCCTAACTATGAGACTTTCAATCAAGAATAAGGTACAAATCACTCTCGATCCATTAGTCCATATGGCTCATCTTCACCTCCTCTCCTTTGGTCCATTATTGTCCCCTAACCATGAGACTTTCAATCAAGAAGAAGGTACAAATCACTCTCGATCCATTAGTCCATATGGCTCATCTTCACCTCCTCTCATCACATATTAGCACAGGACACAAAGGACTGGTCGCACATTGCATGATGAGCCAATTAATTCATGTCCTTCTCTATTAGTCAAACCATACGACGGATCCAAATGATGAAAACTCTGGTTGGCCTATTGCTCTTAGGAAAGGTATTCGATCTACCCGAAATCACTATCCTATTTACAATTTTCTGAGTTATCATCATTTGTCTCCTTCACATTTCTCTTTCATATCCTCTTTCTTCCATTACTATTCCCAAAAATATCTATGAAGCCTTGATCATCCTAGATGGCGACAAGCCATGATTGTTAAAATGTAGGCTCTTGAAGGTAGTGGCACATGGGAGTTAGTTCCTCTTCCCCTTAGGAAGAAGACAGTTAGGTGCAGATGGGTCTATGCCATTAAAGTTGGCCCTAATGATGAGGTTGATCGGCTTAAAGCCAAATTAGTGGCAAAAGGATAGACTCAAATATATGGTCTTGATTATGCTGATACTTTTTCTCTTGTGGCCAAAATCACTATAGTTCTTCTCTTCCTAGCTATGGCTGCTATTCACCATTGGCATCTCCGTCAATTAGATATTAAAAATGCTTTTCTTCATGGTGAATTGGAAGAGGAGATTTACATGGAGCAACCTCCTGGGTTTGTTGCTCAGGGGGAGTTTGACGTGGTTTGCAAGCAACATCGATCTCTCTATGGGCTTAAACAATTTCCACATGCTTGGTTTGGAAAATTCGGTTACATTATGCAAAGTTTTGGATTGAAACATAATGAAGCAAATAATTTAGTTTTTTTATTGTCATACTTCTCTTGGAAAGTATGTTTACCTAGTTGTCTATGTTGATGACATTTTATGACAGGGAATGATGTTGCTAAAATTTCTCAACTGAAGGAGCACTTATTCAGTCACTTTCAAACCAAAGATGTTGGCAATTTAAAATACTTCCTTGGTATTAAGGTGGCTCAATTAAAGGAAGGCATTATTATTTCATAGAGAAAGTATGCTTTGGATATTTTGGAGGAAACAGACATGACTAAATGCAAACCCATTGATAGTCCTATGGACCCAAATCAAAAGTTAATGACAAATCAAGGTGAACCTTACACAAATCCAGAGAGATACAGAAGACTAGTAGGGAAAATCATTTACTTCACAATTACAAGGCCTGATATCTCCTTTGTAGTCGGGATTGTTAGTCAATTCATGCATGCTCCTCATATTATTGATCACTGGAATGTTGTGATTCACATTCTTAAATACATTAAAAAGGCTTTAGGATAGGGATTGTTGTATGAGGACAAGGGAGATACCCAAATTCTGGATATCGTGATGCTGATTGGGCAGAATCTCCTATAGATAGGCATTCTACCACTGGATATTGTGTAACTATTGGTGGTAATATTGTCTATTGGAAGAGCAAGAAACAAAATGTGGTTGCTCAATCCAATGCAGAAGCAGAATATAGAGCCATGGCCTCAGCCACTTGTGAACTTGTGTGGATCAAGCAACTTCTTTAAGAGTTAAAATTTTGTGAGATTCAGCAAATGAAGTTGTATTGTGATAATCAAGCAGCTTTTCACATTGCCTCTAACCAAGTGTTTCACGAGAGGACTAAACATATAAACATTAACTGCCATTTTGTTTGTGAAAAGCTATTGTCCAAGGAAATCAACATTGAGTTTATCAGTTCAAATGATCAACTTGCACAATTTTGACAAAGTCCTTGAGAGGGCCACAAATCTAGTTCATATGTTCTAAGTTTGGTGCGTACAACTTATATGCTCTAGTTTGAGGGGGAGTGTTGGAAAAGCTGTTGTTAGAAAAGGCTATTTTGCTTGTGTCAAAAAAAACTATTTTTAAACTTCTATTGATTGTACCTATCTGTTCTATATAGATTGTAGTGTCCTAGGGTGCACTTGTTTTTTCCTTTCCTTTTTTTTTTTCCTTTCCCTCTCAATGTAAACTTAAATATGTCTATATATATTAAATTTTTGCTAAGTGAACGTCGACACTCAAGCTTTTTCTCCTATTCATTATTTTCAACTAAGCCAACATTGAAGAAGCCCATAGTAAAGCAGAAGAGGAAGATCAATTCTTTGGAAAGAAATATCAAAGGCGAGAGAAACCTAGATTGGTCCCATAGCAAATTCAATTGTTCAAACTGAAGGTAAGTGTCCCTAAGGATAATACCGAGGAGATTACTGATGACATGCTTATTGCCTTAAGGAAAGGAAGAAGATCATGTACAAGGTACCCTATTTCTCAGTTTGTTTGTACTAGCTATCTTTCTGTCCACCATCAGAGTTTTATTGCAGCCATTGACGAAGTCAAAACTCCGGCGTCAGTCCAGGAAGCCTTGAAAGATGGAAACTAGGTTTAAGCCATGAATGAGGAGATGAAGGCATTAGAGAAAAACTCAACCTGGGAGATTGTTAACAAACCTCAAGACAGGAAGGTTGTAGGGTGTAGATGAATATACACGGTGAAGTGTAAATTCGATGGGACCTTAGATCAAAACAAGACAAGATTGGTGGCAAAGGGGTACACATAGACCTATGGAATAGACTATGAGGAGACATTTTCCCCTTGGCAAAAATGAATACAGTGAGAATTTTTCTCTCCCTAGCGCCTATTTTGGTTGGGACTTGCAACAGTTTGATGTTAACAATGTCTTCCTTGATGCAAACGTGGAAAATGAAGTCTACATGGAGATTTTACTTGGATTCAAATCACATGGTGGAAAGAGCAAGGTGTGTAGGATGAAGAAGGCTTTGTATGGCCTCAAACAATCTCCCCGAGCATGGTTTGGAAGATTTATTCAAGTTATGATATCCTTGGGGTACAAATATATCCAAGGTGCACCCTCTTTATAAAACATTCCCCTAATGGCAAACTCACTCTTCTTTTAGTCTATGTAGATGACATGATCATTGTATGTGATGATGAGATAGAAAAACTGACTCTGAAAGAAAAGTTGGCAACTCAATCTGAAATGAAGGAATTAGGAAAGCTGAAGTACTTCCTTGAATAGAGGTTGCCTATTCCAGAAAGGACATCTTTATGTTAGAACACACACACTGAATACACAGAAAAACATAGAAGAAAAAATTTTATTTTCTCACTGCTGTCCACATATACAACATTCCTATTTATAGTACACAGTAAAAGTAGTTAGTTAACAACCCACCAACTACCTAACTAACATAGCCACTAATTGAATTATTTACAACACTCCCCCTTAATTCAGATTAGCAATAGACTGCACCCCTATATGTCTCTAATCAACTTGAATCGGTCAGCCTTAAGAGGCTTTGTTAAAATATCAACCACTTGTTCATCTGTACTGCATTATTTCAACTCTAGCTTCCCCTTATTGACTTGATCTCTTAGGAAGTGGAATCTTGTCTCAATATGCTTACTCCTTCCATGAGCAACAGGGTGTTTGGCCAAGCTTATAGCTAACTTATTGTCTATTAGCATCTTCATAGGCTCGTCTCTTCTAATCTTCATTTCTGACATCAAGTTTTCAAGCCACAAGGCTTGACAAGCTCCCACTGAGGTTGTAATGTATTCAGCCTCACATGAGGACAACGCCACCACTGACTCCTTCTTAGAACACCATGAAATAAGTGCTCCACACATCATAAACATATACCCTGCTGTACTTTTTCTGTCATTTTTATCACCACACCAATCTAAGTCACAATAGCCAAATACTTTATCAGAAACATTTCTGCCATGGTTTGAGAACAACAACCTATAGTCCAAAGTGCCCTTCACATATCTCAATATCCTCTTGGTTGCAAGCAAGTGAGAAAGTCTTAGATGATCCATAAATCTACTAATTAGCCCCACCCCATAAGCTATGTCAGGCCTGCTGTTACACAAAAATCTCAATCTGTCTGTACAAGGTTGTCACTTCCTTCCTTCTCCAACTTTGTGCCACAATCAACTGGTGTTTGGACAGAATTACAATTCAGCATGTGAAATCTTTTCAATATGTCAATTGCATACCTCTTTTGATGCATGAAAATTCCATCACTTGTAGTGACAAATTCCATCCCCAAAAAATAAGATAACAATCCCAGATCTGTCATCTCAAACTCCAACATTATTCTTCTTTTAAAATCATCAATTTCTACTGCATTGCTTCCGGTAACCAATAGGTCATCTACATACAAGCAGACAATCATTAAATCACCTGCAATAGCTCTCACATATACTCCATATTCTGCTGTACACTTGCTGAAACCCAGCTGCAAAAGGAAGCAATCTATTCTTCTATTCCAAGCTCGAGGGGCTTGCTTTAGCCCATATAAAGCCTTCTTCAATTTATACACCTTGTTTTCATGTCTTGTCACTTCAAAACTAGGAGGTTGACACACATAAACCTCCTCCTCTAACAACCCATTTAGAAAGGCCGACTTTACATCAAGTTGATGTAATGACCATCCTCTAAAAGTGGCTGTAGTAACCACTAGTCTGATGGTTTCAATTCTGGCCACAGGTGCAAATATTTCATTGTAATCCAAACCAGCTTTTTGCAAGAACCCCTTTGCAACCAACCTAGCCTTGTACTTTGCAACTTCTCCAGTTGGTTTTACCTTCACTTTATATACCCATTTTACTCCAATAAGCCTTTTGTTGTGAGGTAAAGTGATCAACTCCCATGTGTGGTTTTTCTCTATAGCCCTCAACTTTTCCTCCATTGCTGCCTTCCATTCAGGTTCCTTGATTGCTTGCTCAAAAGACACTGGTTTTGTTTCAGCTAGTAGAGCCAAATGCACCATGTCCCCTTCTTCAGCCACTGCAAAGATAGGAATAGATGTATAATTTCCAAACCTCTGGGGTGGCTGTCTAGTTGTCTGAGGTTTATGTGACTGAATTTGAACTGTTTCAGCACAATTTTCAGATTGCACATCAAGCTGAATAGGTATAGTCACTTTATCACTTTCAGCTGTAGCCTCCTAACTCCAACCTTTACTCTCATCAATAGCAACATCTCTACTCAACACTATCTCTTTACTAATAAGGCTGTACAGTTTGTATGTACCAATTGAATGGTAGCCAAGAAACACCACTGGCTCTCCCTTGTCATTCAACTTCTTTCTTCTTTCATCCGGTACATGTCTAAAACAAAGAGAACCAAATACCCGAAGATGACTTACTCTAGGTTTTCTTCCTAACCATGCTTCCTCAGGAGTCACATCATGTAGACTCTTAGTTGGACTTATATTTAGAATGTAGGCTGCTATGGATATAGCTTCTCCCCAAAACTGCTTTGGTATATTCTTGCCTTTAAGCATACTTTTAGCCATGTTCATCAAAGTTCTATTCCTCCTTTCAGCTTTTCCATTATGTTGAGGTGCATATGGAGCAGTAACTTCATGTACTATTACTTCCTTATCACAATAGGAATGAAAATCATTTGAGGTGTATTCACTACCCCATCTGTTCTAAGGGTTTTGATGGATCGCCCACATTGTTTCTCCACCATTGCCTTGAACCTTTTAAACACCTTAAACGCCTCTCTTTTTCTTTTAATCAAATAAACCCACAACTTCCTTGTAAAGTCATTAACAAAGGAAATGAAATATTGATTACCGCTAAGTGAAATTGACTCCATTGGACCACACACATCTGAATAGACAACTTCCAATGGTGCTTTTGCTGCTGGAATGTTGGACTTGAAAGAATTTCTGGTTTGCTTGCTCATGAGACACCCTTCACATAACTCTTTTGGTTGCTCTATAGAGGGCAAACCATGCACCATCCCTTTCTTTTTCAGTAAACTCAAGCTCCTAAAATTCAGATGCCCAAATCTTAGATGCCAAAGCCAATTTTGATCTTTCATAGTAGCTGCAAGACAACAACTTTCACCAATCTGAATTCCAATTTTAAGGTTCTGTTCTTTGGTAATGGAGCCTTCAAAATCAACCTTCTCTTGCTGTCATACACTTTCATCATATTATGCTCCATATTCATGAAATAGCCTTTCTCTAATAATTGGCCAAGGCTTAACAGATTGCTCTTCATTTGTGGTACATAAAAAACATCTGTTATAAATGATTGCTTTCCATCTTTTCTTTGAATAAGAACCTTGCCCATCCCTTCAGCTGTTACAGTGCTATTATCAGCAAACTTCACTATTCTTTTGACTTTTTCATCAAGATTAACAAACCACCCTTTATTCCCAGTCATGTGGTTTGAACACCCAGTGTCCAAATACTAGAAATCAGATTTGGTATAATCTGATGTTGTCACTATTAAAAGGACATGATTTGAATCAGAATCATCACTATCCCCTTAAGCTATTTGAGCTTCATCCTCCTTTACTTACTTTCCTTTATTGTTGGAGCACTCATCTGCAAAGTGTCCCCATCCTTGACAAGCATAACATTGTATATTTCTCTTGTCAAATTTTCTACTCCCTCCTCTGTTTTGATCACCTCCTTTCTTGCTGAATTTTGCACGTCCTCCATTCTTCTTGTGGTTGTCACCACTAGAGTTCTTACTTTGACTTTCACCAGAATCTTTCAATTTGTTCTTCCATTTTCCCTTCTTGTTTTTGCTGCCACCACCATTGTTTCTTCGAGAGGCTTGTGCTTGCAAAGCCTGAACAACAACTCTCTCACCACTTCTCTCAAGAAGCCTTTGTTCATGTGCTTCAAGAGAATTCTGCAACTCCTCCACCCTCATCTTTTCAAGATCCTTTGATTCTTCAATTGCCACCACAATGTGGTCAAATCGAGGAGTCAAAGTTCTCAAAACCTTGTCCACTATTTGCTAATCTAAAAACTTCTCACCGCAAGCCTTCATTGAGTTGACCAGCGCTTGAATTCTGTTGAAGTAATCCCTTACTGATTCTTGATCAGTCATTGACAGCAACTCATATTGTCTACGAAGGAATTGAATCCTCACTTTCTTGATTTTATCAGCACCTTCATATGACTTGTTTAGAATATCCCAAGCCTCTTTAGTTGAATTTGTTGAAGCTATCTTCTCAAAGTTGGCAGAATCCATACATTGATGAATCAAGAAGAGAGCTTTGCAGTCTTTCTTCTTGGATTCCTTGTAAATTGCCCTCTGCTCCTCTGTAGCACCTTCCTCCACTTTTTGAATGCCATTCTTTACAATTTCCAGCACCTCTTAGAAACCAAAAATGACACCCATCTTGATACACCATTGCTCAAAGTTCTTGCCATCAAGAATAGGCAAGTTGGCAGGGAAAGACCCATTAGAACCAACCATGATTCACACTTTGAATCCTTCAAAAAAACCACACCAAAAAGATGCGCACACAGATAGAAAACCCACACAAGAAAGGGTTTCTTACATAGCAAAATGCCTCACAAGCTGGTGGGTTTCACACACAGGTCCACGATCGAGGTGGCTCTAGATACCAGTTGTTAGAACACACACTGAATACATAGAAAAACAGAGAAGAAGAAAATTTTATTTTCTCACTGTTGTCCACATATACAGCATTCCTATGTATAGTACATAGTAAAAGTAGTTAGTTAACAACCCACTAACTACCTAACTAACATAGCCACTAACTAAATTATTTACAACACTTTATTTCTCAAAGGAAGTATGTAGTAAATCTTCTCAAAGAGACAGGAAAATTGGGATGTAAGATCTCAAGGGTACCCATTGAACAGAACCACAAGATTAGAGGTGAAGAAAGTCCATTTGTACAGAAGTCCCAATACTAGATATTGGTAGGGAAGCTGATATATCTATCGCACATCAGACCTAGTATTGTTTATGTTGTTAGTGTGGTCAGTCAATTTATGCACGACCCCCAAGAGAAGCACCTATAGGTGGTTGATAGGATCTTCCAATATTTGAAGGCAAGTCCAAGGAAATGATTATTATTCAAGAGAAAAGGTACATTGTACATGGAGATTTATACAGATGCAGACTATGCAGGGTCAATCATAGATAGGAGATCCACCATTGGTTACTACATGTTTATGGGAGGGAATTTGGTAACATGGAGGAGCAAAAAGCAAAATTTAGTTGCTCGTCTAGTACAGAAGTAGAATTTCGAGCTATGACACATGACACATGTGAAGGATTATGGATGAAGATTATTCTTAGTGACCTAAAAATTAAATACGAAGGACCTATGAAGTTGTTTTGTGACAACAATTCAGCTATTAGTATTATTGTCCATAATCTAGTCCAGCATGACAGTACAAAACACAGAGAGAATGACAAACACTTCATGAAAGAGAAATTGGATAGCGGCCTTATAGTTACAGTACATGTTCCTACGAGACTCCAATTTGCAGATGTCCTCAGTAAGGGGCTTCCTATTGCTAGATTTCAAGACTTATTGGCAAGTTTGGGAATGATTGATATTCATTTACCAACTTGAGGGGAAGTGTTGTAAATATCATAGATATTTTAGGGGGTCCAAAAATATCTCATTGTATCTTGATATTTATTTCCTTATTTTCTTATTTCCTTATTTCCTTTTTAGACATAGTTGTTTACCCTATAAAAGGGAGATTAGAGAATATTAAAAGATACAATCAATATATAAATCCTTTCTCTTTCCTTTCAACTCATAGGTTCCAAGGAAGGGCTGTCAGACCAACATCTATGGGTCTATAGTAGGCAGCCTTACCTTGCATTTACTAAAGGTTGATTCCATGACTTGAACTTGTCAACTCTGGGATACATGGCAACAACTCCAACAGTGTCCCAAGGAGAATATTGATCAAGGAGAATTTGATTATGAATAAATTTTTCAAATAACAGGCCAATTTTTGCAATATAAATTTGGATATGCATAAGTAGCATGTTAGAATTATGGAAAATATTTTTGAGTAGCACCATAATAGCTAAAAGATAAGCCCAAGTGATTCTTGATAATGTTAGTAACTATACATATGAATTTGGAAAGAGGCATTCTATTCTTTTCTCATAAGACAAAGTATATATGTTCATGGCTAAAATATGTTTTAGGTCCCTCAAAGATTTGGTTAAAATTGGTTTTAGTCCCTACACTTTAAAAATGATGGTTTTGGTCCTTGTGCTTATGAAATTTGGTAGATTTCATCCCTAACCCTATACTTCATTTTGACCTGACCAAGGACAAAATACACCACATTTCACATAATACAAGGACAAAAACCACCAATTTTAAAATGTAGGGACTAAAACCAATTTTGACCAGATCTTGAGAGACAAAACCAATTTTGACCAAAACTTGAGGGGACCTAAAACACATTTATCCCTATGTTCATTTACCATAGAACAGGATGAGTATATCATATCTCTTTGGTCTCATTTTTTTAGGGGCCTCTCATGCAAATATGCAAGCCGGGGGGGTAACTCTTTCTTTATGACTTTAATCTTTATGCCCCTCATCTCATGCTAAAATCATAAAATTTTAGTCAAGAGAAAATGAGAAATATAATATTTTCCACTTTTCATTCTTTTTGTCTTTTTCACTAAATATTCCCTGCCCTTCTTTTTAATTATAGTATTATTTTCAAAACATTTAACTCCACCTATGGTCTCATAACTGGTCCCAAGTACGGGCAAAGGAGGAGGCTGTGTTAGGCCCTCGACAGCCAATGTTAAACTTGTCAAAACCCCAAACATGAACCTTGTTTTGAAAACATTTACCAAAAGAAAGTGTGATAATTATAAATCTATACTATCAGATCTTATAGCAAATGATCCAGTGTCAATATATGAATATAATAAATGAGCAATATGACTTTAGTGTTCTGCACATGGTTTTTTCCACAGTTGCCCCGTCTGATAAGCAATACAGGCCTTCCATATTGTATTTCATATGCCTTTTTTTTCTCCTTACCAAAAAAAAAAAAACTTTGAAATATATTGTAGGTTCAACATTTATATATTTAATGCATCAACCATCAGCAAAGAGCTTACATGGTGGTTCCTAAGTTTCCTAAAAGGTCTCCAAAGCTGATATTACGAACTCCTTTGGCAACAGCATTTTGGAAGATCCCTATAAAGAAACAATGCAGGTGAAAGAATAAACAAATATAACCTCTACAAAGGAGGAATGTTGCCTGCAGCATACAGTCCCAACTGTTTAAAATTCAACCAAACACAATAAAGTAAAAACCTGTCAAAGCCTTTGTAACAGCTTCTTTGTCTGCAGTTGGTGGAAGAAGCCTGATAAAATTTACAAGCAGTGGTATCTTATATCAACAAGAATAGTCGCTTTAATAATTGTGATAGAACATAAATAAATATAAATACCCAAGAGTGACAAAGTCCTTAGCCAATGCATCAAAATCACGATTTACAAGATGTAGACAAGCTTTGATGAACCCATCACGTAATTCTTGTTTGAACTCACCTGTCATACCAAAATCTAGTGCAAAAGAAGGGAAAAAGAAAATGAAAATAAAATCTTATATATATATATATCTTTACTCAAATATATCTTCTAGTGTCTAGTCATTTACATAACAGTAAATATTGCAGAAACTAAAATAGAACAGAACTGCCATACACTAGCCCATAATTACAGTATTTACTATTTTTTGTCCAGTAATTCAGCTCCACTGTGTAGTTTAGACACACAAATTTGATCGTATGTCTCTTGTTTTCTCTTCTCTTGACAATTTTAATTTCTGTTGGACAAATCCATTTGGAATCCAAAGCTCCGCTACAGTCAAATCTTTTGTCAAGACAGCTATCTTTAACAGGATCAACACTAATGACAAGTGGGTGACAATCAATCAACCTTGCATCTTTCCTCAAATCCAATTTTTCATGAGAGGACTAAGCACATACAAGTTGGTTGTCATTTCATCAGAGAATATTCTCTGTAGCATCATAAGACTTCTGTCAGTTCAAAAGATCAACAAGTTGCCATCTTCACAAGATCTTTGTAGGGTCATAGGATAGCATATGTATGTAACAAGCTAGATGCATATGGCATATATGTTCCAACTTGAGGAGGAGTGATGATTAAGTGATTGATATTCATTGATTCTTTTTTTACTTCCTAGTTTCCTCATTTAGGAGATTGCTGTATCATGGAAAATCTGTTTCACATGTCTTAGATATAGGGATTCTTTTTTATTTTTTATTTTCCTCTGTATCTTGTATCAATATATTTGTATATAACAGAGCATAGCTCACTCAATCAATAATATGAAATCAGCTCAATTGTATATCTCTATTACTAAAGTGGGCTTATCCTTTTTGGCTTTATTTTGCTGCAAAATTTCTTTGGAATAAGCTGATTGAGATTTGAGAGAATTAGATCTGCCCTATGGATATGCATCAGTTTCTCCTTAGAAATTTTAGAGGTTTTGGTTCTAATAAAAGAAGCTAGATTCTGAGCCAGTGCTCTGTCTTTGCCGTTCCCTAGTGTTTATGGCAGGAAAGAAATGCTAGAATATTCAATCGCACTTCTTGGATCTTAGACTATATTTGAGATAGAGTTAATTGTCATCTTGCCTTTGTGTTCCACTTCTTGGATCCGATCTCATAAATTCTAGGCGTTTTCTTTTGTTGTTTCCTAGTGAGGATGTCTTACCCTCTTCTTTGTACTCTTCTCTTCTTCTTTAATAAAAATTCCTTTTGCATCCAAATAGAGAAAAAAAAAAGTACAGGAACAGAAGACATCCTCCATAAAAGACAACAAAAAAGGCAAAGCTTGCCAACAAACGACCAAGAATAGTTAATTAACAAGGTGAAGCTTGCCAATATCTCTACATATTCAATAAAGAAACCCCTCTAAAATAGCATTAGTTGAACACTACGGGCAACATAAGAAAACTACTTTATCCCATAATAGAAGCAGCACCATTTTACCCTTGAAAATTCTAGCATTCCTCTACAATCATAAGCTGTAAATCAAAAGCATACATGTCTTTTTTACTTGGATTTGTAAAACCATGTTTTAGAAACAAAGGGATAAGAAATGCTACCAAAAATAAAAAAAAAGAAAAAAAAAGAAAGATGAGGGTACAATAGGGATGAAAGAGCAAGGGGAAAAAATATGCAGCAAAGCTAATCAATCTCTATATCATACATCTAAAATGACAATTCCCTAGAAACAACCGTTTGAAGAACATCAAAGAGAAGTCATATACAGAATCCTATTCCATAACAAGTTGAGGGCTAGAAAAACAATCTGAAAAAATGTGAGCATTCCACTCCAAACAGATGCACTAAACAATTGCATAAATTGAGCAATTTGCAACAATTTTTTTCTCCCTTGCCAAAGTCTTTATCTAACAAACAGAAACTCCAAAGTGCAAATACAAAGTACAAGGACACACCCAATGCTTACCAAAAATTCCAAATAATTGTTCCATAAGATAGTAGTCACCTTACGGGGCAAGACCAGGTGTTCAATTGTTTCTAAAGTAGAGAAACACAATATGCAAAACACAAAAGTGTAGTGTGAAGCCTACAAAAACTTGCGAAAATTCATTTGTATTTTTTATAAGGTGATGAAATAAATGAAAATGGAATAAAATGAAAGGAAATGAACGAGAGAGAGTAGCAAGAAACAGTGTATGAATCCTATTAAGCACCCCACATCAAGAAATGATCAAGCTATTCCAAGAGTTTAGCTTATTTCTATCATTAAATTCTCAAAACAAGACAAAAAGATGTGTAAACATCAACCAAGAAGTCAAAAGAATGTATACCAAACAATAAGATATAATATGCATTTAAGAACATAAAGCGTTTGAAAAATTAAATTTTCAATCTTCAATTACCCAAATAAGCTAATTTGCCATCATATGTCCGAAGAAGATTTCCAGGGTGTGGATCTGCATGATAGAATCCACACTCAAGAAGTTGATTGAATGAGCAGTAAACTCCTACCTAATCAGCACCGGGAAATACAAAAAATGTGTTTAGCATCATGATGCAAAATCTAAGAATTGTACAGATTAAAAATTTAGAATAACTTGCTTGCAACTAGTTTCATAAATGACCTCAATCAGGTAGAGATCCTTCACTTCAGACAACTTTTCCCCCTACAACAGCCATAGACCATAGTAAGATAATACATCAGCAGAAGTCTCAATTTTTTCAGCAGGCAACAAAAAGAGAATGTGTAAGACAAAATTGCCCCATGTGCCTTAACTTGTTTTCAAGGGAGGGACACTTGAGGCATCTATCCAAGAACTAAATCTCAAAACTCGAAAGGCACACCACATCATTTCGGAAGATTAATTTCCGATGATATTTAATTTAACTGTTTCTCTAGGAAAGTATCAAGTATTCATGCCCAAACCATCACAAAGGATATTCAGGATATTTCCTAAGTAATTCCAGAGTTGTCCATCTCATTCACAGAGATATATAATAAATTTATCTCTGGTATCTAATCTATACAAGCACTGAACTATTCTAGCTAAAATATAGCGAGCAAACAACAAATGGTAAAATACCTCAATCCATTCCATAACTAGGACCTTGCGAGTTGTGTACTCCATGTACATTAAAGGAACCACCACATCTGGTATAGAACCATATAAATTCCTATTTATACATAACAAATAACAAGGCAATCATTAATCGTTAGTTATGGCTAAATAAAAGCACAAGAGATACATCAAATGTGCATCCATAGGAAAGACTTCTTATGTAGTTATGATAACTGCTCTGTGGCTGATGACAAGCCATATATCCCTGGACCGAACTCCAGCAAATAAAGCATATTTCCACAATGTTTTTGTTCATTTCATCTACCAAACCGAAACCCTTAAAAATAAACTAGAAAAGAAAGTTTCAACTTTTGACACCAAACTTGTGTTAAATATGTTCTAACTTCTATAATTACGACAAGAACCAGACTGTACTCACATGCTTTCAGACCATGAATGATACAACTTAGACCGTAAGTGAGTCATGTTTTAGAAATCTTGATAACATGCTCTTACCTGAACTTGATACCGTTGCTTGCTTCATTATTGTAGTCCATCTCCTGCATTCAAGGTGATTTACCTGTATTCAATTTGAATTTCTAAGAATTTTATTTTTGAAACATTATATATGAAATTAATAGGTTGATATCTTATTGCCTTGCAAAATATTAAACATTTTTAATCAAACAAAGGGGAAGAAAGAATGATGTAACATTATTTGACTTCGAAACAATGTAGACTTGGATTTTAAGTTCAATTACAGAAAATAAGATTTAGGGATAAGAGATTCAGATAAATTAAGGGCCATTTGGTTTGAGAAAATACTTTATGTTTTCATTTTCTATTTTCACTTTTAATTACAAAAATATCACTTAGTTTTCACTTTGTTTCCTGTTTTCAAAAGTTTGTATAAGAAATCATGAAAACAATTATCATTGTTCCCTATACAAATCTGTCAAAACAGGAAACAAAGTGTAAACAAGGTGACATTTTTGCAATTAAAAGTGAAAATGGAAAACATTTTCTCAAACAAAATTACCACTTAGGGTTTTTGAAAAAAATAGGATCTTCGAGTATTAAAATGGCTTTCCCTCAGTACTTCCTTTTTCTATCAATGCAAGAGGAATGAAACATAGGACTTCTTCCCTAAGCAAGCAATCAAGCTTGGGAGGCTAAAATCAAGTTCCATTTATAAAAGAGAAGAATTTTCAGAGTGTGGAAGGAATGGAAAATACAAAAGCAAAGGATAAATACATTAAGATAATATTATGGGAGAGGGGGAACAAAATGATAATTTGTGAAAGAATAAAACTTCTATTTTCTTTGAATATTGTTGAGAGGGAGAGAAACGAGAGGTCATGTCATTGAATCTGATTGTCTTGATGATAGAAACTGGACCAGAAATAGAAGAAAAACAGAATTTCTTTATTGATTGTGCGTATCTTTACAATTATTCAAGAGATCCAGGCCTCTCCCTAGTCCCAATTCTATTTCACCCCAAATGACACACTTTTCTTCCCAACTCCTCTTCCTATTTATAGGCAGCTACTCGTATGCTAACATAAACCAACCCTTAATGGGCCTAATCAATTGCAGGCTCATTCCCCTTCCTTCTAACATAAACCCTTGTATTTCTTTGACTAATGAATTAGTCCCATAATTACTGACCTATCAGTACTCTCCCCTGTAACATTCACTTTGTCCTCAAGGTGAACAGCTTAGGGGCTACTGAAATTAATTCCCTTTAGTGTTCTAGTTGTTTGAAACAGGATGTCCAAGCCAACTAGACCACTGCAGTCCAAAATTAACTTCCAATCCTCCTGGGTCAGACACAAACATGTGAATGCCCCTATGCTCCTTCAGTGCTCTGTTTTCTGCAGTATTTTTGGCCATGAAACAGCACATTGGAGCCTGTGTAGTTATACTGAGAATATCCCATGGCTCTGCTGCGGACTGACCTACTGCATTTGGTTGCAGTTGAGGATTTTCAAGATCCTCCACCGCATTGTGCTTCTGTGGTGGGTTGATGGTACTACCCAAACCCATAACCTCCATTGTTGACCTCGGTTCAGTCCTTGGCTCTCCCCTCATGTCAAACATAGGGCTTCCCTCAATTTTTTCCTCCTCTTTGCAACCCAAAAATAGACTCATCTTTGTGTCATCTTTGCCTCGATTCTTGATCTCAAGAACTTCATTTTTGCTTCTGTTTTCTGATTCTTTGTCCAGAATGTTGTTGGTTGCTTTTGTTGGGTTTCTACCAATTTTTGTAGCTTTCTTGTATTCGTTTCTTGCCCTTGAGCCACTGGTTTTGCTCTCTCCCATTTTTCATCTTCTGTTATGTTTTCTTGCTGCCTTTCATCAACTTTTGCCTTCCGCTCCATTGGTTCTTGCCTTTCCTCTTGAACTTCTTCTTTACATCTGTTTTCCTGCTCCCCAATTTCTAAATCTTGAAGACAAACCCAAACTTCAGGTTTGAATTTCTTGAGCACTGCCTTCTGAAAACTCCACCAGGTTGCATTTCTCTTGTTTTCCTTGCAAGAAACCCACCATTTGAGAGCCTCTCCTTACAATGCCCCCATAACCCACAATAGTTTCATATCTTCATGAACTTGATTGGCCTCAAAATACTGCTCTACCTTGATCAGCCACCAATAGGACTCCCTTCCACCAAATCTTGGAATCAATCTGAGACATTTTCACAACTTCTTCCCCCACAACTCCAAGATCGGAGCTCTAATACCAGATTATAGAAATTGGATCAGAAATAGAAGAAAAACATAATTTCTTTATTGATTGTGTGTATCTTAGTATCTTTACAAAGAATTCCTTGGATATTAGAGAGATCTAGGCCTCTCCCTAGTCCCAATTCTATTTCACCCGAAATGACTCACTTTTCTTCTCCACTCCTCATCTTATTTATAGGCAGCTACTCATATGCTAACATAAACCCACCCTTAATGGGCATAATCAATTATAGGTCCATTCCCTTTTTTTTTCTAACATAACCCTATAGTGACTAACGAATTACTAACATAACTACTAACTGACCTATCATTTGACCACACAATGAAGGCTTTTATTTATAAATAAATCCATAAACACTGGATAATGGTTATATAATGACCCAACTCATAATATGTTTAATTACAATATTTCCCTATTTACTCAACATATTAAATACTTACAAGATTTCTAACACTCCCCCCTCAAGTTGAAACATATAAATCATATGCACCAAGCTTGGGCAGTCCTCACTTTCAAGCCAGTTTTGTGGGGTTGTCTTAGGCCCTAAGTCCAAATTCTAAGATGATATCAAAGCCTATTCTACATTCATTGTTGGGTCATCTGCATTGCCACGCTCCAAGCAGATAGCCCTAGGAGTGAGGGGGTGTGTTGGAAAGCCACCTTAATTGTAGTCACCCCTAGCCTGCCTTAATTTTGGCCTCTTTGGGGGCTGCCTTCATTGTAGCCTTAAGGGAGTGTGCTTAGTCCCACATCGCCTAAAGGTATGGTCTGAAGTAGTGCTTATATGAATTAGGCAGTTTTCACCTTACAAGCCAGTTATGTGGGATTGAGTTATGCACTAAGCCCAAATTCTAAGATAGTATCAGAGTTTATCCTAAATCTATTATTGAGCCACCCATATTTGTCTACACTTTAAATGTCTATTCCTAGGTGTGAGAGGGTGTTATTATTGGGCCACTTGCATTTGTCCACATTCCAAATGTCCAGTCCTGGGTATAAGGGGGTATGTGAGAGAGTGTTAATATTTTAATTTGTGAGGTTGAGTTAAGCCCTAAGTCCAAATTCTAATATTTGGTCTAATTAAGACTAACTAACTGGCGATGATGGTAAGATTTTATGTAAGAAAATTAACAAAATAATAAAAGAATGTGTTTGGTGGTGAAACTGCAAGAGAAATCTGACGACAGCATTCGAGCAGTAGCATGACGGTGCTGACGGCGAAGGAGGAACTCTAGTGGTGGCCATTTGGAAGGACTCTGATGCTCAAGTCAGTAAGAGGGAGAGAGAGTGGAGAATGGGGGTAATATGCATACGCAGGCACTAATCGTGTCTTAAATAGTCTAGTATTTAGCGAGAAAAACGGTTAGGCGGTTATGGGCTCACGTGGCAGACCGTTGAGGTCACACGAATCACGTTGCTAACTCAGGATACGTATGGTGGTATCGGCTGTCAGTTTGGGCCATACCGGTATATGGCCAAGAACAGTTGCCCTCAAAATGGTATCATCTTATGAGATAATGCCAGCTTAAGATGTCGTAGATGGATTTGGCACGTGGTTCAAAATAGTTGCCCCTAGCCAAGGCCCTATTAGGAAAGGGTATGGCATCAACTTTGCCCTTAAGCCGGTATGGGAACTGAGGTCTATCGAGCTTTTGCTAAGGTTCGTCCCTAGACATGTGTCCCGTGGTGAGTAGTGACTTCCTGACTTCCATTTGCGGTTTTTGGTGGTTGCATAGGGCTTGAAACATTTTTAATTATTTTGAATTTCAAATCTTGTCTAGTGACGTCAACAAGGGTATAAAAACCCTAAATGCGTGACTATTCACCACTTTACCTTTAGTTTTCGATGGTTTCTTCTCTCTATGATTTCCGACGAGTCCTATGCACTTTTAGGCGGCTTTTTCCAACGACTCTACTCAAATTTCACCAAATCTTTTCATTCAAAATAACTCTCTAGTCTTTCTTTTGCATTTTTCACTGATTCTTTTTCTTCTTCGCATTTTTTTGTATTTCTAAGTTGAGATGGTTTGCTACAAAATGACCCCTGCAAGGCACCCTCTTCGACGCTGTGGTGGTAGTCATGGTGCCACCAACCACGCTAATGTGCCACCTGGGTCTGTGCGTAGAGGACCAACCATCTCGATGAGCGAAAGCCCTTTGCCACCAGATATAGGGTCGCAGCACTACCACAAGTGGTTTAACCTAGCTGAGGTTGATAAGCTATTTGGTCTTGAGATGCCTAGCCAGAGGAAACGGAAGGCTACTTTAGCAGAGAAGAAAGGGAAAAAGAAGACGACATACCGGGGTGGGCCTATGCTTCATGATGAGCCACGTTCATTCAAGCGAGAAGTGCTAGAAGACTTGTATAAGCTCACGAGGGATATAGGGTCCGAAGCATTGGTTTGGATCTTGGCCATAAGGATATCCTAGATGCAGTGCGGGGTTTCATGTAGTATCCTTAGTACACTGAGCTGTTGAGTTTCAATAGGCATCCTTTGCATAAAGGGGAAGCAACAGTGCCAAGCCAATTCCTGAAGAGGAAATTTGGATGTACTAAGTCGACTTACAGGATATCAGTCTTGATGTAAGTTGTTAGACGCCGAAGAGGTTGCCAAGGCAGTGCAAGAGTTTCCAACTTATAGAGAAGCTCCGACCCAATCTTCTGATGATGATTTGTATGATGTTTTTGACAAAGGGTTGTGGAAAACATTCAGAACGTGGTCCCCAAAGTTACTTCACTTTCCTCCGGGTCAGGTGGGGTTGGAGTGGATTGACAAAGAAGTGTGTGGGACGAGGTCAGCAGTTGACAGTGCCACCATCGACGTATTGTGGGAGACTATTTGGATTATCCAGGATGGGAAGGAGGACATCTGGATCATGGGAATGCCTAGTCATGGTGGCAAGATTTGCTCCCAAGGCCCACAAAGGTAGGAGGCTAAGTAGCCTTTAGCAGTTCCGATGACGGAAGAGACTAGTTGCTCTACCTCTGAAGATGGGGGATGTCGAGTTCCCTATGTCAACTTCCTTCCTATGTTCAACACCGTTTTTGAAGACTTGGGGGTCTGACTACCCTTTACCGACTTCCAAATCAACCTTCTCAAATACTACCGAGTTTGCCCTTTGTAAATCCATCCTACAGATGAGGCTTCATATTGGCCTTTGAGAAGCTATGCCGGTGGGAGAAGGTGGTATGCACATAAATGTTATTTAGCTTTCTTTTTGCTGGTATATATTCAGGGCAAAATAGTTAGCCCTATCCTTCCAGGCTACCAAGGACTTGTAAGATCCTCGAAGTGTTCAAGGATTCTTACAAAAACTTCAAGGTAAACTATTTTTGGCTGTACCCACTGAAAAATCCTAGTCCACATTTTTCAAGTTTGTTGGCTCGACTAATGACAGAAAGAGGTGATGGCACCTTGGTTCCCTTTGTATTGGTGCTATGATCATTTCAGGGACCTGTCAAGGTTTACCAGGGTCCCGGAGGATAAGTCGAGTCTCGACGAAACTGCCGCTCGAGATTGGCTTTTCGATCTAGCTGACAAATTCGACCAGTACATCCTAGTCGGCATTGTAACATCCTGGGCACTGACGAGGGTGGGGAGTGATTGCCAATACAAAAGAGATAAGACACAGACAACAAGCAGCTCCAGGTAGGCTTCTAGTAGGAGGGATACATGAATAAATTAAATACATACTGAAATGAGAGGGATCCAAAGACTGTGCAAGTATGGAACTATACAGTTGAGGATAACTTAAAGAAACTAATAAGTACTATTTATACCAACAAGATGCATCTACTTTTTGATAGCCCATCACTTAAGAACTCCACAGCACTTAACTTGGAACAATTCTAGGATGGGTGACCTCCTAGAAAGTTTCCCAAGAAGCATGTGAGTGAAGACAAAATACGCTGAAAAGTCTTGTGATAGTTTGTGGAGACAGCCTTCAATCCTAAAAGTGGGTAGGCATTACAAAGTGGTATCAGAGCAGGGCCTCTCTCCCAGTACGGTGTGGTTCAAGGACAAACCAAGCAGAAGCTAGTGGGCATGTAACATCCCGAGTGCTGACGAGGGTGGGGAGTGATCACCAGTGCAAAAGAGATGAGACACAGACAAAGAGCGGCTCCTGGCAAGCTTCCAGCTAGAGGGATACATGAATGAATTGAATACATATCGAAATGAGAAGGATCCAAAGGCTGTGCAGGTATAAGATGGTACAATTGAAGATAGCTTAAAGAAACTAATAAGTACTACCTATACCAACAAGATGCAACTACTTTATGGTAGCCCATCACTTAAGAACTCCACAGTTAAGCGTGCTTAACTTGAAGCAATTCTGGGATGGGTGACCTCCTAGAAAGCTTCCCAGGAAGCGTGTGAATGAGGACAAAGCACGCTGAAAAGTCTTGTATTGATTTGTGGAGACAGTCTTCGATCCTAAAAGCGGCCAAGCATTACAGGCATCGTCCTTCAAAGTAGCAATCAGCCTTTCCTAACAAAATAAGTATGCTTCTTTCTTTTCTACCATGATTGTGATTATTCCTAACATGCGCTAATTCCCTATTTTTGTTTTTGCATAAGAATACATGGATGTTCGTGCCATGTATGTTGCTGCAAAAGGAAGCAAGGAAAGAATATTTCGCCCAAGGTAACCATCAAGGCACCCAGGATGAAGGATGCCAAGAAGGATCAAGTTCCTCCTAACCCCAAGGCTAAAGAGTCGAGCATGATAAAGGAGCCATTGTTGAAGAAATAGAAGACCAAGCATGTCAACTCTTCAAAGGCTACCCCGGCTCTGCGGGTTGAAAGAGGTGCTTTGACAACAATGAGACCTATTTGGGAGGACCCTCATGCCACCTTCGACATGTTGGACATGATGCTGAATGCCAAGGATTGGTATGCTATATAAGGCGATTCTCAAAAGAACTTGAGTAAGGCACTCGATTACATCACCTTGCTGGGGGACGTGGGAAGTTTGCTTGCCTGGTATTTCCGAGGGATTTTACCGAAATTTATGAATTATTTGAAGCTGAGGCGGGAAGTTGTTGACCAAGATCCCTCCAAGGCCTTTGCATGAAAAAGGTGAAGGCGACGGTGGCAAAGGCAAAACAAAAGGAATGGGCTGAGAAAGAGAAGGAACTTCACAAGCAGCTTGATGAGGAGAAGGCTAGGGTTGGGACCTTTCAAGATGGATATAGTGAGTTGGATGTCATCTGCAAGGAGCAACACGAGAAGCTGAAGACAAAAACAGAAAATCTTGAGCGTATTGTTGCAACCCTCAAAGAACCTATGACAATCTACTTGTGTCGACCCTTCGAGAATGCCCCAGACTAAGTAGAGTTCTTGAATCCTAGTGTTAAGCTTCACTTGAGTACCGTCGGTCTAGAATTCACCATTAACAACGGCAAGTGGATGGCTTGGTTCGGGGAGCACAACTGGTTCAAGTTTGCTCTGGCTCCGAATTTTGATGATGAAACTGACGAGATAATAAAGAAAGATGACGATAGTCAAGCTTCGGTAGAGAATTTGCAAGTGGTTCCAAAGGCACAGGGTAAGGTCTTGATTCCGGAAGATGGAGTTGATAAGGGCGACAAGGTTGTGATCCTCGAGGGTGGAAATGACCAGAAGGCTAAAGGTGCCCTTGTTTGAAGGACTGAGATGCTGGTTTAAGTTGTAAAAATTTTAAACATTTTGAACATTGTTGTCGCTCTTTAATGTTTGCCTCCTTTTGAACAATGCTAGTTTTATACTTGACATGTGAATTCTAAATGTATGTCGCTTTTATTGCCTTTTGTGCCTTGTGTTGTGCCTATTCTTGCTATGCCTTGTAACATTCATATCTTGCATTATATCGGTGTGTCATGTGCATTCGATGGGTGAAAACCCATCTTAATCCTTGACTAGGATAAAGATCCTCATGTCAAGGCGGCATAGTATTAACTTTAGTATCGTGAGCAGTTTGGTGAGTGACGTGTTACACAAGTGAAGACTCATCCTAATCCCGATTTGCGATATCCCAGAAGTAATTGCGATGCCTTCTGACCGACATTCGCAGCGTGCAACAAGCTTCATGCGCGTAAACTCATCTTGGCATTCATAGGGCTTTTTATCAGTTGTTGAATGCACCACATTAAATGAGTGAGAGCTCATCTCAGTGTGTATAGGCCTTGTTATCTGTTGTTGAGTGCGACACGCTCGATGAGAACTTGTCTCGGCATGTGTAGGCCTTTTTATCGGTTGTTGAGTGCAACGCACTCGACAAATGGCTCGTCTCAGACCCCGGGTTGCACAATCCCAAGGCAGTGTGCCATAAGCCTTTTTATCGACTATTTCCCTTTTGTTTGTGCACTTGACAAGTGAAAACTCGTCTGTGATCCTTGTTCTAGATTGAAAAACCCTCAGGCCAAGGAAAAGTGATCAGGTCTTCTCACCAACTTGGCATTAGATGAAATTGATTGCACAAGTTGAAATGTAAAATCTACAAAAACAATTTAAATTGCACAAGAAAGCTAATTTATTAAGAGAAATAACTGGGAAAGTACATTTACAAGTCAATTGAAATATCTCCTAAGATTCAATGTCTTCCAAGTTCACGAGATTGAAGTGCCTAGAAGTAACTCTAGTTATAGGAACCAGTACTAGTTTTTAGAGTAACACATCGCGTTCTTTCAATCGACATCTGCACGTCGGAGAACGAGATCGCCCACTTCAAAGGTACGAGGTACAACTTTGAAATTGTATCGAGCCGTGATCTGTTGCTCTAAAGCGACTTCTCTAGATGTATTGTTGAAGGCAAGAGAGAGATTAGGAGAAGTATTTGAAAAGATATGCTAAACTTGTTGTGCAATTGAAAAGGCTACTGTCCCTTTTTTTTTTTTGAAAAGGCTACTCTCTTTCTTTTTGAAAAGGCATTTTATCTTTTATGACTAATAGAGTCATGCTTTCTGAATACCATAAATGAAGGACTTTTATTTTTATTTTTTTTTGGTATAGAATTTTTTATGCATAATCATTCTGTGTAGATTTTTTTTCAATAAAAAATGGTTCTTTCATTTTTAGTTTTTCTAAATTATCTTTTGTTATCTGTTTGACTGTTTGAATCTTATGTTATGACTTGTTATGTTTATGAATTTTTAATTTAAGTTTGCTTAATGGTATAATTTTGAGGTTATTTTTTTTATATTATTTTTTATGTATATGAATTCTATATAAATATTTTAGGTAGGAATATAGGATCTTACGATCCGAGTTATGATCCCCGGGTTACGAGTTTTTAATCCCTTCCTGATCCTAGATAGAATCTCAATTTTAACAACCTTGTCTGCAATAGCAAAGTAACAAATACAAAACCTCTCTCAGCTCTAGCTTGGTAAGGACTAGAGGGGAAGACAGACTACTTCAATTGTTGGAAAAGCGCTTTGCTTTCCTCTATCAGGAAAAGGGCTTATCCTTCTGCAAAAGCCTGAAAAAAAGGAGTGCATGTTGTGCCAACTTTGCCATAAAACATGTCAAAGCAACAAACTGCCTTGTCAGCTGTTGGTTCTCCTTCAGGTTCTACAGGCTCATCATGATAGTCTTGCACTTGTTGGGATTGACTTTTAGGCCCCTCTCTGTTAGGATATATCCCAAAAACTTGCTAGCGTTGACCCCAAAGGTGCACATTGTGGGATTTAGCCATATGTTGTACTTCCTCAATTGCGAATAAACCTCTGTCAAATCTCGCAAGTGCGGCTCTGCTGCTATACTCTTAACGATCATGTCGCCAACGTATACCTCCAATTCCGCCCAATCTGGCCTTCAAATACCTTATCCATTATCCTTTGATAAGTGGCCCCCAGCGTAGGCCAAACGACATGACCTTGAAATAGTAGATCGTAAAATCCAGGATGCTAACGAGGGTAGGGAGTGATCACCGGTGCAAAAGAGATGAGGCATAGACAAGGAGCGGCTCTTGGCAGGCTACCAGCGAGAAGGATACATGAATAAATCGAACACACACTAGAATGAGAGGAATTCAAAGGCTGTACAGGTATGGAATTATACAGTTGAGAATAGCTTAAAGGAATTAATAAGTGCTACCTACATCAACTAGATGCCTTTACTTTTAGGTAGTTTATCACTTAAGAACTCCACAGTTAAGCGTGCTTAACTTAGAGCAATTCTGGGATAGGTGACTTCCTAGAAAGTTTCCCAAGAAGCGTGTGAGTGAAGACAAAGCACGCTGAAAAGTTTTCTGTTGGTTTGTGAGATAGCCTTCGATCCTAAAAGTGGCCAAGCGTTACAAAGCGGTATCAGAGCAGGGCCTTTCTCCCAATACGGTGTGGTTCGAGGAAGAACCAAGCGAAAGCTGGTGGGCATGTAACATTCTAGGCACTGACAAAGGCGTGGAGTGATCGTCGATGTAAAAGAGATAAGGCATGGACAAGGAGCGGCTCCTGATAGGCTTCCAGCGAGAGGGACACACGAATGAATCAAATACACACCTGAATTATGTAACATCCCAGGTGCTGACAAGGGTAGCGAGTGATTGTCGTTGCAAAAGAAATAAAGCAAGGACAAGGAGCGGCCTCCTGGCAGGCTTCCAACGGGAAGGACAAATGAATGAATCGAATACACACCAAAATGAGAGGGATCCAGAGGCTATGCAAGTATGAGACTGTACAATTGAAGATAACTTAAAGAAATTAATAAGTGTTACCTATACCAACAAGATACATCTACTTTTCGGTGGCCTATCACTTAAGAACTCCACAGTTAAGTGTGCTTGACTTGGAACAATTCTAGGATGGGTGACCTCCTAGAAAGTTTCTCGGAAGCGTATGAGTGAGGACAAAACATGCTAAAAAGTCTTGTGTTGGTTTGTGAGAACAGGCTTTGATCCTGAAAATGGCCAAGCATTAAAATGTGGTATCAAATCAAGGGCCTCTTTTCTAGTACGGTGTGGTTCAAGGATGAACTAAGCAGAAACAGGTGGGCATGTAACATTCCTAGCGCCAACAAGGACAGGGAGTGATTGCCGGTGCAAAAGAGATGAGACACGGACAAGGAGCGATTCCTGGCAGGCTTCCCACAAGAAAGGACACATGAATGAATCGAATACACACCTGAATGAGAGGGATCCAAAGGTTGCGCAGGTGTGGGACTGTACAGTTGAGGATAGTTTAAAAGAATTAATAAATGTTACCTATGCCAACAATATGCATCTATGTTTTGGTAGCTTATCACTTAAAAATTTTATAGTTAAGCGTGTTTAACTTGGAACAATTCTAGGATTGTTGACCTCCTGGGAGGTTTCCTGGAAAGCGTGTGAACGAGGACAAAACATACTGAAAAGACTTGTGTTCGTTTATGAGGACAGTCTTCGATCCTGAAAGCAGCCAAACTTTACAAAGTGGTATCAAAGTAAGGTCTCTCTCCCAGTACAGTGTGATTCGAGGACGAACAAAACAGAAGCTGGAACGCATGTAATATCCTGACATTAACAATAGCGAAGAGTAATCGTTAGTGCAAAAGAGATAAGGCACGGACGGGGACCGGTTCCTAGCACGCTTCCAACGTGAAGAGACACATGAATAAATCGAATACACACTAGAATCATATAACATCCTAGGCTCTGACAAGGACAGAGAATGATCGCCGGTGCAAAAGAGATAAGACACGGACAAGGAACTACTCTTGGCGGGCTTCCAGCGAGAGGGACACATAAATAGATCGAATACACACTAGAATGAGAGAGATACAAAGGCTGTGCAGGTATGAGACTGTACAGTTGAGGATAGAATAAAAAAATTAGTAGGTGCTACCTACACTAACAAGATGCATATGCTTTTCGATAGTCTATCACTTAAGAACTTCACAATTAAACGTGCTTAACTTGGAGCAATTATGGAAAGGGTGACCTTCAGGGAAGTTTCTTGGCAAGCATGTGAGTGAGAACAAAGCACGCTGAAAAGTTTGAAAAATTGTGTTGGTTTGTGGAGACAAACTTTGATCTTGAAAGCGGTCAGCAATTACAAAGACCTATCAAAACAGGGTCTCTCTCCCAATATGATGTGGTTCGAGGACGAACCAAACAAAAGCTAGTGGGTATGTAACATCCTAGGTGCTGACAAGGACGGGAAGTGATCGCTGGAGCAAAAGAGATAAGACACAAACAAGGAGCACCTCTTGATAGGCTTCCAACGGGAGGGACACATAAATGAATCGAATACACATCGGAATTATGTAACATCGCAGGCGCTAACGAGGGTGGAGAGTAATCGCCAGTGCAAAAGAGATAAGGCAGGGACAATAAGCGAGTCCTAGCAGGCTTCTAGCGAGAGGGACACATGAATAAATCAAATACACACCAGAATGAAAGGAATTCAAAGGTTGCACAGGTATGAGACTATACAGTTGAGGATAACTTTAAGCAATAAATAAATACTACCTACACTAACAAGATGTATCTACCTTTCGGTAGCCTATCACTTAAGAACTCCACAGTTAAGCATGCTTAACTTGGAATAATTCTGGGATGGGTGACCTTCTAAAAAGTTTCTTGGGAAGCGTGTGAGTGAGGACAAAGCACGCTAAAAAATCTTCTGTTAGTTTGTGGGGACAGTCTTCGATCCTAAAAGCGGCTAAGCGTTAAAAAATAGTATCAAAGCAGGACCTCTCTCCCAATACGGTGTGGCTCGAGGATGAACAAAACGAAAGCTGGTGCGCATGTAACATCCCAGGCCCTAACAAGGGCGAGGAGTGATGGCCGGTGTAAAAGAGATAAGGCACGAACAAGGTGTGGCTCTTGGTAGCCTTCCAATGAGAAGGAATACATGAATAAGTCGAATACAGACCAGAATGAGAGGGATCCAATGGCTGTGCAAGTGTGGGACTGCACAGTTGAGGATAGTTTAAAGGAATTAATAAGTACTACCTATAGTAACAAGATCCATCTACTTTTCGGTACCATATCGCTTAAAAACTCTATAATTAAGCGTGCTTGACATGGAGTAATTTTAGGATGGATGACCTCCTAGAAAGTTTTCCTGGGAAGTAAGTGAGTGAGGATAAAGCATGCTGGAAAGACTTGTGCTGGTTTGTGAGGACAATCTTCGATCCTAAAAGCGGTCAGGCACTACAAAGTGGTATAAGAGCAGGGCCTCTCTCCCAGTACGGTGTGGTTCGAGAACGAACCAAGCGGAAGCTGGTGGGCATGTAACATTTCAGGTGCTGACAACGGCGAGAAGTGATCGCCGGAGCAAAAGAGATAATATACGAACGAGGAGTGGCTCCTGGTAGGCTTCCAGCGGGAGGGACACATGAATGAATTGAATACACAACAGAATGAAAGGAATCTAAAGGCTGCGCAAGTGTGAGACTGTACAGTTGAGGATAATTTAAAGAAATCAATAAGCGCTACTTATACCAACAAGATGTATTTACTTTTCAGTAACTTAACTTGGAGCAATTTTAGGATAGCTGACCTTTAGGAAAGTTTTCCAAAAAGCATGTGAGTGAAGACAAACCACACTGAAAAAACTTATGTTGGGTTGTGAGGACAGTCTTCGATCTTGAAAGCGGTCAGGCGTTACAAAGTGGTATCAGAGCAAGGCCTCTCTCCTAGTACGGTGTAGTTTGAGGACAAACCAAGTGATAGCTGATGGGCACGTAACATCCTAGGCGCTGATGAGGCAAGGAGCGATCGTCGATGTATAAGAGATTAGGCACAGAAAAAGAGCAGCTCCTGACAGGCTTCCAGTTGGAAAGGACACATGAATAAATCGAATACACATCGAAATCATGTAACATCCCAAGCGCTAACAACGACGAGGAGTGATCACTATAACAAAAGGGACAAGGCACGAACGAAGAGCGGCTCCTGACAGGCTTCCCATGGGAAGGACACATGAATGAATCGAATACATACTAGAATCATGTAACATCCTGTGTGCTGACAAAGGTAGGAAGTGATCACCGGTGCAAAAGAGTTAAGGCACAGACAAGGAATAGCTCCTAGCAGGCTTCTAGCTGCAGGTGCACATGAATGAATCGAATACATACTAGAATTAAAGGAATCCAAAGGCTACGAGGTGTAAGACACCAATTTGAAAATAGCTTAAAGGAATTAATAAGTGTTATCTATACCAACAAAATGCATCTATTATTTGGTAGACTATTACTTAAGAACTCCACAGTTTAACATGCTTAACTTGGAACAATTTTGAGATGGATGACCTCTAAGGAAGTTTCCTAAGAAGTATGTGAGTGAGGACAAAACACGCTGAAAAGACTTGTGTCAGTTTGTGAGGACAGTCTTCGATCCTAAAAGCGGCCAGGTGTTACAAAGTGGTATCATCAAAAGGCTCTCTTTCAGTATTGTGTGGTTCGAGAACGAACCAAGCGAAAGCTAGAGGGCGTGTAACATCCCAGGCGCTGACGAAAGCGGAGAATGATCACAGGTGCAAAAGAGATAAGGCACGGACGAGAAACGACTTTTGATAGGCTTTTAGTGGGAAAGAACACAAGAATGAATCGAATACACACCAAAATGAGAAGGATCTAATGGCTATGCAGGTAAGGGACTGTACAGTTGAGGATAATTTAAAGGAATTAATAAGTACTGCCTATACTAACAAGATGCATCTACTTTTCAGTAGCCTATCACTTAAGAACTCCACAGTTAAGCGTGTTTGACATTGAGCAATTCTGGAATAAGTGACCTCCTAGAGAGTTTCCCAGAAAGCGTGTGAGTAAGGACAAAGCACGCTAAAAAGACTTGTGTTGGTTTGTGGGGACAGTCTTTGATCCTCAAAATGGTCAGGCGTCGCAAAGTGGCATCAGAGCAAAGCTTATCTCCCAGTACGGTGTGGTTCGAGGACGAACCAAGTGGAAGCTGGTGAGCATATAACATCACAGGAGCTAACGAAGGTAGAGAATGATCGCCGAAGCAAAAGATATAAGACACGAACAAGGTGCGGCTCCTAGTAGGCATTTAGCGAAAGGGACATATGAATGAATCGAATACACACCAGAATAAAAAGAATCTAGAGACTGCACAGGTGTTAGACTGTACAGTTGAGGATAGCTTAAAGGAATAAATGTCACCTATATCAACAAGATGCATCTACTTTTCGGTTGGTTGCCTATTGCTTAAGAACTCCCTAAGTTAAGCGTGCTTAACTTGGAGCAATTCTGAGATGGGTGACTTCCAGGAAAGTTTTCTAAAAAGCATGTGAATGAGGACAAAGCACGCTGAAAAGACTTGTGTTGGTTTGTAGAGACAGTCTTCAATCCTGAAAGTGGCCAAGTGTTACAAAGTGGTCTGATAGCAGGGCCTCTCTCCCAGTACAGAATGGTTCGAGTATGAACCAAGCAAAAACTGGAGGACATGTAACATCCCAAGTGCTGACGAAGGCGGAGAGTGATTGCAGGTGCAAAAGAAATAAGGAACGGACGAAGAGTGGCTCTTGGCAAGTTTCCAGCAGAATGGACACATGAATGAATCAAATACACACCAGAATGAAATGAATCCAGAGGCTGCACAAGTGTGAGATTGTACAGTTGAAAATAGCTCCAAGAAATTAATAAATGCTACCTACACCAACAAGATCATTTACTTTTCGGTAGTCTATCACTTAAGAACTCCACAGTTAAGCGTGCTTAACTTAGACTAATTCTGAGATGAGAGACCTCTTGGGAAGCGTGTGAGTGAAGACAAAGTACGCTGAAAAGTCTTATGTTGGTTTGTGGGAACAGTTTTGGATCCTAAAAGCGGTCAGACATTAAAAAGTGGTATCAAAGCAGGGCCTCTCTTTAAGTACGGTGTGGTTCAAGGATGAACCAAGAGAAAGATGGTGGGCATGTAACATCCTGACCGCTGACAAGGGTGTGGAGTGATTGCCGGTGCAAAAGAGATGAGATACGGATAAAGAGCAGCTCCTGGTAGGATTCCAGCGAGAAGGGACATATATGAGTCAAATACACACTAGAATGAAAGGAATCCAAAGACTGGACAGGAATGAGACTGTACAGTTGAAGATAGCTTAAAAGAATTAATAAATGTCACTTATACCAACAAGATGCATCTATTTTTCAGTAGCCTATCACTTAAAAACTCTACAGTTAAACATGTTTAACCTGGAACAATTTTGGGATTGGTGACCTCCTGGGAGGTTTCTTGGAAAACGTGTAAGCGATAACAAAACATGCTAAAAAGTCGTATGTTGATTTATGGGAACAGTCTTCGATCGTGAAAGTGACCAAGCGTTAAAAAGTGATATCAGAGTAGGGCCTTTCTCCTAGTACAGTGTGGTTCAAGGACGAACCAAGCAAAAGTCGGTGGGCATGTAACATCCCAAGCACTAACGAGGGCAGGAACTGATCGCCGATGCAAAAGAGATAAGACACGAACGAGGAACAGCTCCTAGAAGGCTTCTAGCGAGAAGGGACACATAAATAAGTCGAATACACATCAAAATGAAAGGAATCCAGAGATTGTGCAGGTTTATACAGTTGCAAATAATTTAAAAGAATTACAAAATGCCACTTATACCAACAAGATGCATCTACTTTTTGATAACCTATCACTTAAGAACTCCACAGTTAACTTAGCAATTCTTGGATGGGTAACCTGCTGGAAGGCTTCCTGGGAAGGGTGTGAATCAGTACAAAATACGCTAAAAAATCTTGTATTGATTTGTAGGGACAGTCTTCGATCTTGAAAGCAGTCAGGCATTAAAAAGTGAATCATAGCAGGGACTCTCTCCAATACGGTGTGGTTCGAGGACGAACAAAGCAAAAGCTGGTGGGCATATAACATCCCGGGTGCTGACGAGGGCAGGAAATGATCGCCGGTGCAAAAGAGATGAGGAATGGACAAGGAGTGGCTCTTGGCAGGCTTCTAGCGAGAAGGGACACATGAATGAGTCAAATACACACCAGAATGAAAGAAATTCAGAGGTTGCACAGGTGTGAGACTTTACAGCTGAGGATAAGTTAAAGAATTAATAAATGTCACCTATACCAACAAGATGCATCTACTTTTCGGTACCATTTCACTTAAGAACTCCATAGTAAAGCGTGTTTAATTTAGAGCAATTATGGGATAGGTGACCTCCTAGGAAGTTTTCCTGAGAAGCAAGTGAATGAGGACAAAGCACGCTACAAAGACTTGTGTTAGTTTGTGGGGACAATCTTTGATCCTGATAGCTGTCAGGCGTTAAAAAGTGGTATCAAAGTAAGGCCTCTCTCCCAGTACGGTGTGGTTCAAGGACGAACCAAGTGAAAACTAGTGGGCATGTAACATCCCAGGCGCTGACAAGGACGGGAAGTGATCGCCGGTACAAAAGAGATAAGGCACAGACAAGAAGCGACTCTTAGTAAGCTTCCAGCAAGAAGGGGACACATGAATGAATTAAATACACACCAGAATGAAAGGAATTCAAAGACTGCGCAATGTGAGACTATACAATTGAGAATAAGTTAAAAAATTAATAAATGTCACCTACACTAATAAGATGCATCTAGTTTTCGGTAGCCTATCACTTAAGAACTCCATAGTTAAGTGTGCTTAACTTGGAGCAATTCTAGGATGGGTGACCTTGAGGCAAGTTTTTCAAGAAGCGTGTGAGTGAGGACAAAGCATGTGAAAAAGGCTTGTGTTGGTTTGTGGGGACAGTTTTCGATCTTGAAAGCGGTCAGGCGTTACAAAGTGGTATCAGAGTAGAGCCTGTCTCCCAATACGATATGATTTGAAGACAAACCAAGTGGAAGCTGGTGGGCATGTAACATCTCAGGCGCTGATGAGGGCAGAAAGAGATCGTTGGTGCAAAATAGATAAGGCACAGACAAGGAGCGGCTCCTGGCAGGCTTCCAGCGAGAGGAACACATGAATTAATCAATTAGACACCGGAATCATGTAACATCCCAAGCGCTGACAAGGCGGTGATTGATTGTCGGTACAAAAGAGATAAGGCACGGATAATAAGCAGGTCCGGGCAGGCATCAAGCGGGAGGGATACTTGAATGAATCAAATACACACCAAAATGAGAGGAATCAAGAGATAGCGCAAGTGTGAGACTATACAATTGAGAATAGCTTAAAAGAATTAGTAAGTATTACCTATACCAACAAGATGCATCTACTTTTTGGTAGTCTATCACTTAAGAACTCCACATTTAAGCGTACTTAACTTAGAACAATTCTGGGATGGGTGACCTCGAGAAAAATTTTCCAGGAAGCGTATGAGTGAAAACAAAACATGCTAAAAAGACTTGTGTTGGTTTGGGGGGACAATCTTCAATCCTGAAAGCGGCTAGGCGTTACAAACTGGACCAAAGGAGGGCATCTCTCGCAGTACGGTGTGATTCGAAGACGAACCAAGCGGAAGCTCATGGGCATGTAATATCCCGGGTGCTGACGAGGGCGAAGAGTGATCGCCGGTGCAAAAGAGATAAGACACAGACAAGGAGCGGCTCCTGGTAGGCTTCCAACGAGAAGGATACATGAATGAATCGAATACATACTAGAATGAGAGGGATCTAGAAGCAGTACACGTATGAGACTATATAGTTGAAAATAGCTTAAAGAAATTAATAAGTGCTACCAATACCAACAAGATGTATTTACTTTTTAATAGCCTATCACTTATGAACTCTACAATTAAACGTGCTTGACTTTTAGCAATTCTAGGATAGGTGACCTCCTGGAAAATTTCCTGGCAAGTGTGTGAGTGAGGACAAACCACACTTAAAAGTCTTGTGTTGGTTTGTAGGGACAGTCTTTGATCCTGAAAGTAGCTAGGCGTTACAAAGTGGTATCAGAGCAGGGCTTCTCTCCTAGTACGGCGTGGTTTGAGGACGAACCAAGCAGAAGCTCGTGAACATGTAACATTCCTGACGTTGACAAGGGCGGCAAGTGATCGCCGAAGCAAAAGAGATAAAGCATGGACGAAGAGCGGCTCCTGACAGGCTTCTCGCGGGAGGGACATATGAATAAATCGAATACATACCAGAATCATGTAACATCCTAGGCACTGACGAGGAAGGGGAATGATCGTCGGTGCAAAAAGGATAAGACATAGATAAGGGGCAGCTCTTGGCAGACTTCCAGCGGAAGGGACACATGAATGAATTGAATACACACTAGAATGAACAGAATCCAGAGACTGTATAGGTATGAGACTGTATAGTTGAGGATAGCTTAAAGAAATTAATAAGTACTACCTATGTCAACAAGATATATCTACTTTTCAGTAGGCTATCACTTAAGAACTCCATAGTTAAGCGTGCTTAACTTGGAGCAATTTTGAGATGGGTGACCTCCAGAAAAGTTTTCCAAGAAGTGTGCAAATGAAGACAAAGCACGCTGAAAACACTTGTATTAGTTTGTGGGGACACTATTCGATCCTGAAAGTGGTCAGGCGTTACAATGTGGTATAAGAACAAGGTCTCTCTCCCAGTACTGCATGGTTCGAGGACAAACCAAGCAGAATCTAGTAGACATGTAATATCCCGAGCGCTGACAGGGGCGGAGGGTGATCACCGGTACAAAAGAGATAAGACACAGACAAGGTGTGTCTCCTAGCAAGCTTCCAGCGGGAAGGGACACAAGAATGAATCAAATACACCCCAAAATGAGAGAAATCCAATGGTTGTGTAGGTATGGGACTATACAGTTGAGGATAGCTTAAAATAATTAATAAGTGCTACCTATACTAACAAAATGCATTTACTTTTCAGTTAAGCGTGCTTGACTTTTAACAATTCTAGGATGGGTAACCTCCTGAAAAGTTTTTTGGAAAGTGTGTGAGTGAGGAAAAAACACACTGCAAAGTCTTGTGTTGGTTTGTGGGAATAGTTTTCGATCTTGAAAGCGGCCAGACGTTACAAACTGGACCAAAAGAAGGCCTCTCTACTAGTACAATGTGGTTCGAGGATGAACCAAGTGGAAATTGGTAGGTATGTAACATCCCGAGTGCTGACGAAGGCAGAGTGATCGCCTGTGCAAAAAGAATGAGGCACGGACAAGTAACAGCTCCTGACAGGCTTCCAATGGGAAGGGACACATGAACAAATCAAGTACACACCGGAATCATGTAACATCCCAAGCGCTGACGACAGTGGAAAGTGATTACCGAAGCAACAGAGATAAGGCACGGATGAGAAACAACTCCTAACAGGTTTCCAGCGGGAAGGACACATGAATAAATCGAATACACACCAGAATGAAAAGAATCCAGAGGCTGCACAAGTGTGAGACTATACAGTTGAGGATAGCTTTAAGGAATTAATAAGTGTTACCTATACTAACAAGATGCATTTACTTTTCAGTAGTCTTTCACTTAAGAACTCCACAGTTAAGCGTGCTTAACTTGGAGCAATTTTGAGATAGGTGACCTCCTGAGAAGTTTCCCAGGAAGCATGTGAGTAAGGACAGAGCACGCTCAAAAGTTTTGTGTTGGTTTGTGGGAACAATCTTTGATCCTGAAAGTGGCCAAGCGTTACAAAGGGATATTAGAGCATGATCTTTCTACCAGTACGGTGTGGTTCGAGGGCGAACCAAGTGGATGCTAGTGGGCATGTAACATCCCAGGCGCTGTCTAGGGTGAGGAGTGATCGTTGGTGCAAAAAAGATAAGCCACAGATAAAAAGCGGCTCCTAGCAGGCTTCTGGCGGGAAGGGACACATGAATGAATCAAATATACACCAGAATGAAAGGAATCCAGAGACTGCACAGGTATGAGACTGCACAGGTATGAGACTGTACAGTTGAGGGTAGCTTAAAAAAATTCATAAATACTACCTATACTAACAAGATACATCTACTTTTGGGTAGCCTATCACTTAAAAACTCCACAGTTAAACGTGTTTAACTTAGAACAATTCTGGGATAGGTGACCTCCTAGAAAGTTTCTCAGGAAGTATGTGAGTGAAGACAAAGCACACTGAAAGTCTTGTGTTAGTTTGTGAGAACATTCAATAAGCAATGAGATTAGCAATAAATAAATTGTTAGAGATATAATATGAAACCATTTATATGTCTTCACCTAACAACTTAAGCTCGTGTAAACGTTGGTTCATTCATATGATCATTCAAATCGGTAGTCCCGTCATATAGGTCCATGGCGAAAAGCTAGTGGAGGTGCTTGGGGACTTGGATACTTAACACCCGGTCAGCAAACGGCAAGTTGAACAAGATTACCTCATCATCATGATGTTCCATGACGGTATCAACCCTAGGAGGGGGATGGAGACTGGCATGGCAACGATGGAGTAATAGTATCTCAAGCTGTGGTTAGAGCCCGAGGAGTGTGGGTGAGGATAGTCCAACTGCGAGATGGACACTTCATACTAGGAGTGGCGGCTAGGACTCCCATGGCGAGCGCTACAATGGCATTCATGATCGCATTCTACCTTCAGCTCCGTGATAAGGCATTGTTGCTCATCCAACACAGCCTGTTGTTGTTGGAGAAGGAGCATGACGGACTCTGCAGCAGAAGTCGCAGCAACGTTCGATGCCAAAACTGGAAGTAGAGAAACTAACTAAGGATGCAAGTGAGGCACCACCTAAATAGACGGTATGACAAAGGCCAGTTCACCATTGCGATGGGTGTTTGACGACCCAATTTGCAGCAGCGAAATCGCAGAAAAAAATTGCACTACCAAGGTTTTGCAACTTTTAGTTTTCACCATTTTGAACGAAGAAGATCAACGAGATTGAAAATCATGAAAACAATCAAGGAGAGAAAAGACTAGAGAAGTTGTTTCCCACAGACGATGCCAATGTTTAGTGGCAAAACTACAGGAGAAATCTGACAACAAAGTTTGAGCAGTTGCACGACAGTGTTGACAGCAGTGGAGGAACTCTGATGGTGGTCACCTACAAGGACTCTGACACTCAAGTCCATAAGAGGGAGAGAGAGTGTGTTGTTAACCTGGGATACCTATGGCGATATCGGCCTTATATGTCAAACTGGGGTTGACTTGTACCTTTGGTGTGGGCAAAGTCTTTTGAATGGTGTGTGCTTGTACCGACATACATATGTCGATCTGGGCAATGCCAATATATGGCTCAGAATAGAATGAGATGTCAATAAAATGTTGTACTATGACTCCTAATCAAAACACAACTGCACAAATAAGAGGATTTCAAATCCTGACAGACCAACAACTAATTCATCACATAGGCTACCAATCAGGAGAAACAAGATCTAAAAGAAAAGTTTGCTTTGATCTTTCAATAAGCAGTGAGATTACCAATAACTAATTTGTTAGAGATATAATATGAAACCAATCATATGTCTGAACCTAACAACTTAAGCTCTTGCAATAGTTGGTTCATTATATGGTATCAAAGCCTCCATGATCAAGTGGTCTAGAGTTCAATCCTTGCCAACCCCATCTTTCTAATAAAAAAAGGTTGAATTTTAGCACAAGGTAGGCAAGTATGTGTATTATTCACACTTCAAGCCCAAAGGGCTCTTGCCTATGAGAATGAAGGTGTGCTAGGGGTATAAAACCATTCATGTGTCTGCATTTAACAACTTAAGTTTTTCAGATGGCTGGTTGATGATACAAATCTTTTGAGTTTGTGTATTACCACTAAACTATGCAATCACACGTACTCTAGAATATAATTATGGTAAAAAAAAATATACATAGGAAAATCAATACATACCCATAAAATAACAAGGCCATGCTCAACACATAGTTTTCATATTCTTGTACCATGCAATCACACATTCTCTAGAACATAGCTCTGGTGAAAATACAAGAAAACCAATGCATACCCGGAAAAGACTTGATGCCCACTCATCAACAATTGCCTGCATATATAGAAAGATATGCTTGGCAAACTTATGCAATATAGAACCGCAAAATATAACATATACATGAACACACATGCAGATAGATACAAGATTGAAGGATATGATATATAGGCATTATGTACTATGCCCCCTAACTACTGTGAGTTCATAGAAAAGTAAATAATTCCATATCAACCAGTCTTGAAGTTAAGAAGCATTAGTAGCAATGGTAACCATTTTGCTGTTAATATACTCTAAATTCTTATGTTGCATAAATTCAACTTTGTCACATACTACAACATCACCTGAAGATCTGTATTAAGTTTGCCAGCTCTCCTAATCAATCCTGCCATAAAACGCAAGATTAATATGTCAAGGGAAATTGCCGCTTGAATTCCTGGTCTTTGCACTTTAACAGCAACAACCTGTCCAGTTTTGCGAAGCCTAGCTTGATAAACCTATGCTTCAGAGACAGAAGTTCCAATTTTAAGGTATTAAAATCTAAAATTAAAAAATACATATATGTCCTCTCAGAAACACTGCAATCATTAGCAAAAAGGTACACCAAAATGGCCAAATATATGAACCTGCCCAAGGGATGCAGCAGCTACAGGCTCAGGTGAAATCTCTGAGAAAAGTTCTACCAAAGATAAACCAAGTTCTTGTTCTATCATACTGAAAGCAACTTCAGAGGAAAATGGACTTATTCGATCTTGAAGCAGTGAAAGCTCATCTAGATATGATGGTGGTATCAAATCCTACAAGGAAAATTTCTTTGAAATTGCATATCTTAACTAGTCACTGTAAACTAAAGTGCATGATCTTAACAGAAAATGAGCATAAAGTTACATTTCAACATAACAGATTCCAGTATTCTCACCCCATTTATAGACTAGAAACTGCATTAAAACGCAATAGGTAAAGAATATATATATATATATATATATATATATATATATATATATATATCTATCGGGATATAATATTCAAATAATTGACAGAACATAAACCTGTTCAAATCACATACCCGTACATCAATCACATCTAACACCAGATCAGATCATCAAATTTAATATTTTCAGGTATTTGTGTTTAGGACATTTGATTCAAGATCCAGAAGGGTTGAAATGCAAAAATTTAGAAATATGGCATTCTAAATGTTTAATTAACTTTCACTTCTTAATTTTTTTGTTATTTTATTTTCATGTTCCCCCCTTGTGTGTCCTAAAGGAAAACTGACAATATATCCTACGAAAAGAAACAAAAAAAAAAAAGCCTCCTTAATGATGTTATGTTGCATGTAGTTTTTTCAACAGTGATAAAAATTAAAAGGAATCTTAAATGCTGCTTACGTTGCATGTACTTTTAAACAGCATAATGAGAATGGAAGTGTAAAATAAGCTTTATCACCAACAAGTAAATCCCAGTTTTCTGTGAATTCCTTCACCTATACTCTTCTTTTAGGTAGCAACTGACATATGATAACAGGAAAGCCATAGAAGAAGGATCACAAAGACCAGAAACAAACAAAAGAACATGGTGATCAGTTTTAATAATTTGACAGATAAATCAAAAACTTACCGCACGAGATGATATAGCCTGGGCAATTTTGATATATGCCTGCAAGAAAGTAGTATAAAACAGCAATAAGCCAAATCAACCAGGTAATAGAAAATACAATTAAGAAATAAGATATTTTGGTTTATGGCAATGCTGATTTAACAAAAACTTAAACCCTTACTAAACTAAATTATTATGCTTTCAATCCAGTAACCATGATGTCCTTAGTAATATTGAAGAATTTTTTGAGCCTTTCAAGTCTAGATCCCCCCAAACCTACCTAGGATAGGGAAAATAATTCATACCAAAGAGGATGGAGCAGGACATGGAGGGGACTTATGTGGATTCCTGGCATTTTAAAAAGACTGTTGAGGTGTGGCAATAGATAGCTCTAGGATAAGAAAAAAGTTAAAATTTCTCAGGTTTAAGTAACACAGTTCAAATGACATGATCAGAAAGACCTCCCGGGACCAATATATAGGAAATTGAAACATTTGATTCATTCTCTCCCCCTATCCAACAAGCTAGAAGAAAAATAAAGATAGAAATAGGGACAGGGAGAGAAAAATGATGTAGGAGGAATTATTGTAAGGATCAATTTGTTAACCCAAAAAACAGAGGGTAAAAGTTTCGAAAGTTAGTTTTCTGTTTAAAATTTAACACTCATTTCTGAAATTTTCGAACACCCCCCCAATTTGAAGGGGACAAATTAAACCCTAAATGTTCCAACTCAAATCAACTGTTGTTCACACTGGGCTGAAACCCAACAAATTCATTACAACAAAAAATCCAAGAGAAAAAAATTCCAAAACAGATAGGCAACAAATTCATAACTGCAGTCACAAAATTTATCAATCTACCCTGTTTTACGACATATATGAGAATGAATAACATCAATGACCCTTGCCATTACTCAATCCAAAGACACAAAAATGCCAAGTTCAAGGACAAAATGCATAAGTTGAAAAAAAAAAGAAAAAAAATGGTTCAATCCCATAACATACGGGCCCAAGCTCCACCAATATCTTCCTTAGCTCTGCAGCTCTAACCTGCAAAACCAAACAACAAATAGATAATCAAAAAGATTCGTTCTTTCCATTGTGAACCGCAAGTAAAAAATCTCAAGAATCTCCACTTATTCCACAGGTTTCAAAAATACTCTCCAGTCTCCACGCTAACAACGATCTTTTTCCTTCAAAAGTTTAAAAAAATTCTCCATTCCAACAACACAAACCATTTCCTTCAAAATCCTCCTTTCTAACTATAACAAGAAATCATTTCCTACAAAATCCTCCATTCTAATTATAACAAGAAATCTTTTCCAACAAAATCCGCCATTCCAATTGTAACAAGAAATCATTTTCTACAAAATCTTCAAAACTCGCAACTCTAATAACAAGAAACCACTTCCTCCGAACCCAAAATCCCGAAACATGAATTCCTCAACAGAAAAAGAAAACAGAGCGTTACGAAACCTGAAACATTGCCTCGGAACGGTCCAAGAGAGCGTCGACGTAGCGAAGACCGAACCACTTACCGAACGCGATTCCGGTCTGAACCAACCGGCGAGCCACGAGCAGAGGCTTCCGCGAATAAATGGCCGCGATTTTCGATATCCGGTACTCCGCCAGCGAATCCGCCTCCGCCGCGCTCAGCTCGAACAGGTACCCCGATTTCGCCGTGAACTCGTCCGTGCCGGAGGCCGCGGCGGCGCATCTCACGGCGCGGCGGGGAGCGTATCGGTTCCGACGAGGTTGAAATTGGCGAGAGCGGGTTGCGACGAGAGACGGAACGGAAGCGAGAGAAAGCATGGGAAGGAGTAGCATTTTTCACACTTTAGAATTCGCGTGGTTCTTTTGCTGTGGTTGGAGTGGAGAGCGCAAGAAAATTTCGCGTGCGCATTTGGTTTTGGAGTTTGGCAGTGTTGATGGGCTATGGTTCTTGAGTGGCGCTTTGGGTTCTTGGTGACCCCAAATTTTTTGTTGAGAGAAATGAAATAGAAGACGAGCTGGTAGTTAACGTCTCTTCTGTGGTCCTTGTGTCATCGACATGTTATCGTTATTTATATCCATCCATACACACCGAAATATCATAGAATATTCTAACCGTTTCAGCATTTCTGAAAAAAAAAAAATTATGATATTCAAAGATTTTTTAAATTATGATATTCTTACCGTTAGTTTAGTTAATTTATAAGTTTATTTGAATGAAATAAAAAAAGATTTTACTTATTAACTTATAACGATTTTTCGTATACTATTTAGATTTTTTCTAAATTATTTAAAATAGTGTTTGAAGTTATAATTTACTAGTGTCCCTGCCCCGTGATGCTGGGAACTTTTTTGTTTTTATTTTTAAAATTTAGAAAAATTAACATAATATATAATAAAATATAATTTTAAAATATAATATTTTAAATTACAACGTACATATTTTAAAGGTAATGATGTTAAATATAAAATTATCTCGGTTTTAAATTTGAATAATAATATTTGAAATTTAAGTTCATCAAATTTTATTATGTAAATTTTCTTTTTAAGATTATTTTTAATTTTGTTCTAAATTTATTTAAAATGATTAGAAATGACATCTACAAATTAAAAATCATAAAATATATATAAAAGGTAATGCATTGAAAGTAAAAAAATAATCAGAGTTAAATAAATTTAAGTAAAAATATTAATAGTCGATGCCTAAAATATAAACATTTTTCTAGGAAATTTTTTTTTAAATAATAAAAAATGTTTCTAAAGCAATTTCATATCGGTTTCTTAATTGTTATGTATTTAGTTAAGACATAAATCATACTAAATTAGATATCATTACATAGAAGAGCAATACTTTTGAAACAATAGTATATTTGACACTTTACTGTGATAGTTGAAATTTACTTTGTTAATTGAAAAAATATACTCTATTAAAAAATAAGAATAAGAATTAAAAAAAATCTACATGTTGACCCATATTATTCACGATATATAATAAAATCATATAAATTTTATATTAAAAAACTTATCTTAAAGCACAATTTCTATTAAAATGTTCATTCACAGTAATAGGAATGTACTGATGACCTTATTAATTATAAGGACAGGAAATAATTCCATGAAAATAAAATTTCTCTGATTAATCACACGTTCTCTTATTTATTAAATTTAGATACTATAATTACTTGTATAAGTTTTTAATTACATGTCAGATCCAGTTTCATAAGCCTTTTATTTTCTTTAATGCTTGATTATTTTTTTAAAATTTATCATTTGTTAGATGAAAGTTAAAGTCGGAAAAATAATCACTTACTTTAAAAAAAATAGATGTTAATAAAAATGAGCATTTATTTCTTTAAAAATGAATTAAATCAAAGGCACGTTTAATATTGGGAGGAGACAAAGTTTTCAATAAAGGATAATAGTAGAAGGGAGAAAGAACACGTGATGCAAGTATGCGGTTCCTAAATTTTAGTTATACAAAAATGTATTAATTAACGAGTCATCTCAATAAACTCATCAACATTCTTATATCAGGCCATGTATATCCGAGGTATCATCTATAAGTAACAATATATACTACCAAAGATTCTTTTTTCTTTTTTCTTTTTTTAAATAAAATAAAATTCATTTGTAGAATAGATAACCATAGCATAAGTCATGCTAAGGCCCAACAAAAATTGTGTTACATGTCATGCTGCATAAAAGATACAGCTACTCCTGCATAGAAGTTGGGTTCTATGGCCCTGTTTACATTGCCCTTCCAAACAAAAGTAAAATCTGAATATAGCATTACATAACAGCTCCTTTCCCGAGCATAACAGTGAACATAAATGCGGGTTAGAAAGATGGGATACCGAGTTCAAAACATTCCAAGGCCACCATGTTACATCAAGATATGTGATTCCAAGACATGTATTGCCATAGCGTGCAACAACACAAGTTCCAGCACATTCAAAAAACACAGCTCCCCACGTTTTGAGCTCGCAGGGAGCCAAGTTGAGGTAGCCACTTCAGAACATCTACCATCTCTACTCACCTATATAGGTTAATGCCCGCTGATTCTATGAATGTCCAAACTGCTACCTCGCCCATCATGCGTTTGTACACCTCCAGATATGAAAGTACCCTCCCACATTCTCTATCTTGAGTCAACTACCTCCCATATTTCACACTTAGGTGCATAAACTGCACTGCCACCACAACAGTAATGCTAGCGAGCAGGATACCAAAGATTCTAAGCTGATAAATAGTTTAAGATAGTTTATCATGACAACATATATAAGCAATTCCAAATTCATCTCCCAATATCTTAGTGACACGAAATATTTGATCATGAGGAGGCATTATTAGAGAAATCATGTTGCTACCTACCATTACCTCTTGCAAATTCCAATGCTTTGATCAATCTCTTGATCTTCCATAACTCAATGTTCATTTCCAATTCAATGAATTGTGACCATCAGCCACTGTAAGAAATAATAGAAGAATAGCCTACAAACAACCAAATAGAAGCAAATATAGCAGATGATAGTGACAATTAGCTAACCATCACATAAAATCACTTTGCAAAATCATGAATAATTTAGTACATTTACGTGTATAATTGAGACAATATTAACACAATTATGAAGGAAATTATGTATGCCTGCTACAGATGCATGTTTAGAGATGATGGCTGTGAGAATCAAACACTAGTAAATTGATAAGCATATTTTTTAATGGTTAGACTCAACAATAAGCCATTAGCAGTAAAGTACCAAAATTATGAGAATGTTAGAACAGTAGTGTCTCAACCCAAGATCCAAAGAACTCTAGGATCCAGGTGCAATCAAAATAATGAAATCATCTTATAACAAGCAATTAGATTTTGTTATACAGTATATTTCGATTTCATTTTCTCAAATATTTGGTTATAAAAGTATAGCTAGAAACTCCCAAAAGGACTATATATAGCTCTCCAAATTTGAGAAAATGAAATCGACTGTACCATGGGGGAAAGGAAATAAAGGGACTGACAAATAACCATCATGTAACAAAAAGACTATACTATGGAGGAAAGGAAACAAAGTATTTTACTGTCAAAACATCTCCTCCAATTCATAGAATAGGTTAAATTTATAGAATATAAATTCTTAAAAAAATCATTGAATAGCTAGGTAAAATCTTCAAGGAATGAGGATTTTCCCTGCAAAAATATACAAATGGTCTTAGCCGTATGTATCTAAAGAAGTGTAAAATAGTGAAGTTAAAAAAAGAGAATCAACCCAAGTACCTCAAAGTAAGTTGCAAAGAAACCATATAGTTTGTAACAACCAAAGCTTCCTCCTTCAGTGCACCAAAAATGATCCCGCTGGTGAGCTACAAAATAAATTTTTTAAACAGTGCTTTCAATTGGAAAATTATGCTTCACATGCAACTAAAGTTGCATTTGGTATGTTCTATATCTTAGTAATTAATTCAAGTACCTCAGGCTTTGTAAAACAATCAAGATGATGATCATCCATGACAATTCTAGTAAGTTTAGCATGCTTTTCTATGTAGGGTGAAATCTTGCACCGAAACCAACATACTCGTTATATTCCACACCAACAATCCAAGTGGGACTTTTACCTAACAAAAGAGAAGAAAATTGATCAAAACTGTTAAAGAAAAAATGCATACATATGTATATCTAGCAATACGCAATTTAAGAAAATAGAAATAGGCCACATAGTAGTTTGCAGGAAATGATAAAGACATAAGCTAAAAGATTTTTCAGAATCAGTTCATAAAATATAGCTCCCAATCAGGTGGCTCAAATTGAATGAGTTCATAAAATTAGTTCAAAAAATATGGTATAGAATATAGAGAAGCATATAATCTGTTAGTAATCAAGAATAGATGTATTTCTTGTCAACTTCCTCTTCTATTTGTCAACAACTCAAGTATGTTTTACTGCTTTAGAACTCATTTGTTGTAGTAGAGATTCTGAAACCATAGGTAGGTTTTGCTGCTAAGACATCATTCTCCACAAAAGATTGCAACTTTGAAAGTGGGTACCAAACTAATCTCTCAAAATTAATATGTAACCAAAATTCCTGCAACCCCAGTTCTTACCTATAATAGCTAGAATACTACACATAAGAAGCAGAAAAAAAAAAAACTCCATAAAATTACCATGTCCAATACCCTAGCACACAGAATAATAAAATTAGAGTATAATGTTTGTAGTAATAGATTCATGTTAAGAGATTTTACACTGGAAACAAATCTTGTGAGAGTATTATATTCATGTTAAAGTACTAAGCACTCCTGTTGGATGAATTTTTTCATGAGTTGCAGGAAATGAACTTTTCTTCCACCATCAGGACATCTTATTTCAATAAAAAAACTGATAAGAAACATACAAAACACTTAGAATTAGAATTGACAAATATTATGAACAAAGGGCACTTTGGACTACCTCATCAAAAGTCTTTAATATGTCGATCCTTGGTTAGCACATAGTGCAAACCATGGTCCTGCTAGTGGCAACAACATTCTACACACATAACAACTGCAGCTACTCGTGCATCCAGCCCATGGTAAACATCCTTCAATTTGTGAATCAGTCCACACATTATAAAAAAATTGGTCAAACGGTTCACTAAATTTCACAATTAAAAGACTGAATGCACTCATATATATCCCCTCTTCCCTCCCTTCCCTCGAGTTGACGCTTGTTCACTCTCTGTGTTGTCTCACTCTCTAGCTACTCAAATCAAACACATCATCATTAGCATCCAAAGAAAAATAAAATCGAGGAAAAAAAAAAGGACAATTCATAATTCATAATTGAACCGGCCTACCAACCCGGTGTTCCTCTGTTGAGGACTTCTAGTGCGGAAAGCCTACCATATCAAACTCATAAAATTAGTGGAATCGATAGCATGAGTGAAATAAAAGAGAGAGAGAGTGTACCCTGAACCCAACAGCTATAGAGATCGGTCTCATCCTAACCAATAACTTCTTCGACGAAGTCATTATATATGCCGGGGACATAAGGCGACATAAGGCTTGAAATTAATCGGGAAGAAGATAGACGACTGAGAGATAAAAATACTGAAAGAAAGAGCATCCATATTCAAAATAATAAATGCTATTCAAAGCTTTCTGACACAAAAACTGATCAATTCGGTGTAATTCTCAGTCTTTTTACATAGCACCTTATCACCACCGCTCATCAGTCCACAAGAACTGTTCAATATTACTCAGATCTTATACTAATTCTAATAGCTCAAACCTGACAAATTTAGCTTTAAAACTGCTACAGCTTTACATTCTTCTTCATAATAGAAACACATAATCAACTAAAATTAGAACGATCCCAAACAACACGTCCAAGTTCAAATTGGATATCGAAAAACAAATTAAAAAAAAAAAGGAAGCATTAAACAGATTAATAGGGAAGCATACTGACTTGAGGTGACAATAACACTAGGTTCTTAATTTGATCCTCATAGCTGAACCTGACAATATTAGCTTTATATCTAAATACCATCCGCCGATCTTGAATGTACAGAGGCAAGTTAGGTTTTTCTCCGATAATGATATGGACATGAAAAGGCTTTAACTTCATGAGCCACACCGCACAACAGAATGGGTTGCCAATGTAAATCAAAAATAAGAAAAAGCCCAAAAGAAGAAAAAGGGCAAGTGTGGAAGTTCCTTGTTAATTGAACAGTGAAAAGGTTCTGACAGTCTTCCTTTGGATTGTTAAGTTATAGATAGATTATAAATTTTTTACTTTTATCATTGTTACTTTTATAAAATTCCTTATTTATAATTTCTTTTAATATTATATTATTTATTTAAAGTTTTAATAAAATATTTGGTCTTTAAGAAAAATAAGAAGAGTCCAAAATTAATTAAAAATCTAAAACTATAATTATATAAAATTATTTTTATCTGCATAATAGAAAATATATATAAAAAGTCACATAAATATATATTTTATGTTATTTTATATTTATTGACTAAATAAAATATTAATTTTCTCAAAAAATTTAAATTTAATAAACTAATTTAACAACTTTAAACTTTCAATTAATTTATTGGCAACTTTTAACAAAATTAATCAACAAATTTTTACTTAACATCCTTGTTATCTTATCAACAAATGCTAATAAGTAATTCAAGTAACATAGAACACTAATACTTTGTTTGGCAAAATGAAAATAGCAAGGAAATTGAGAGGAGGAGGAGGAAATAGAAAGGAAGTCTAAAATTGAACTTGTTTGGTAAGAAGAAAACATCAAGGAAAGAAATTTAAAGTTGATGGACTCCATAGCAAAAGTTTTCCTTGCTGAGAAGAGGGGATATAGGGTAGAAATTGTGAAACCTAAGGAGAAATAGTAGATTATCAAGTGAGTGACCAAATTGACCATTTTGATTGTGCCTCTCAATCACGATACGGGTCTTTGTCTCTTAGCCACTAATGAACCTCTGATTTGCTCCCACCATCGTTGGATTTAAATCAATCAAAGACTCCATGCATAGGTGAGCAAGAATCGCTAGATCCAAAGAATTGATTTTCATAGGCAGGAAATTGATTATTGGATGTAATAGATAGTTGTTGTATGTTGTATGTGCATGATAATTGATTCCCAAGTGAGGAAAATCGATTTTTTTAGGTTTTAAAAAGTCTTGCTACAAAACTATCACCAAGTAGTTTATTGTGAACATATTACAATCGATTCTTTTCCCCTATATGTGATTATTGCTCTCTGGAATCTAACATAATTGATTGTGGCTAAGCTAAAATCAATTATTCTCATCAATTTACAAAACGTTCTTCCATCATTGAGAATCTATTTTCATGGTTGGACAATTGACTCTAAATTGTGGTATGTGAGCTTGTCTGTTTGTTAGGGTAATTTAGTATTATTATCTATTATCTCATTTCTCTCCTCTCTTTCCATAGTAAAGCAAACAAGGTGAGAAGAAAAATTCAATATTTTTTCTTCTCAATTTCACTCTTATTTCTCTTAAATCAAACAAACCAAAAATTTACCCTACTTCTTTCCTATTTCAGTTTTTATTTTTATTTTCATCTACTAAATTTATCTCTATTATGTCAAACATAATGTAAACCACAATTGTATTTGAGTTTAATGGTCATATACTGCTAGTATAAAAAATTTTACACTGTCAACAAATTAGAAATTACCGTTAATACGACTTTTAAAGTATTTATTATAAAAGTCAACAAACTTACAATAAATAGTGGTTTGTGATTGGATGACGGTATAAAATTACTTTACATTGTCAGTGCATGACCTTTTTTCTCATTGTGTTTTAGTTATAATGTTATTATTATATTTAGGGTTAAATATATTTTTAGCATCTAAAAAAATATATTTTGTTAAATTTTCTTCATTTTTAGACTTTAAAAATTACAAAAATCATGTATTTTTAGTAGTAGGGGCGTAAAAATGCATTAGTGTTGTTAAATATATGAAATCTAAATTGAGATTAATTAAAAAAAATGTCATACTTTTAAAGACATTTAAAAACGTATTTACGAATTCAACTAATGATTCATTAATTAAACCACTGTTACCATGTTAATGATTGATCAACTTTCATAACATGCTCCTAAGACATTAATTCATAGAATTAAAGAAATTTTTTATTAAAATATATATTATATAAAAAATCAAAAATATCAATACTTAATTTTTATAGTAATTGAAAGCGCATTTAATATAACATATTAAATATTTTTTAATTAATACATTTGAAACACTCGTTAACATATATAAAACTATATATATATATATATATTGGAATTGATTGAACACTCATTACGCAAAACAGAGAATGCAATTCAAATTCAAACACGAACACAGTCCATTCGACTTAGGTAACGTTATTTATCACGCATATCACAAAAGAATTATACTCATAATCTTACAAAATGCTTAGATTGTTTTCTTAATCATTTTCAAATTTAACCAATCAAATTAACTAATTTAGTCTAACTTTAATAGGAAAAAATTGCACACAACAAAGATCGATGATGGAAATATGAAAAATACACACCATAGATTGAAATAGCGAAAGACACAATTTAATATAGTTTAGCACCTCCCAACAAATATATTCACTATCATAATTAAAGATTACAAGCTTTCTAAACAAAATTGAGAACTCTTTCCAAGATAGTATATCACCCTATAAACCCTAGTCTATTATTCAAGAATTACAAAGAATGATAAACACTCTCTATCACTCTCAAGAGGCACTTTTATATTTCTTAGAATCACATCTCTTCTGTTGGGCAACATGACCGCCCTTTTCAGATTAATTAAGGTGCCTCGTCTCATCTTAATGACCTCTATTTATAGTAGCAGTGAATGATTTCAAAAAGAAATGATTTCTAAAGACTTTTTGAATAAACACTAAGTAATAATTGCTTCTTACAATTCCAAAAGTCATATCCATTAGAAATTATTATCACACACATACCAATAGTTACCACCTTTTGTAAAAATCAAGATGGATGCGAAAATATGTTCAAAAGGGGGTGAATTGAACAATTAAAATCTTAAAGAAAAGTGTCTCTTTTTCTTCAAAAGATTGGATCGAATCCAAATCTTTCTTGACAAAAGATATGCAAATGCTCAAAAATGTTATCTATATTGAATCAAATGGGAACACAATTCTTTATGTAGAAATCTTAGCTTATTGTGATGGATGAAATGCAAGAAAGTCACTATATGTTCATATATGCCAATACAAATGAAGATTAATCACCAATACCAAATATGAACCAAAAAATGAAAAGTCATACAAAAATAAAAGATATTAAGATTAAAGAAGATTGCACAAACCAATGTTATATTGGTTTGATGACTATCATTGTGACCTACATCAAGTTCCCAAAGAAACCTTTAGGATTTTCACTAAAATCAAAGCTTGTACAACAAAAAGAAACACGACTTTTATTGTTCTTGGGATCCTTCACCTAAATAACACCAACCAAGAGATACCCCACTCTTGATACCTTGACATGCCTTCCTCAAGCTCCACAAAATAGAAGGAAAAAAAAATACTGTAGCACACTAATAAACCTTTAATTATTGTGTTTAACATAGGGGAATTTGGGCCTCTATTTACTTTAACTTGTTGGTCTTCAAGGACATTTTGACTTATTTTTTTCTCCATTTCTATGCAAGGTTGAAAGGAGTAATGTATTAGGAGCCATGGCTAAGTTTGGCGAAAAGAAGTGCTTCTGCACGAGATGCACGACCGTGCTGACATTATGCATAATCGTGCTGCAATTTTAAGTTTCCATATACGATAAAAAGCATGATCATGCTTGCCTATGCACGGTCGTGCTTGGTTGACAGGTCTCCACTTGTGAGAGGTAGCACGGCCTAAGCATGGCTGTGCTTTTATTAGCCATGCATAGTTGTCTTCCATTGGCACCCCACTTATTGACAAACATTATAAATAGGGGGTTGGCAAAATTAGAAAAGATCTTTGGACACTTTTGGCTTTTAGTGAGAAAGGACATTTCAAAACCTCAAAGGACTCTCCCTGGAGCTGCATGGACAGAGATTGAAGATCATCCTTCTAGCTAGGGTTTTTCTTTGATTTCTTATGGATTGTATTGTAATGGGTTTTGTAACACCCTCACTTCTATTAAATTATTTTTCTATTTATTCTATATTTAATTCTAAAAAATCAAGAAATAATTTCTAATTTCTAATTCCACAATTAAACTCAGAATATCAAAAGCTATCTAATCGTTATTTTTAATAATTTTTTCGAGCCGGAGCCTGAATAAATTATAAAATGACAATTTTGCTCTTATTTCTCAACATTAAAGACTGATATGAGAAAAAGATTCAATTGACATTAAAATGTCAATTTGTGCTTAAAATCATGTTATATACATTAAAATATAATTTTGAGAATTTTTTGGAAATTTTCTGAAATTTTGGTGCAAAATGACCAAAATACCCCTAAGTGTCAAATGAACCAAACCATTATTGGTTTGACATCCAGAAATGATGAAAATAATGTTTTTGATACATTTTTAGGTAAAATATATAATTTTATAATTTTCATAAAAATTTGAGCATTTATTGAATTAAAATAGATTTAATATGAATTTTCTAACCTTAAAATATACAAAATATACTTATATGATTCAAAAAATTAATAAAAAATTAAAATTTATTTTTGATGAAAATAATACATTTGTTCATATTTATATTTAAATTAATTATTTTGATATTAAAGTTAATTTAATTATGTTTAGGTGATTTTATCGATATTGGCTAATCCAATTATAGGTAAAATTTATACTGAAAATCTGAGACAGCTAGTATCCCATGTTCCAGCTCTATCAATAAGTGATTCACCACCTAAATGTAGTATGTGTCCCTAATTAAGTTAAAAAGAAAATAAAAAAATAGGATTTGTATGTCGTGAATGATCTCACTCTCTTGGACACCTAAGCCACCATTTCCTCTATAAATAGCCATGCATGGAATTGAAATCTTCATTTTCTTCCTCTCCAAGCTGAACTAAATACTCCATAGCCACCTTCCTCCATAATTTTTTTTTTCTACCAAAATTCTACTAGTTTTCATCAAGTTTCCATTTTGGGAGTTGTGCACCAACAATTCTCTCCTCTTCAACAACTACCCTAGAGGTAATGGGGGAAGTGAGGTTGGTTCTAAATTTTAATTACTTTACATGTTGGTACGAAAGATTTTTCCATAAACCTTTCAATGTTTAAGTTTATTAAGTTTTATAATGTTATAATTATTAGCATTAGATTTAAACTTTTACTAAATTGTTATACTGCTCAAACTCAAACAATTATAATAGAATTATTAAGCCGTTATACTGTCCAAATTTAGATAAAAAATTTTAGCTAACATATTAGATAATTAAATTGTCATACGACCAAATTTTAGTAAAACTTAAATAATCTAGCAAAAATAGTAAAAGAAATAAGTGAGTTAGTTCATAACATAAAACTAAATGAAAATTTTATTTAATGAGCTATTTAGGAATTTATTTTTAGAAAACTACTGTAGAAATTTTAGTTTAAGTTCTCATCGGTCAAGTAAGGTCTAGACACATTAAGTGACCATCTATAAAAATTTCATAATTTTTAAAGCTTATTTAGTACTTCTAATTGTGTTTTATAACTGCTTGTGGACACAGTTTTCTTAAAAATACTAAATTTCAAATATTTTTGAAAATTTTCTAAAAATTCTTATTACTTTTCTAAGTTTAAAAATTATTTTCATGAAAAATTTTGACTATTTTATGATTTATTTCTTTAATTTTAGTCTTTATTTTAAATTGTATGTCTTTGTCAATTGAAAAATTGATTATGTGTTTTAATATGAATTATGAATTATGTGGATAATATGTATGGATTTAATCTCTGCAATATAAGGCAAAGATTTTAGTAGAAATTGTACTGGTGCTCAAATTTTTGAGACCAAAGTGAACCTTCAGAAATTAATAAATTAGTGAATAATGTAAAACAATAGACATGCAGTGACATAACACCCTGTTAGGAAAGATACAGTTTGGTACGCTGAGAAATAAAAGACAAGGACCCATTTGAGGATGTCTTGGGAGTAGGTGTCGAGTGGTGAAAGTCCCAATGGCCTGGGTAGCACTAGTGAGCCGAGATATTCACCTGATCAAGCTCGATAACTTCGACAACTACTCAACATTTCAGGATTGGTATGAGAGTATACCTTTGTAAATAGACATCCTGACTGATATTTGTTCCTCATTGATGATGAGGACTGTAACATGTGATGAAGTTGATGAGGTATATATACTCCCAGTCACTTCCCGATTCTATTGAGAACTATTACTTACTAATGAAAAGTATAGATCCACACCAAGTCAAGGGTAGTTTAGCATAACTTAGAATAAACACTAGGTTCCCTTAGTTAATTGTGTTTTATTTATGATAGATTTCCTACCATATATGCGAAAGTGATTTTAAAATAAATAACCTCACTCCATTATTTTTTTGTTGTGCATGTTTAATCGTGATCTTTGAAGATGGCGATGACGATTCTGTTTAATCTACACATATCATATATAGATGGAGGAGTATGAGATTATGATTAGGACACAAACATCTTAACCTATACAGGTCTAAAGTCTGTGACTTTTTTAACCCCTATTCTTGGGGTTGAGATGTTTTCACTAACATATATGATACCTATTTCCTATATGACTGCTCTCCTACCAGATTTTATTTACGCTCCTCACGTTCCACCACCTCCACCACTACCAGTAGATCCGGATATACCTATGATAACTCCTTATTTGGATGCCCATCCACTTCCTCCTGAGCTACCTAATGTGGAAGCTCCAGCTGTAGACAAGCCATCACTCATACCTACCGATGATGGATCTCCTATGGAGGTAGTACTCGTTGAGTCACCTGTGGCCCGCTCTGGTATTGAGTACCAAGTGGGAATGACTAATGGGTGGCATACATCTTCATCATCTTCTTTTGGACTTGGGGTACCATATGAGGTACCTAATGGATAGGCATACCATGCAACAGATGACACATCAGAGGGGACCCCTTCAGATGAAGACCATTATAAACTTTAGTATTTAGTAAGGGATAGGATAGACAGTATTGCTCTGTATAGGAACTTTTTAGATGTATATATTGGACTAGGTAGTATATGTCTTTTGATGTATTTTTGACTATTATGTATTACTCAAATCATGATGTACAGTTTTATACACACACACACACACACATACAATTTTTATCATTTTACTTTTATTTCCAAATTCTATTAAATTTAGAAATTTTCTATTATAAAAATTAAAAAAAATTATCCGTATTTTCATCAACTTGACTTAATAATTAAATTAATATAAATTATATTTTAAATTGAAGGAGTGTTACAGGTTTCTCCTTTATTGTAATGGAAACCATAATCCTAGGTTTTTATTCCATTAAAAAACACTTTTACGTTAAGCGATCTGATTTAATTCTTTGCAACCAAAATCCTTTTATTAAACAACCTAAACAATAAAAGGATTTCTCCGAAAGGTAGTCCACATCAGCCCCTTAGGTATGATATCTGGACTCGAGTCCATTGTTACTACTACGATAGGGTACACTTGCCCTTACGCATGTCTAAAATGCACCACACACTTCCTTGGTGCATAAATCTTCCAATAAAAGCTCTAAAATCTCAACTTGATGATTATTATATTTGGCTCAAAATTTTGGTAGCTTAGCAATACTTTCTCAGAGTAAAAGTCATTATATTAATGTTTAGAAATGATCCCTTTATATAGAAGTTCAAATGAGCCTAAAAATGACAAATTCACAAAGGGTAATTGATTACTACATTGTGGTAATTAATTACTCACATTTGTAAAAGCTATAATTAACTATGTAATCGATTAATGCAACTGTCAAGATACTCTGTAACAATACTTCAATTGTGTAATCGATTACTCTATAAAAAAATCCCAACAAGCTTGTAGGTAACCAATTACTACCCCTATGTAGTTGATTACTTTGTGTAATTTAATGGTAATTGATTAGGTAATCCATTACACAAGTGAGAATGTTACTGTTAAGACAAAGGATGAAACCCTCATTTATTTTGATAATAACAAACAGTCCAAAACAGTTTTTCAAGCAATCGTCTGGTCACTTGAGAATTGCATGTTTGCTATCATCGAGCACCTATTTATGTACTGTCTTTAACTTTCTTTAAAATTTTAAGTAACTAACTGTTTTCAAATGATGTTCTAATAATTTGTGCACTAACTAGTTGTAAAAGTGTAAACAACCTCAAAATAATGAAGTCTATGTACCTACTCTCGAGGAAAGTTCACTTTACGCATAAAAGAAGGAATATCCTTGTGGATATCAAAACGAAAAAGCAGATACATCCACTGCTACACGATTGAGTACGAGAATGGTAAAGATAAGCATACTGCTTTATCTTATCAAAGTAACAAGTTGGTGAAAGGCATTAAATGCTGCATTTAATGCTTCAACGACTCTTTTCAACAGATGAAGGTTGTCTCCTACAAGAACTCACAACGCACACTTTTCTAGAGAATCTATAAATAGAAGAAGAGACCTTAGTCTCAAAAGTTAGTTAGCTGGCTGATTGAAAATCTCTACCTGTTGAAAAGCTATCATCTTGCTATATTCATATACACTGCTTGTAAAAAGTTTTATTTGTACTTCATTGGATATTTGTCTGATAAGACGTTAAACTAAGTGAACAACTCATGTTCAACCTTTTTCTCTAAGAAATCGGTAGAAGCCTGAAAAGGCTTTGATTCAAAGAATACTTGGGGTTTTGCTTGGAGAGGCAAGTTAAACACTACTTAGGTTGAGCTTCAAGAGGCTTGGTTCAAAGGATACTTGTAACTTGTTTTAAGTTAGTAGGACTTGGTTGTTGCCAAGAAATGGACACAGTGTCTAGGGTGAGACAAACCAGTATAATTCTTGTGTGCTTTTCTATTTTTCTTACAAGCATTCGTCTTTTATCTCAATAATGTTTTTAAAAAATCTTTTGATCAATCCTTCAGATGATACATCTTTGAAAAGGTTTTACGAAAATTTGCCATAACACAATTCAACCCCCCTTCTTATGTTATCTTTGTGTTTTACAGTTACAAAATGCCTTAAGTGATTTCTATATGAGATTTTTACTTTCTAAAAACAATATTCTAATATTAATCCTCACCAAAAAGCTTTTCAAAATCAATTTTGAGCCAAACCAACATTTATCAATTAGAAAGTTTATCATTAGTACTAAATCACTCAAATAAAAAAGATACCACTCAAAACCAATACAAATTACAAGATACAAATTAACTTATCTAAGAGTTCATTTATCAAAATCATTTGATCAAGTTGAATAATTCTAGAAGCATAATTGAAGAGACTCATCATCATTGTCTATATGCATCTTTCCTTTATCAATTTATTATGCATAGAAATCACAAATTTAGATAATTCCAATAATATATTTTATTTAGAAATTTATAATTGGCATTCCTAATCGTTCCTCCTTCAATTAAATTTCCAAACCTTGTTATCATATCTCAAGTCCTTTGGTTGGAAGTTTATCACGACCACCTTCAAGGATTCTTTTTTCACACATCATGCTTTCGCTATAGAAACTTGTCATACTTCTAATCTCAGTATTCAATGGTGACACTATTTGTATTTATATCACCATTAGTTACCATCAACGGGATAGGCCACTTGACCTTTACATTGCTAAGGAGACTTTTGATATAAGGATCTGCACATGGATTCATTATTAACTTCAGCATGTTTCAATATTTGTTTGACTAGTTTCCTGATCACACCATTAACTTTGATATCATTATTAGGGAAAAATCACACACAATAAGGATCGAGAATAGGAACATGTACGAATATATCACAACACAAATAGAAATAGTGAAAGACAAAATTTAACATAGTTTGACACCTCTCACCTACGTTGGCGAAACATCCCAACAAATATGTTCACTATCACAAATAAGGATTACAAGTTTTATAGAAACTGGAAAAAAAAAAAAAAAAAACCCTCCCCATGATAGTATATCATCCTACAAAGTTAAGTTTCTCACTCAAAAGTTACAAGGAATGATAAACACTCTCTCACTCACAAGAAACTATCTCACATCTTTTAGAATCATATTTCTTTTGCTTAAGTACATAACCTCCTCTTCAGCCTGGGATGTCTCTTCTCATCTTAAGAACCTTTATTAATTTAAAACGGTAATGAATGACTTCTAAAACTTCTTATATAAGAGCTAATTAACTGCTTTACAATTTTAAGAATCCCTTATTTTAGAAATTATCATCACGCATACTAATAATCAATTTATTTCTCTTATCAATTTATACATTATGAATACAAACTCCAAATAGATAATTCAAATATTATATTTTATTTGAAGATATTAACATTTCTAAACTATAATTTATTTCAAATAATTAAAACAAACAAAACACACATTTCTTAATACATGTGACTGAAAAATAATACACTTTCGAATGCATGCTTTTATAAATGCATGCTAAAATTAAAGAGAGATAAATTATTCTTGTAATAAATTCTTGCATTTTATAATTTATTTTTTGTCTCTTTTTCACCATGTTACTTTTTTTATCTCACATTTTTTTCTAAAAAATAAAGATGAGATTTGAACCTAAGACCCCATGCTCTAAAAGCAACATGTACTGATAAGGGGCAACTAAACCATTCCTCTTAACCAACAAGTGGTTAGTCTAAGTGGCATTGGGTTCAGGTCCCTTAAACATGTGGTCCTTTGCAATCATATACGCCACCAAAAAAAAAAAATCCTTTACTGGTATAAGAAAGGCAATTATATGGCCTACCAATACATCTTAACAAGCACTTTCTATCATTTGCTTGAACTTAAATCAAAGGTCTCAAAGTGAGAATTGATTATTGAGAGAAATATGAACTATAAATTTGGACTAGTCAATAAGTTAGTTGGTAGTCACGTGACCATTTAAAAAATTATGTGCATTTTTTTTAACTTTGACCATTCAAATATGATCTAACAGTTTATATTTAGAGTTCTCATTTCTCACATTTACCAAGTATTCTCAACGGAATCAGTCCCATACTGATAATATAAAAATTTTCTAAACTATAATTAAATCATAGATCATCATTATGAATAATAAATTTATTAACTTTTATAATAACTATCTTATAAATCACACCTTTTACATTTACCAACAATATATACTTATTTTTTTGGTACATAGATATTCCTATTAAACTCTAAAAAAATTATACAAAATTCATGTAATTTTTCATTCTTTAAAAGGTCACTTGCACAACACTTTAGTTCATGTTTATATCGTTGTAACTTTAGTAACATTCATTCCAATGAACTATTAATGTATAAGTAACGAGTAAAATCATTTTACAAACATACAAACATGCCTTTAACCACTAATGCTCTTCTTGAAAAAGTGTTTAAGAAGTTAAAATCACATTTTAGTGCATGTTTGTATTGTTGTTGTAACTTTGACAGTGTTCATTCTAATGTACTATTAATGTATAAGTAACGAGTAAAATCCTTTTGCCAACATACAAACATGACTTTACTACTAATGCTCTTTTTTAAGAAGTGTTTAAAAGGTTAAAATCACACTTTAGCATATGTATTGTCGTTGAAAACCTTAGTAACATTCATTTCAATGTACCATCAACGTATAAGTAACGAGTAAAATCCAACCACTAATGCTCTTTTTAAAAAAGTGTATTAGAAGTTAAAATCACATTTACAAAGTGCTATGCACCATGCTAAAAGAAAAATATAGTCAACCTATACTTACTTTACTTTTTCTTTCATCATACTTCTATCTTATTTTTTTTTATCTCTTCATCACATTACTTGTCACATTTATTTCTACCTTTTCCTTTTTTTTCCTATCTCTAGTTTACTTCATTCCTTTTTTGGGTTGACATTTATTATTGCTCTAAAATAAATGTGTTTAGTGGTATATTTGACAAAAAAAAAAGATTTAATTTTATGTCTAAATCTAGTTTTATCAAAATAATTTTGTGGTATATTAACAAAATTATATATCCTCATAGTTAATATTATAATATTATTTTCACTATTATTTCTATGTGAAGAAAGAAAGTGAGAAAGGAGAAAAAGTTTAAAAATTAAATTAAAAAAAGTAAAAAAAAAATTGAATTATTGTTTCTAAACATTATTTTTTCTTTATTTTTTTCTTCCATTTTTTCTCTAACCAAACAAAGAAAAAAAACATCGTTATTTGCATTTTCTTTCTTCTCTATTTTTTTTCCTCCCAATCAAACACACCATAAAAAAACCATATCTAAACAATACTTTTATTAAAAATCAAAACCACTTTAAACCAAAATTACTTTTACAAAATTAGCGTTATTTATAATCAAATTTACAAAGTCTCACATTATATTCATTGAAGAAACAAGCACAGGAAAGTGCACAACCCCCATCTTAAAAGGAAATCAAAACAAAGAAAGAAAAGATTCCCCAAACTACAAAAACAAAATTTCTGAGCCTCCATTCCACATTTAAATCAAAGGATCACATAATCCCCAAACTACAAACACAAAATTTCTAGGGATCCATTCCATATTTAAATCAAAGGATCATATAATAAACTTATGTAGGTTCATCTCATAGTATAACCCAGTCCAACCGATCATTATTATTATTATACACTAGTATATATACGTAACACAAGTGCCCTTGTTTCCTCCATCAAATTAACCATGCAGACACATAACATAAAATTCATTCATACATTACAAGTCCTCATGATCACACTCCATATCAAGCCACATCGATCTGCCTCACGTTCTTGTTCTTCGGCTTGGTCTCAATCTTGGGCATGGTCAAGGTGAGCACCCCATTCTCCAGCTTGCCCTCAATTTGGTTGATGTTGGCATCCTGCGGTAGCAGTTGGAACTATCGCAGGAAGCTGCCATACTGCCTCTCGACGCAGTGCCATTTGTCGTTTTGGTCCTCCTTCTCCTTCACCCGCTCCCCGCTTATCTGCAGAATCTTTTTCTCTTCCACTTGCACCTTTAGGTCCTTTTCCACACCCCTGCCATTGTGTCCCGACAACTCACTTAGCTTGTATAATAGGGACCTCCCGAATCTGAACCTGCGAGATACCAACGGACACACGCCTATCACACAGGCTATAATTGTTGTCTCCTTTTCCTTTTCCTTCATTTTTTATATCACCAGTTCTTGTCAAAGTGTTATGAGTTCTCAAATATATATCTCATTCTGAACTTTCGTCTTTATGATTAACCAGATGGTGATCATAAAATAAAATTAAGATTAATTTTCTTGGAGAACTCAAATTCATGTAAATCAAAATATTAATTACTAAAACTTAATTAACCTGTTGAGCAAAGTCGCATATTTTCTTTAAAATTTTAAAAGGACAAATAAAATATTAAACTAGGCTTATCCTTTCTTCAAAGGAAAACTTGAAGAAAGAAGCTCTAATTAAGAAATAAAAATAGATTTTTTCAACAAAAAAATACACAAAATAATTGAAAGATACTCGAGTTAAAAAAAATGGACCAAACAAACCAATATTGATGATATAAAGGAAAATGTGATGTAGACAAAAAGGAAAAAAAAAAAAAGGTAATATATATGATCAGTAAGAGAAATACTGAAAAAATGAAGAAATAAGAAGAGAAACACCAAAAAATGAAGATGATATAAAGGAAAATGTTAAGCAGAGAGAAAAAAAAAGTAATATATATGATTAGTAAGAGAAATACTGAAAAAATGAAGAAGTAATAAGAGAAACACCGAAAAATGAAGAAAAGTGCTATTAGAATGTTTATACTATATATTAAAGTTGTAAGTGATTTTATATAAAATGTCTTTCTCTCTCTCTCTGTTATATGGTATATGAAAGGCTAGCTAACTAGGAAGCTTCTAAATTCCAAATTCACTCACACGCAAAGTACAAATCTTGTACAAGTTTTCTTAAATTTAGAAGCCACAAATTTTTGAATTAAGAAAGACAAAATATAAATATTTAATTAATAAATCGAAGTTGAAGCGCGTGTCTATATATGCGTGTGTATATGGGATTGAGAAGGGCTAACCAGGGAGATCAGCACAGAGGATATGAGTTGTGTCAGTCTCACGCCAATCAACGTGCGCGTGAGCAAGAGAAGAGGTGATATCATCACTGTCACCGCCATGACAACCAACGTTCCAGCTGTTGTAAGGGTCCTAGAAATCAGTGAATGGCGAGGCAGATCAAGGGTCGCGCCAGTCTTTTTTCTGCCCTACGTGGTATGATTCGATCCAATCCATCGTCGATCCCTTTTGCACTTCTCTTGTTCTCGCGGAGTGGTTGGCAGGGGAAAAGGAAGAGGGTGCACCGCTTCGTGTTGTAACTGCGTGCGGTCATCGTGGCTTTGTGAAGGGCACGTAAGAGAATTGGTGCGCCAAGTGGAGGAGTTTTGGTACATTTGCAAGGGGTCGTAGCTCGCAAGTTCTTAGGTGATGATAACCGACTCATAAGTAGCCATTTCACAGCCAAAAGTAGAATTGGCAAAATGGGTCTAGTTTGTAAGCTTGAGCAGCAGTCGGGTTCAGGCCCAACATGGCCAAATCGACTACAGCATTTTGTGGCCCATTAGCCACCGTTTGGGCTTTTAGGTTTGGTGGGTTTCAAGCCTTGCGGGTTACAGTTGAATCATTTGGGTTTTATCAGATTGAGCCCATATTAGGCCATGGCATTTTATTTTATTTTTGCAAAAAACAAATTTCTAAACATCTTTAAGTTTCTTAATTACCTTTTGAAAGTCCATAAAATATAATAAAAAAATTGGACATTGTCTAATTGTAATTATAATAGCCTAAAGACTAAAGTTATATAATTTGTTACAAAATTTCAATGGAAATAAGTCAATTGAAAAGGGAAAAAGAAAAAATTAAAACTAGATTTTTGAAGGGTTATTTGGCATCTGAGACATTATACTTTATTTTACATGGCTTATAATCAATACTTGAATATTGATGATTAAGTATTTGAAGGAAAGAGAAAGAAGAGAAGTAGATACAAAAACAACATTAACAATACTTGAAATCAAGATGTCTTTCATTCTACTTGCTGAACTCATGCTGTATTGTCTAAAACATAATATAACAATGCCTAAATCCATATATTTGGTGTAATATTCACAACTGTAAGTGTCATTAAACACCTAGCTATTTGCCACATATGAAAAGTAAGACAATTAATTAACATAGGAATCCTAAGCTCTTTGAGGTCATTTTCTTCCTTGAGTTCAATTGGGCGTCAACTTGAAACCCATTGAAAAACTTATACAATGAAAAAATAAGCTATGCTAAAATACCATGCCCATTAAAAATTCAAATCACAAGCAATCATATCCACCTAAATGAACATATCAATGTATATGATAACTAATAGTGCAAAGTTAGAAATAACATAATTCATAGCTAAAGCATATAATTTATCAAAATCATACTTCACATTCCATTAATTCATACTTCTGTATTAATATATAATAAAGTCATTAAACAATATCATCATCACGAGGCTAGAATCAAAATCAAAAGCAAAAGTAGGATTTGAGGATTCAAATAGAAAAATTAAGACTAACACACCTCATTGACATAGTCTATTATCCAATCTAGTGTTTGATTCTGCCTCAGCTGGTTCTGCATCCAAATAACAGCCATCTCACATGTAGAACAAATAGTATCCCAAACAGTCTCCAGATGATTTTCATTCATTCTTATCCATTTTTTCTATCAATACCCATGCTAAAGGAAAATTGAAACTCTTTAATAAAATGGCAATCATAGAACATTGAATATGTTAAAGTCTTTAAGCTAATGACAAAAAATATAATATCTTCAGGGCTTACTTAACACCACGAGTCCCATCAAAGGTACAGAATCCAATTTGAGAACAGGTCTTTGTTGCCTTTGCCTACAGAATGAAGGGAAAACCATGAGTTCAAATGACAATATCACCCTGACCATAGGCAAGAATCCTATCGCCAAAGATATACCAACTATGAATTGAAAATGCTACTTACTTCAACCAAGAACAATTCCAAGTGGTGACCATCCAATTAAAAATGCTCTAATTGCTTGATTTATCATAGTAATTACAGAGTACAAAAACTAACCATGTATTTGATCATAGAAACAAGTTGGCCAAACTCAAAAGCATTCCATATTACCATTTTTTTTCAGCTATAGACAGTGCACCCATGAGAATTCTAGAATACTATTGTCCATTTAGTGTGTACATAACGCAACTATAGGCACCAGAAAAAAAAATTAGATAAGCTATGAATTGACTACAAAAAATAAGTAACATTATTTAAAGCATTACCCAAAAAGGAACTAGGTAGCCAGTGATCAAATGATAGCAAAATAGTAGCAAGATGAGTAAATAAACGTATTTCCAAAAAGGAAAACAGATTCAATGTCAGCCTTGCCTCCAACATAAGGCATCAAAATGGAAAAAAAGCTTATAACTATAAAAAAAAAACCTAATTAGGATTTGTCAAAATCAGAATGTAATAACTAAAATTAATTAGAATAGTTCAATGACACAAATAGATGGAAGACGACCAGTCACTGCATTGCCTAGGACTAGGATGATGGACTAGCTATAGCAGCAGATCCAACTCTTCTTGATGTCCCTTCAACTCCTCCTATTGACCCTCATTCAAATTCTTTGGTACATTAAAAAAAAGTTAATTAATATAGCAAAGTAATTATAAATAATTTTCAGCAAGATAAAAAAATTTAATTTGATACCTATTACAATCCTTTCGGAAAGCTCAAACCTTTGATTAATATTGAGATCTTTGAATTGGGTTACAATTGGCCTTAACCAATTTTGAGCACAAATCAATGCCTCCGCCATTGGTGCATTTAAGGAGCTTCTAAAAGTATCTAGAACCCTACCCCCAGTACTAAATGCACTCTCTGAAGCAACTGTGGAAATAGGAGTGGCCAAAACATCTCTCACCATTGTTGATAAAATGGGAAATCGTTCAGAATTTTGTTTCCACCAATAAGAATGTCAAATTTATCATCAGCACTACACAACCTTCATTCAAATACCTCTTAAGTTCATGTTTTCTATCAAGGGAGTCTTTTTCCCTTAAGTGCTTCTTAAAAGCATTTGCCTTTGCCAAATATGATGGAATTTTAGCAAGGACAAATGTTTCAATATGAGGAACACACTGTAATGCACCAAGGGAGGATAGTTCAGATCTATGTTGTTGCTCATGGGTTGACTTATACCAATTGTACATTTTGTCCAAATTATCTTTCAAGGTTTGGATAGTTTAGCAGCAAACACTGCATCATGCTTATATATTTCTTGAAACGACCATTCCACAAACTCTAACTTGTAACGGGGGTCAAAGATAACACCAACATACAACAGCTGATTGATGTTAGCAATATTACCCCAATACTTGTTATACTTTTGCTTCATGTCCTAACCCATAGTGGCCAAAATAATATTTAGATTCATTGCTGACTTTTTTAGTTCAAAATATATGGAAGACAACTAAAGAAATGCAATATGTAAGCTCACATGCAAAGATGTGGAGAAAACCTTAGTGGCCTCATAGAAAATTTTCATAAATTTCATGAATGCTCTAACATTATCCCAATCACCCATAGTTGGGGGACCAGCAGCCCTAAAAAAAATCCACATAGCTTGAGTCCTCATTGTCAAGCTTTTCAAAGGCAGCTTGAAACTTTTCAACAGCCTCTAGCATCATATATGTCGAGTTTCATTGTGTGGGAACATTAAGGCACACTAGTTTTTTACATTCAATTCTTGAAAATTCTATGCACTCTCTAAACGTAGCAAACCTTTGTGGCAAGGACCTTACAAATCTAACAACATTCCTAATGCTTGTTATGGAATTGTGCATGTCTTATAAGCCATCATTCATAACTAAATTCAGTATATGGGTACAACATCTCATGTGTAAGAATTCACCCTCCATCACTTATCCCCCCATATTCTTGATTCTCTTTTTTAAATATGTCACAGTTACATCGTTAGAAGATGTATTGTCAACTGCGATTGTGGACACATTTCAAATCCCCCATTCCTTCAATACCTCTTCAACTTTCCTTCCTATTGGCTCCACTTTATGGTTTGGAACTACTGAGAAACTAATTATCCTTTTTTTGATATTTCCATTCATTATCTATGAAGTGTGCTGTGAGTGTCAAATAGTTTAGATTTTGAATGGAAGTCTAGTAGTCCATGGTTAGTGCTACCCTAGCACAATTTGACTTATAAAAAGCCTTTAGCCTAAGTTTTTCATCCATATATAGCTTAAAACAATCTCTAATTAGCGTAAATCTTAAGGGGATAGTAAACTGGAGTTGTAATTGTCTACAAAGGTGCTTAAAACCCTCACCCTCAACCACCCTAAATGGTTGTTCATCTGCAATGACAAAAATAGTTATCGCTTTCCTACAAGCTTCAACATTATATCTTTGGCTGGTAGCTACAAGGCCACTAACTTCTCCACTCTTTAATGTGAGAGTTGTTTGGTTTAGGTCATTAATGATAGCATGTGGATATTTAGGACACTTAGTTAAGTGGTTAAGCATGTTAGATGTGCCATGTATCTTTGGATCACAACGATACTGATGACCGCAATGTTTACATTCTGCAGTTGGATCCTTGGCTTCACTTTCAGGAAGTCTTATGAAGTGGTCCCACATAGCAGAAGTTTTTTGGGAACCACTAGCATTTGGTTTCCTCTTCTTTGTATTTTTTGGAAGAGGAGCATTAGGATCAGCCCCCGCAGCTTCATTTGCAGCTGTTGGCTATTCAATAGGCTGTGTACCACCACCACCACCATCTCTTGCTATTGGTACAGTTATGGTGGGATTTATAGCCTCTTCAAGATGAGATGGTATATGTTCTGTTAATGTTGGAGGCAAGTTCTGATTAGGCTGCTCCATTACTGTTATAATGAAGAAGTCATAGTCAATAACCACCTACCATATTAACTTTTTTTATAGTATTTTAGGAGGTCTTAATTTATTATTTAAGAATGTTCCTAAATGTAAATTTATCATTTAAACCCTAAACATTAAAGTATAAACAGAAAGAAAAAAGAGATTAAGAGTAATGCTAAAATGCCAAGCACATATTAATATCATAGGCAAAAACTCAAAGGTGTATCGGGGCCAAGATAGTCTAATTTTTTTTTTATATTGATATTGAAAATTGAACCTCAACTGTATCAAACCCAACCACCCTCATCAAGTTAAGCTCAAGTAACAAGCATAAAAAACGTCAACATAACATGTTTGAAAAGAAAAAGTGTAAGAAATATATAAAAACAAATTATCATTATATATCAAATAATGGTGAAACTACATGTTTCAAGAAAGAATAAAATATATAATAAGAGACATTATAATTATCAACAATACCAAATTTATTTTGTTATATAAGAATAAATTAAAAAAGATAAGACATTTGCATTTAATATACAATATGATCAATATCATTACTTGGATTTTAGTAGCGTGGTTGTGACTAAAGTGAAGCAACTGGGCCAAGTTCAGATTTCAATTAACAGTGTAAACTGTGCTATGGCTTTCGAATCTCCACTCCTTTCAACCTTGACCTTTAAAGAGTTGCCACATGCAAAACAACATAGTCAAGCAATTGTAATATGAACAAAAGAGGCAGCACATTTACAAACCACACAAAGTTCTCTTTAATTTCTTTTTTCTTTCCCCTTCTCTAATACAAGTACTCACACATATACACTGTCCAGTGGTTTAATACCTATGGTTTAAACAAAAGCATTTGTTACAGATCCCTAAACAATATGAAGAAATTGGCTAAATGCAAGAAATAAGGTCAATTTACCCCGCTAGGTTCCTTCTAAGCTGCCGTAAAGGAACTTAGCTATCATAACTCCTCCGGGCCAGAGAATCCACTCATGAAAGGATTCCACGCTAAATTTGCATACAGGTGGTGCATTATGACACACAGAGCAAATAGACTAATAAACAGACGTGGCAAACCACACACTGCATTAGTAATGCAAATAGGCAGTTAAAACATAGAGAACTTGTATATGACATATATATTTTTTACCTTGTAGAGACCAACATACATGACGTGAGTAATAACACACAAAGAATAAACACAGTGCAAAAATAGAGTGTGACAGTTTTTTTTTTTTTTTTTTTTTATAATTTTCAATATACTATAAAGACAAACATACGCATCCCATGCAATATGCTTGGAAAATTCCACTAGTTCTTATAATAGAAAATCGGGGTCACACAAGGTGCAAAATTAAAAAGATGGGCAACTGCTTCTCTGACCTTTTCGATATAATTTTCCTTTTCCAGCTTTACACGAAATGTTTTACCCTTTTCTTGATCATATGTTGTAGACAATTAAAGGAATCAATATTAATAGCTATAAGCCTATAACTACAAACACTATATATATACTTTAAAGGGGTCTTAAAAAAAAAAAAGATATATACTTTAGAGCAAAGTGAAATAAAATTGTCAGTTTGTCACTAATATTTAGTAGTTACTAATTAACTTTTCATTTTAAACCTGTGAACCACCGTATGTCTTTTGGAATGTGAGATTAGTTTCTTATATTGTCAATAAAACCCTGGAATACGACACCATAATTTAAAAGTCAATAGCAAGTTTTTGACATTGAGGATAAAAATGATGAACCTGTATGAAATATTTTGATCAAGTAGCAATGAACAAATCGGCGATAGGCGTTCCACGTACAACAGCTCAATATAGGGGGGAAAAACACGCAAAAATCAAAATTAACCACAAAATGAATAAATCAAAATTATTACCAAATTTTGGTTAAATTAACCACAAAAAAAAATGCAAATCAGTGATAGATCGCATACAACAGCTCAATATAATGATCAGGAAAAAAAAAATCAAATCAATAGGTAAAATACAAACCATTACAAAAAATATAATAAACGTGTAGCAAATATACTTGTTTAAACTATTCGCGGGTATCATCATTATAAATAAATTTGAAAATTCATTCATAGGTTTGGATTACACGTGCCAAATCAAGAGAAACTTTTAAGGTTAGGATGACACCTGTCATTTATAGAGAGGTTCAAATAACAAGTGTCATTATATGGTGTTTCGTAAATGTTTGGTTTGGTTACAAACCGTAATTATTTTCATTATAATTATTACATTAATGAGTTTTGAATAACTATATTTGAATTTTCAATTTGAAAATTCTATTAAATACCTACCTTTTAACAACCTTAATTATAACTACAAATTCTATTGATCATTTAACTTAATTAATTATTATTAACTAACGAGAATAATATATATAGTTTCCTTAATTTTTTCCGAAATCAAGGATAAACTAATGGGTATTTTTTATTTTTTAAAAAATTATATCTATAATATATATATATATATATATATATATAGAGAGAGAGAGAGAGAGAGAGAGAGAGAGAGAGAGAGAGAGAGAGAGAGAGAGAGAGAGATTATATCCATGCATGCATGACTCAATACTCGAGTGACGTGGCTTGTGAGAAATGGGGATAAGTAGAGACAGAAAAAAAATCCGCGCAGTGGATATTCGTGATAAAATCTGTCGAGTAAAAAATTAGGTAATTTAAATGAACTAGAGTATTTAAATCTGAACCTGTAAATGGATTCTCAAATTTATTTATAATGATAAACATGTGACATCTCTTGTATTAAATTAAATTGTGGACTGGTGTGATACACGAAAAATTAGCATTTGATTATTATTCTAATTGATATGCAATATAAAATATTTGTACAAGTCAAATGCTTTAGTTCATTTAAACTACCTAATTTTTTACTCGGTAGATTTTATCATGGATATCCGTAGTGCGGATTTTTTTCCATCTCTACTTATCCCCATGTCCCACAAGCCACGTCACTAGAGTATTTGACCCATGCAACACATGGAATATAATAAATCTCTCTCTCTCTCTCTCTCTCTCTCTCTTTATATATATATATATATATATATATATATGTATATATATATATTATAGATTATAGATTATAAATATAGATTATAGATATAATGTAATAATTATAATGAAAATAATTATGGTTTGTAACCAAACCAAATATTTATGAAATACCATATAATGACCCTTGTTATCCAAACCCCTTTATAAATGGCAAGTCTCATGCAAACTTTGAAAATTTCTCTTGATTTGCCATTTGTATAATGCAAACCTGTAAATAGATTCTCAAATTTATTTATAATGATAAACATGTGACATCTCTTGTATTAAATTAGATTGTGGACTGATGCAATACAAAGGAAATTAACATTTGGCTATTATTCTAATTAATATGCAATATAAAATATTTGTAACGTAAATATATCCTTCATTAATATGTAAATTTAAAGGTGGTCTGATATCAAGTTTATTTTGAATTATTTCCTTAAAAAAATTATTTATGTTTAATGCATTATTGTGCAGTTACTATTTTTTTTACCATATATAACAGTTATTTTGATTCTCTAATTTTTTGTATATTAATTGTTCATAAAATACACGTCGTAATTATCTATAAATGAATTTGTATGCAAATAACACATGTCATTTAAACCTTAAAAATTTTCTGTAATTTCTCACGTATAATCCAAACCTGTAAATAAAATCTCGAATTTATTTACTCAGCAGATTTTATCAAGGATATCCCCAGCGCGAAATATTTTCAATCTCTACTTATCCCATTTCCCAGAAGCCACGTCACTACGCTCACGGTCTCCGACCAGTGCCTCGCTCCAAAACGCAAATTTTTCCCTCGTCGCCCCACTCAACGCCCTTTCCCCGCTCGCTCAATGGCCGAAACCCCCACAATCCGCTTCGGCGTGATCGGCTGCGCCGACATCGCCCGCAAGGTCTCACGCGCCGTAGCGCTCGCCCCCAACGCCGCCCTGCACGCCGTTGGGAGCCGCTCCATCGACAAGGCCCGCGCCTTCGCCGCCGCCAACGGCTTCCCCAACGACGCCAGGGTCTACGGCTCCTACGAGGCCGTCCTCGACGACCCCGACGTCGACGCCGTCTACGTGCCGCTCCCCACCAGCCTGCACGTGCGCTGGGCCGTGCTCGCGGCGCGCAAGAAGAAGCACGTGCTGCTCGAGAAGCCCGTGGCTCTGAATGCCGCGGAGTTTGACGAGATCATCGAGGCGTGCGAATCCAGTGGGGTGCAGCTCATGGACGGGACCATGTGGATGCACCATCCCCGCACGGCTTCCATGAGGGAGTTCCTCTCCGATGCAAACCGTTTCGGCCAGCTCAAATCGGTATGAACCGTTTTTGAATTCGATGTTGCTTATGCGGTTATGCCATTGCCATGTTTATTTTTTCAGAGTTGTTTGGTAATTTTGCCAATTTTCCAATTTTTATTACCCATTTTTATGTGCGAGTGAATTTTATTTTATTTTTCTTTTTAATTTTAGGCATAATACTATCCCTATTTCGCAAATTTAGTCTCCCATTCCCCCCCGCCCCCCTCCAATTTGATCATCTCGTTATTTTAATAGTGTAATTTTAGTCCATAAGATAATTTGACATTTAATATTTGAGAACTCTTGACACACTCCTTTGAACACACTCTCTCCTAGTTGAAATTTATTGGAAATCACAAAAATTTGTGGGTCTCACATCCAATGGAAGTATGTTAGAGAGTGTGTTGTTAGTACTTCTCTTAATTTTTAATAAAAATGCAGACAAGACACTTTATTATACTGTTACATGAACACATCTATACAGATGCGACACTATTACATTGCCATGTCAGTATATATTAGATGTCACGGTAAGAGATGAATCAAAATTACACAATTAAATCGGTATGAATCATTTTTGAATTTGATATTGCTCATGCTGTTGCCAGATTTATTTATTTATTTTTTCAGAGTTGTTTGGTAATTTGGGCATTTTCTAATTTTTATTACCTGTTTTTAGAGTTTTATTTTTAATGCATTTATCAACTAACTAGACATCATTGTTGGTATGGTTTTTGAGATAATTACTGTAAGAGAAATGTTAGCAACACACTTTGACATACTTTTTTGAACATATTCTCTCTTGCTGATTGAAATTTCTTGGAAACTTCCTGTAAAAGTTAACAAACTTATCATACATGATAGTTGTGATAGTTTGTAATTAGATGACAGTGTAAATAGTATCCTTTTTAGTGCAAGTGAAAATCTCCGTTTCTCATGTCCTTTTCCTCAATTTTATTGTAATTTTAATTACAAAATTACATGCTAGATGTTTTTGCTTTTCTATTGAGTAGATAGTACATGCACTGTCATCTAATTATTAATCATCATATATTGTAAGTTTGTCGACTTTTACAATAATTTTTCTAAAAATCATAATCATCCCTACCATAATTTCTAATGATTTGTTGATAGTGTAAAACTTTTCAAACTGATAGCATATATAAATTAAACTCTTTTTTTATTTGAACTTCAGTTTTATTTTCGCGGACATTTTAAGTGCTTGTGAGCATATTCTCCCCCCTCCTTTCCCTTTTCTTGAAGCTGGATTCGTAAGCAATTGTTAATTGCATCTAACACAATTTTCTTTTATTTTAAATTTAAATTTTAGTGTTTTTTTTTTCTATCCTCAAGAGGGACATTATTGGTTAATGGAATATTGGAATGAAACGTTATATTATGAACTTAGATACACGGAGTGTCATGTTTCAATTGTGGGTCTGTTTACTGGTCACTTGCATTTGTTGATTCATATTGATGATACCTACATTTGTTTTGGATGATTTTAATTTCATGGACTTTAAATACCTTAAAGGCTGGAATTGTTGCACAACATTGACACAGACCCCTATGCAGCACTATATCACTTCATTTGCAGTCATGTCCTTTTCTATTGCTAGCATTAATGTAATTGATTATTTTGCTGCTAGTTGAAAGATGAAAATCAAGATGAAGACCAAAGGAGATTATATTTGTAATGATGGGTTTAACAAACATATGTTCATTTATTTTTCTTTTTGTTATTTGTTGTAACTTATAACTTGTAAGATAGATAGGCATGTTAAGATAATAATTGTGATGGTGAATGGTGATGAAACTAGCATCAATTCTTTCCCCTCCTCTTAAACAAGGTGGCTCAGTGGCTATGCTTTTATTTGTTTTCATTTTTCTTTATTTGTTGTGCTTTGCATTGTTGGTGATTATTAAATGATAAAAATAAGAAGGGGTATATGGGTAGTGATCTTCCCTTTCTTCATATTTTGGTTTGAATTGATTTATTTTCTCGAATCCGAATGTATCTTTTGCTCGAGTCACTTGGTGATTGAAAGATTAACGGCAATTCTGTGTAGTACTTGCCACAAATTGACCCATAATACTGAACCTAGAATCATATGAGTTATTCATTTTATTGAAATAAATTTTATATGTTAATGTGAGATGAGGAAAAGTACAACAAGGGAGGATAAGATATCCTTCAAAATTTGAAACCACCTGTTTTGAAAGGATAGGTAACACAAAAAGAATCAAGAATTCAGAAAGGCTCATTTGTCTTTAATTCTTTATCAGAAATGGCAATGCTCCTCAACATAACAGGAGCAGCATACCTAAAAGATGCTATAAATAAAATCCAATCCCACAAAACACTTTTAAGGCCACAAGGGCAGCCTTGACAACATGCATGGCGTTCTGCTCTGATCAGAAGCAATAGAGAGTTGTATATACTGCACACTGCCAAAAACATTTAGTCTCATTGTTTTTACTAGAGCCCCTTCTGGCATACCGTGTACTGCAGAAAATTACTTCCAATTATAAGGATGCATCCAGCGTTTACTAAGAACCACAAAGATTATTCTATAAGAAGTCATCCTACTCTACTACAATAAGTGCCCTACTCTATATCTAAACTTGACCAACACATAACAGATATGGGATAGTGTGGTGAGGGTGCTGTGTATTTGTATCAAGTCATTTGTCTTAGAAAGAGTATTGGTTTGCAAATAAATTTGTCAGGAAGGAAACTTTGATTAGGACAGTGAATTAGAAACTAAATAATGGAGTTGTAAGAGACCTTATCTTCTTAAGGCCTTGTTTAAGAATGCTGCAGCTTTTAAAAAATGTTGGTGATAAGATCATCAAATTTTTTATTGGTAAAAATGTGATAAGGCTGCCATGAATTCCCCATCATCATCAGCTAAAAAAGTTATTGGTAAATGTTATTTTAAAGCTGCTGTAAGAACCTAAAATTGTGAAAACATGTTATAACATCTAGCTAAAATTAAGGGTCCCTGTATGACTGTACCTTTAGGACCTTTTAAATAAGGATAGTTTTAGAGACTATAGGTTGGTCCCTATATTTTCAAAAACTTATTCAAAAGGGATCCCTGAATCTAGTCTTTTGTTAGTCTTTGGAAGGACTGACCCAATTGATTTTAATTTTTGAACTATGAAGACCAATTTAAAATTTCTTAAAGAATATAAGGATATAAGGATTTGTAGATTAATTTAACCTACACTTGTAGCGTTAGTTATAAAATTCATTTATAAGCCTGTTCTTAACAGCTCAAGCTTTTGGATTCGATCCTTGTGGCCTCCTATAGAAAAGATGAATTTCAGGACCAGATAAAATGGGTTTATGCATTGTCCATCTCCAGCCAAATGGACTTTTGTGTTAGTGGGTATGTTAGATATGAAAGGCATTCATAAGTTTGCACCTCAAGCTTTTGGGAGTTTTGGTCTTTAACAAATAGATACAAGTTATAAATTGGGTATGTCTGGAGGCATATGAGAAAGATGAAGGTTTTCCTGGTGAATGTAAGGTGTACTTCATTGAAAATTTTGGCTTCTGATGCAATAGTTGATTTTGTAATTAATTTTCATATTTGTATTATCTGAGATTTTGAATTTTGAACCCTTTAAAGTAACAGTGATTAGATTTTTGGCTTGCCTTTCACAATGCTTGTAAGTTTTGGCTTTGTTTCAATTTCATTAATTAAATCTCATCTTGACTTTCACTGCTTTACTTGCTGAGAGTGAACAAGATAGTGTAATTTTTGAAATATAATCAAAGGTACAAGTACCTCACTTAGTGGGATAAGACTATTATTGTTTTGTGATTGTGGTAGTTAGAGGAAGTGAGAAACGAGTAGAGCTTTGTATTTTCTTATTGTCTTCTAACTGCTGCTTCATTTTTGAGCTGTTGTTCACCTGATGTTGAAACATGCAGTTGCTTGCCTAGTATTCAATGGTACATCATCATTGCCATATTTGTTGAAATCACATGGCCTTTAGGCCTTGTAAAGTACAAAATGCAAAGTTAGGTTCTCACTCAAGGAGATTAAAACTTGTTCAGTTGAACGTATTAATAAACTGTATTGTTACTGTATATGAGACTTTGAGTATTAAATATAATCTAGATTCAAAATTAAGAGCCAATACATTAGAGCTACATACAAATTTTGTTTCTAGAAAGTACAAAAGGTTTTTAGTAAGTATAAACATTGAAGCAATACAAATATATGTCAGTTAATGACTTACAATTTATTTTTAATTTGCATGTTTGATACCTATCTTACCTAGTCGGATAAGGCTTTTGTTGTTGTTGTTGTTGCATATTTGATACCTTCTCTGTTTTACTTTTTCATCTAAATCTGAAATGCTTCCTTATTCTGGTTCTCTCTAATTGTTTTACTTTGTTGACCATCTACTTTTAAGGATTTTTTTCTTGCAATTTTCTTGGCAAATTTTGTTACAGTAATTTAATCTCAGTCCCGCAAGTAAATAAGGGACTTTAAATAATGTGACCTGTCTACTATTGTTCTCCACATTTTTAGTGATGCATGCCATGCAATAATGCATATTGTTTGGACTTTAAATAGCAGTTGTTGAATGAAAAGACAATTTAAAAGACATTCCATAGAGGCTTAGACTGGTGGCCATGTTAGAATATTGGGGTTGGGGTGTACTGTATTATGCATTCATGTTCTACATTGGTTTCCTTTTGACTTGCACAGATTCACACCAATTTTACATTTGCTGCTGATACCGATTTCCTTGAGAATGACATTCGTGTGAAGCCAGATCTTGATGCTCTCGGCTCTCTCGGTGATGAAGGGTGGTATTGTATTAGGGCAATACTGTGGGCTGCCAACTATGAACTGCCAAAAATGGTAATTGCCTCGCACAAGCCTGGGCTTAATCAAGCTGGGGTGATATTGTCTTGTGGGGCTTCTTTATACTGGGAAGATGGGAAAGTAGCAACCTTCCATTGCTCCTTCATGTCCAACTTGACAATGGATATAACTGCTGTTGGGACAAAAGGAACACTACATGTTCATGATTTCGTTCTCCCTTATGAAGAGAAGGAAGCATCATTTTATGCAGCTACAGAATCATGGTTTGATGACCTTGTGACAAAGTGGAGTTCACAGCCAAACAAGCACGTAATAAGAACTGATATCCCTCAGGAGGCTCTCATGGTGAGAGAGTTTGCCCGTCTGGTGGCAGATATCAAATTCAACAACTCAAAGCCTGAGAAGAAGTGGCCATCAATTAGTAGGAAAACTCAACTGATATTGGATGCTGTGAAGGCTTCAATTGAGAGGGGTTTTGAGCCTGTTCAGATTCAGGAGTGAGGTGTATGTAGTGTTTCCGTGGTTTGCTGGACTGAGGTCTTTGTTCTTCCATTAGTGCATTGCAAAACAGACATATTCTCTATTTTATATATATTTTTGAGCAGTTCATTGCTGACCTGCAGGGTCTGTAGATTCTTTACACAATAACAATGAACTTTTTTATGTCCTTCATGGATGGTGACAGGGAATCAACTGAACGACTAGTTCTAACAACCTCCTTACCTGTTTTCATTAAGGATGATAGGAGTGTTTGTCTAATCATTTTAGTTAGTTTATACCTTATTTTTATTAGTTTATAAGCTTTTGAGTGAAGCTATTTTGTGAAACTAACTTACAAGTAACTTTAAAGTTTATCAAACTAGCTGATGAGTTAGCTTAAAGTTTAGAAGTTACTTTGAAGCTTATAAATTAGACTAAGAATATGGTGGACTACCTTTACATGTGGTTTATGATGTACTGTTTTCATTTATTGTTGGATTCATCTAATCTTTACGATTATACTGTACATTTTTTATTGCGGATTTTTCCCTCGACTGCTTTTTCCTACTCTGTCTCCTTTATAGTCGATGTCGGCACCATTGCCCTCAAGGTGACATCTCACCTCGATGGCCATTGCCGACACCTATTCTCTAGCCTTGTTGCCCTTGCTCTCAAACAAATTGTTGCTTTTGGCTAAATTCAAATCCAAAGGTAGTAGATGACGAGAAAAGTTTAAGGCGGAGAAGCATCCTAGACGCAAACAAACTCGAAAAATGGTTAGAAACAAGACACGCAAGTACTAAAAAGTAGAAGGTAGAGAGAAGAAGAATGCCCGTCGCTTTCTCTTTCCCTTTTTTGATTTTATTTTTGGACTTTACGAGGGCCTTCGTTGTCGTTTACAGATTACTCCCTCTCTTTTGACATAGTATATATGGTAGTTTGGGGTTTGTTTGTTCCTTTCTATCTTTCTCCGCTGTCTAGTGCAGCATGTTACTCGATTTAAATGCCCCTGACTGTTGTATAGACGTTCTTTGTTTGTTTGTTCCTTCGGTCGTCATGTCGCTCAAGAGATGCCCCAATTATGGCAAGACTCTAGACGACAAGTGTAGGAAGCCGCCTCTTTTCTCTAAGTGAGGGTGGGACTAGGAAATAGACCTAAATGGGGTTTGTTGAATTGCCACCAATTATGCCTTGTTTCGGATGAATTTCGTTGTGGATAAATTGTGTGGTGTTGGTGCCAAAATACTTGCGAGGAATTTTGTTGATGTTGCCTAAGATCAGCGGCCAATGCTGTGTAGAACACAGGAGAAACCATAACATAACGAAATGGGATTGATTTGTTTTACTATGTCACTAGTGGTGGTCATTGGGGAGGGATGTCGTCGTGAGGGTGGTGGTGTTGACGTCGACTATGAAGGAGGCCAAGTAGGAGAAGGGAGTTGGGAGATGAATTTGACTTGGAGGATGTGCAGTATAATTGTGAGGATTAGATGAATCCAACGATGAATGAAAATGGTGCATCATAGACCACATATTAAGGTAACCTACCGTAGCCTTAGTCTATAAATTAACTAAATATGTATAAACTGATTTATTGAATTAAAAGTATTTGGTAAAATTATTTGCTATGTTTTGTAAACAAAAAATATTTTTAAGTATACTAATTTTAGATTATTTTTATTAATTTTAAGTTCTTATTAACTTTTTAAAGATAAAATATTTTATTAAAAATTAAAATAAATAGTATAATAATTAAAATAAACAGTATTATATGAAAAAGTAACTCCAAAAATATTAAAAATAGAATAATATTTAAAATAATGAGGCGAGACAAAGGGGAGAGCTTGAGAGAGGTTAGAGAGAAGAGATGGTAACATAAAAACGATTTAGGAAAAGAAAACATAAAAAAGAAAATATTTAAAACAGTACGGATAAAAATGAAAAAAAAAGTTATAAAATTATAAATTATAAATTAATAGAAGTAGCTCATAGGTTAGAAGTCAATGAAAAAGTTTAGTTATCAAACACTTTAATTTAGTCAAATAAGTTAATAAGAAATTTAGAAAATTAACTTATTTAACATGTTAAATACACTCTAAAATGACTGGTAAATAATTATAAGATAATAAATAAAGAATATTTTTTTTGGTGTACAATGATGGCATTGAAACAAAAACCTATAATTTCATGCAAACTACTCTAACCTTCCACCATTGAGTCGACCCTATTGGGTTAATAAATAAAGAATAATAACAACTTAGTGCAATTGTTTCCAAATAAACTACACAGCTTAACTGATATATTAAAGGTAATAGTAAATTTTCTTATAAACAGAAGTCCTAGGTCCCAGGTGATTGATTTTCATAGTAATATACTTGGGGGTCTTTTTCATTTTGTTATGAAACTACAGTGCCTTGTATTGTTAAATTTTGTCATATATAAGAAAAAGCCACCTTCCAAGTTGAACCAGTTTGATTTTGACAAATCTTGGACCGTCAATATATACCAACAACTTGGTTAATAGAGGGCTGTCAAAAATTATCACCTGATGTGATTCGACGTACTGTGTTTGTATTGAGCTAATTAATTAAAACAAATACCTTATTTGATGAAGTTTGAAATTATGATCGTTTACTTGCCCTGAGGGCTGTAATTGTAATAGAAATAGAAACATGGAACCGGATGATTGTTGAATTTCATCTGAAAGGTAACAAAGAAATGGATATAAACAAAGTTGAGAGCCGTTAGTTTTAAAATGAAATTTGATGTCAAAACGGCAAGAATTAGCTGAGTAAAGAAATCAAAATGTGTAATGGGATTTTTAAAGTTTTACATAATTTAATTATCGGAGTGTAGTATATATGACTGGTATTAAACTTAATTGTTACTACCTTCACGATTTTGCACCGGACAACCAGTGGTAATAGCATCTGAAAATGTTTCTTCTTTTGTGGTGCAAGTACATATGATTGGTATTAAACAAAATAACACTAATCATCAATTAATGATCAATTTGACCCAACAGAAAAAAAGAAAAAACAACTAATGATCAATAATGACCTTTTCTATATTAATAAAAGTCAAAAGACGTACAAAACTTAAGTACATAGTCACCGCGGGAGTACCTAGCTGCCCAATTAATTTGTCAAATATAATGTTTTAACAGCCCGCAACCCAAAAATATCATTAACATAGAAATGAGAAAAATTGTAAATGGTAATAAACTCGGTGTAATAACTTAAAAAACAAACCAATTTTCACATTGATTTACAGGCTTTTCAACATTTATAAACATGTGGTTTCTTTTCTCAGCCATTGCACACCTTTCTTGGCGGGTGCAAAACAAAATTCAGGCTGTCGTCTGCTCGTAATCATATTTTGGCATGGTGTATCATTACACATATTTGTTTATGTAACTACTGTTCAATTGATTTGTTTATTAGGTTTTAATTTTTTATTACATAGTTAAATTAAAGAATAGTTTAATGTTGTCAGCTATAATTTGGCCAATATCAATGGGACAGCTGGTCATGATTAGGGCTATGAGCCTAGCCCTTTCATGATTTCATGGGTGAAGGTTGGAAGAACAATTTGGTGAATAAAACTACACCAATCTCTTGCTTCTGGTTTTTGTTGGGTGATAACTGGAGGGTTTGGAAACTAATGCGTTATTGACCTATATATTTAGGGAGGACATTCTGGTGTATTACCTAGAGACTTATATATGCTAGATATATATCATTTATATTGTGTTATATACAAAGACATTTCAACATTATACTTGTTTGTGTATAATAAAGTCTTTAGAATAATAAGTACAACTTAGACATCAAACGAAAGACTTGATGGTGAAATCCTACTTAGTGTTATTCTTAAAATTGTTACTAGTCAAGTATTAATATTTGGACAATAATAATAGTGACTAGTATGCTACTTGACTAATGATCACATCTAGATCATGGATGTAAGATATAAGTTTGCACGTAAGTACACATTAGGAGAAATGATGTACTAGATTGACCAGCTTTGAGAATATTACATGGATTGCTACACAAAGTCATAAATGGTTCTCAAAGTGATAATTGTGGAGTCCTTTGACCTAAAATCATTATGATTCCTACATGAGAAATTCTATGTTTTAATATAATCAAATGTCACCTATAACAAAGGGATTATAAAGATTGTGATTGGGCTATAACGAATCTTGTAGAGGAATGTGAGTGATGTAGATGAGATTTGTCTCTCCTATCACTACAAGAAAACTACAAATTAGTGTCGGCCTTGACATCAATGCTAAATAGCATCAGCCAATCGACACTAAACTAGCACGAACATTTTTTGGTTATTTTTTGTAATTTTTTTAAAACTCTTTTTAGTTTGCGTCTGCCATAGCCGACACTACTAATATTTTTTAAAAAAACAAAAATTATTTGCATTAGCTAGATCGACACTAATTAATAATTTTAAAAAAAATTATATTTTACTATTAGAGTCGGCTTGGCCGACGCATATTAGGATCCATAATAGCATTCGCTTGGTCAACCCTAGTTTTTCATTTGAGCGCGAAAACAAATCGCCTCTCCTACCTCCCTCTTCTCCTTCATCAATTTGAAATATTTGAAGTTCTTAACTTTTTCTCCCTTATTTCTCTTCCTCTTCCCTCACTTTCTTCTTCTCCCTTCTCTCTCTTCCCTTTCACTTTCTTTCTCGCTCTTATCTAAACGTCCCAAAGTCTCCAACATACATTTTTTTCTTTGATAATGGTGTGGTGGCATGGCCTGGCCGGCAATGCCCAAACCTTAGACGTGATGAAGTCCCCTTCATGTGGGCTGGTGGGAAGAAGGTTTTGTTGCATCTTGGTTAGGACTTGGAGGATGGACTCTTTGTTGAGAAGGAAGAAGCCTAAAAGGGAGGGGTCTGGTTGTGATTGCAATGTCAACGCCAAGGAAATGGAGGAGACTACGATTGACACATGGCCGGTGGTTGAGGGTTGGGCGGTAGGGAGTAGGAGCACATGCAGCAATAAGGTGGCTAAGGAGTGGGAATATGGGAGCGAGAAAAAAGAGAAAGGAGAAGGGAGCGAGAGGAAGAATGGGAGCAGAACCGTCACAACAGCGACAGAGTTTTTGTTTTTTTTTGGTGTTGTCTTTTGTTAGAATGATAGCCTAGTGACCTTACCCTTAAGTATGTCTAAGTGAAATTGCTAAGAGCTTGAAGAGGCTTTGCTAAGAAAGAATACTTTTGTAATTGCCTAAAGAGGCAAGTTAAAAAAAATACTTGTGTGTGAGCCTGAAGAGGCTTCAAGTAAAAGAATACTTGTAACAGTAGAAGTTTGTTAGTGAATTTCTTGGTGGAAAGCCAAGGATTGGACATAATCTCTAGGTGAGACAAACCAATGTAAATTCTCTATGATGTTTTTCTCTCCCTTATCTTGTTATCTATCTATTTAACTAACTTAGGGAATTGAATTACTTGTTTTGTCTATTACTCATGAATTTGCACTTTTCAAAAAAGCTTCTTTCATCTCTAAGACAATTCATTCGTCCTTTTCATCTAAACTCATTTAAAGGAAATACTTTGCATATATATATATATATATATATTTCTAAAACACAATTTAACTCCTTTTTTTTGTTTTTGTTTTTATGTATTCTAGAAAAACCAATTCTTACCTCTAATTAAGAACCACCCAAGCAACTCCTGTTGGAGTTGCTCTAAACGTCAAATAGCTACCTTATATTTGGGATAGTGCATAAAAGCTCAAGATATATCTATTCTTTGAAGAAGTTCATCAATTACAATATACAAATTTTTAAGAGTTAAATATGTTTTTAGTCCTTAAAAAATATAACAGAATTGGTTTTAGTCCTAATTTTTTTTTTCTTTGAATAAAGTCTCTCAAATGTTAAAAATACCTTAATTAGATTCTTGTGTTAAACTCTGTTTAACTTTTCTGTTAAATGATGGTCAGATCATCAGCTTCCAAGTAAAGTATTTTATTACCTGAAGTGTCCAATGATAATTTTTAATAAAAAATATATAATTACTTCTGCTTCAAGGTTAAAAAATCTATGATTTAGGGTTAAACATGTAATAATTTTGTTTAAAAAGTATGTTACTAATCTGACTTGGACATAACAGTTGACATGAACGACTACATCAACAAATTAATGGTGACTGTGATGCTAATGTGGCCATCATTTAACAGAAAAGTTAAACAGAGTTTAGCACATGGATCTAATTAGGATATTTTTAATATTTGAGGGATTTTATTCAAGAAATTTTTTTTCTATGGACTAAAACCAATTCTGTCATATTTTTGGATGACCTAAAACCCTATTTTTAGAACTAAGGTCTCCCTAACATGTGATCCTTTCCAATGCATGACTTTGGGAACATATAATTTGTAATAAGAACACATTTCAATAAATAATTTAATTAGACATTTATATAATAAAATTTTTATATGAACTTATTTCAATAAACTTTATTGAGAAATTTATTGAAATATATTAAAAGAATTTATAAAAAAAAAAGTCAGTTTTATAAACTTAACTAAATTTATTAAAATTTTTGTATGATCATATAAATCTAAATAACTTGTAAAAGTTATTCCAAATGTCACCCAAATCCTTGGTTTTAATTGTTAACATAAAATTATATAAAAAATTGGCTAGATCAAGGCATTTGGACTACATTTGGCTGAAATAGGTTTAAACTCTATCTATAATTGATAAATTTATTCTACTAAAGATTTTGTAAAAGCTTGTAGCACAAGTGAACGGAAAAAATTATTAAAAATATTTCACATGAGAGAGTTTTCTTAAAAATAGTCTTGAATTATTTTGAAAATATTTTGCACATTAAATATTGTTCTATGCTATCTTTCAATATATTAGAAGCTATCTTTCAACTTTACTATATCTCATGTGAAGACTTTTAATTACTTGATAAAATTGGAAATTTAAAAAGTGGATAGCTACAGTGTATGTTAGGTTTCCTTACTCTTGAGGCTTCCGTAATGTTGAAGAGTTGAAGAATGTGAAATAAAGGAAAAAATGAAGGTTTAAAATTGTTGTTTGCATATTGAATGAATTGAGAATTGTTGTTAGTGATTAATAAAGGTTACCGAGAATGTAACCACTAATTCTTATTAATTTTTAAATAAATTACATGTTGGAAGGAATTTCCCTTTTCCCCATGAGTTCAAAGTGAAGAATTGGATTAAAATTTGATAACATAACGAAAATGCTAATGTGACAAAAAGAATATCAAAAATCATTATTGAGGTAACACTAAAGTTAGCATTTTAACTTTTATAATATATAATACATTGTCATAACTCATTTTAAACCTTTACTGTCAAATTTTAAATTTTAACATATAAAAGAAAGATTTTTAATGAGGTTTCAAAATGAATGTAGTAGGAGTGCTCAAAATTTTATTTAATTTTTTAAAGTTTCAAAGTTGATGATAATAAGTGTTGAAAATTTCTTTTATGTGATATTGACTATTGAGAGTCGTAAAAGGAAAAAAAAAAATACTATTAAAAAGATTGTTCATCTCCTAAAAAATGTCATTTGTATTTAGAAAAAGAATAAAGTGTATGTCTCTCTAACTCTTAAAAGAAGAGTGCAATTTTTTTTTAAAGAAATAATTTAATTTGAGCATCTCAATGTTAAGGGAAAATAAAAAGAAGATAAGTTAAGTTACACCCTTAAACTAAAGTGGGAATAAGGCCTGCATAACGTGCGATCACAAGTAAAAATAATTTCCTCTCGTACTGAAAAGGCCATTTTAGGTAGAAATTGTATTTTGCTAATACTTGCATGAATATAAAAAATGACAATTTAGACATACAGTTATTAAATTAGTTGGTTTCTGTTTTCTAGAGATTTGAGCATTTGACTTACTTGATTATCTCCTATTGTGCTGTCACTAAATTTCCTAATTTGTCTGGACCCAAAAAACTGACAATTGAAACTTGAAAGATTTAAATTTATCGGCTAACAATTTTGTATCATGATAAGTTATAGAGTAAATATACCCGATCTTGCAATCATATTTCCAAAAAATTCATTAAAAACAACTTCACTCAATAAAACAGTCTATGCTCTATTAAGATACATAAACATGTTGTAATTCGTTGAAACATCCCTCTTCACTTTCTTTCGCAAATCTTTTCCTCCTTGTACCGTCTAACGTGAGCTTTCTCTTATCCTCGTAACCCATTGACGGTGAAGTCAAATCATATTTAATGACAAAGATTAAGGCTCCTCAACATATTTTCCTATTAAACTCTCTTCCTCTCTGCTGAATGCTGATGCAAAATTTCCCAAAGAAATGCTTTGGATCATAATTCAGAGACACTTGGCAGTAGCATTATAGCGAAGTGAACATTTTCTCTCATGAAAATGTGGCTTGGCAAGAAAATTATCTTCCTTCGTACTCTCCTGTGTTTTTCCTTAATTGGAATCAATTCCCAAAGACTGAATGAATACAATTTTGTTGTGAGTTCTGTTACATCCTAAACTATTATCTGCCTTTGCATCATCATCATCATCATAATTCTTCATTGATTTTTTTGTTAGTTTGTCTCCCAACTCTTGTTGCATGAAATTGCATGCTGAGTAGTTCCTCTTGGAGTACATGCAGTGTTATCTATATCATATATTAAGTCATGGTTCACAGTTTAGAATATGTAAATAGCTAATTTGATAAATGTTGTAGGTAAAAGAAGCTCGTTACACAAGACTCTGCAGCACAAAACCCTTATTGACAGTGAATGGACAATTTCCAGGGCCAATTATTAGAGCCTACCATGGTGAAACGGTGTATGTGAACGTTTACAACAAGGGAAAATTCAACATCACCTTGCACTGGTATTGATTTCTCAACCATAGGATCTTTAATGTTATTTGAAAAAAAAAAAAAGAGTAAAATATGTTTTAAGACCCTTATTTCTTGATCAAAATTAGTCTTAGTCCCTATATTTTAAAAATGATGATTTTGGACGTCATATTTTTAATAATTAGTATATTTCATTCTTCTTTATGAAACTTAGAATATTAAGGTGATATACAAAATTTACTAATTATAAAAAAATGCGAGAGCCAAAATCATTGTTTGTAAAGTATAGTTACTAAGAGCAATTTTAACCAAAAATTGAGGGACATACAACACATTTTACCCATAAAACAATATGAAAGAAATTAATTTTACAACATTGTAACTGATCTGAGGGCAGACATGGAGTGAAACAACCAAGGAATCCATGGTCAGATGGCCCTGAATACATCACTCAGTGCCCCATCAAACCTGAAGGGAAATTCAGGCATAAGTTAATTTTTTCTACTGAAGAAGGGACCATATGGTGGCATGCTCATAGTGACTGGGCAAGAGCCACTGTCCATGGGCCTATCTTTATTTATCCAAGAAAGGGTACATCCTACCCTTTTCCCAAACCTGATGCAGAAGTGCCCATCGTATTAGGTAAGAAAATCCTTCACAATATTCCTTTACCCTTTTACGTGTTTATTTTTTACTTATTTATTATCGTGTAAATAGGAGAATGGTGGAAGAGTGAAGTCAAGGATGTCTATGATGAATGTCTTAGAACTGGAGGAGCCCCAAATAATTATGATGCTATCACTATAAATGGTCAACCTGGTGACCTTTATCCTTGCTCAAAATCAGGTAGACATCAATATTTTATTTTACATTCATCAACATTAGCATATCATGACATAATTATATGTTTATATTCAAGGAAAGAAAAAGTAGGAGTGTATATACAATTTAGTCCCTAAAAGTGGCAACCTGTATTGATTTAGTCCATGAAAGTTTACGTTTATGCAATTTAGTGTCTCAATGTGACAATCATAACAAATTAGTACTTCCTTCGTGACAATGACCAAATTTGTCATGAAATTAGATAAATTTGAGAAACAAGTGCACTGAAATGGAGTAATTTGTCATGTAGTTAACAAATTTGGCGACTAAATTATATACACAATTTCAAAGAGCAAATCAATACATATAACCCACTTTCAAGAATGAAATTATATATTTATTCAATCTAGTTTTTTTTTTTTTTCAGACATATGTATTTTCATTTCACAATGACTAACTCTATTTTTTGAATTTCAGAAACATTCAAGTTAAATGTAGACCATGGCAAGACTTATCTTCTGCGCATTGTCAACGCTGCAATGAATCTCGTTCTCTTTTTCTCTCTTTCAAAGCACAATCTCACGGTTGTTGGTACTGATAGCAGCTACACTAAGCCATTGACAACAGATTACATATGCATATCTCCAGGACAAACAGTTGATGCATTATTGTGTGCCAACCAAGAGCCTAATGATTACTATATGGCTGCAAGGGCATATTCAAGTGCAGTTGGGGTTCCCTATGATAATGGCTCGACCATCAGACCATGCTCCAACTACATCCATCTCCTTCATTACCTTATCCACCACCCTATAATGACACAAAAGCAGCTTTTGGCTACTATGGTAGCATTAAGGGCTTACCTGAAACATACCCCTATAAAGTCCCAACAAATATCACCACTCACATGGTAACCACCCTTTCAGTTAACACAGTTCCATGCCCTGAAGGCCAAACCAACCAAACCTGTGCGGGACCAAATGGAACACGTTTTACTTCTAGCATGAACAACATAAGTTTTGACATCCTAGAAGCCTATTACTACCACACCAATGGGGTGTATGACATCCTAGAAGCCTATTACTACCACATCAATGGGGTGTATGACAAGGGGTTTCCCAGACTTCCTCCATTGGTATTTGACTTCACTGCAGAGTATTTGCCTCTAGTCCTTGAGATACCAAAGAAAGGAACCAAGGTTGCTGTTATTAAATATGGTTCAACAGTGGAAATTGTTTTTCAAGGGACAAACATAGTTGCTGGGATAGACCACCCTATACATCTCCATGGCACTAGTTTCTATGCTGTTGGATATGGGTTTGGGAATTTTGATAAACACAAGGAGCCCATGACTTACAATCTCATTGATCCACCTCTTATAAATACAATACTAGTGCCTCAGAATGGTTGGGCCACCATAAGGTATAGGGCTGCTAAGCCAGGTATGTGGCATGGAAAAAGTGTTCTTTTTAATTGCCATTTTCAATTGAGAAATATTTAACACGTACACTCACTCTCTTTTCTATCTCACTTCTATTCTATTTTTTTCTTATCTCTCACTTTCTCTCTCTTTCTTTTTTTGATCACATCTGTTACTTTCTCTTTCTACCTTTTTTTTTTCTTCTTATCTCTCTTTTGTTCACCACAATCCACCCCATTGGGGTGAACGTTTATCACTGTTCTTTGAATTATTTTCTATGTTCATATATAACTCATTGTTGCATGAATTCTAAACTCAATTTTAGGAGTGTGGTTTGTGCATTGCCATGTAGAACGACACCTCTCTTGGGGCATGGAGACGGTGTTTATTGTGACGAATGGAGAAGGAAGTGATGAAAAATTACTACCTTCACCCCCAGATATGCCCCCGTCTTGAAGAATATTTCGGACTTCCTTATATAGAAAAATGTAATAAACATTGCTACATGGCACGGTCTTTTTATCTCATGCTTTGGGAAGTGTATTTGAAAATTTAATAAAATAAAGTTTTACTTATGTTGGGTTTTTATTAGTTGGAAAATGTTGTATGGACCATTTCATGTTATTTAACACCTAAAAAGAAAAAGAGAGTTAAGAGAGAGAAGTATAAATATAATAAGTAATATAATGTGATAAAAAAAGAGAAATAATAAGAAATAATGAATATTAATAGGTTGTTTGTAATATAGAGGTGTTCATATATGATGACTGTTATTATAATTTTTTTGTCTTCTTCCTTTAGTGATACTTTTCCGTTCTTCTTTTCCATCAACTTATCACCGACGTCTATTTTGAGTACCGGGGCTCATTTAAGGTTTTTCTGTAATTGTCAGTCAAATCGCATTTGTTTTTCTTTTGTTTAAGAAAAGGTAGTAGTTAAAAATAAGCTAAGGGCGATCTAATCCAAAGTATATTATAAAAATCCAATTAAAAATCCGAAAGAAAAAAAAAACTGAACAAAATAAGACATTCAGCAATCAACAGTGCTCATTTTAGTAGCCATGAGAACATATTTTGTTGTTTCGATAGCTCATTAGTTTAGTTTGTTAACTAGGCCTTAGATATATCAAATATATATAACACTTTATACTTTTTTCTGTATTTCTCGCTGAAAAACTACGAATCTTCTAACAATAACAATAAATTATTAATATTCCCATTTTAGTGTTGAATACAATAGATCATTAGAAGATTAAACAGACAAAGTAAAAGAAATAATCTATTGTCTATTATATGTATTAAAAGCGTGACATATAGTATTGTCACACTAATCATTCACTTCTCTCACGTTAAATTTTTGGCTGTTATCATGAAGTTTAGAATTTCTTCATATTTTACCATTATAAATATATATAACCCATTGTAATACAGTTTAATATATCGGTTGCACCATTGTTAATCTCTTTTTTTTTTTGCCACTATATTATTGATGTGAAGTATCCATTAGTTTTGTTGATGACTTATTTCTCCTAAGAAACCTGAATGGTCACCTTTAGTGGAATTTTATCTTCCAGTCACGCTTTTTCCATCCATAAGACTTGAACCCAAGACTTTGCTTAAAAGATTCGAGTCTAGTTTTACTCGAACCAACGACATGTTGGTTATTAATCTCCTTGAATATAATAATATCTACTGTTAATTATAAGACAAGTTAAACATAAATACAATGTAATTTCCTAATTACAATTCAATAACCATTAATTACATTTACTAAATCTATCTCAATCATCATTATCCTTACCATAACCTACTAAGGTCAACCTAGGAGAATGGATGATCTACAGTAACTTTATCACTGCATGAGATCCTAATCCTTCAATAAATTTTATTAGTATATTTTTATTTTAAAGTTGAGGTTTGAGTAGTTTGCATGAGGTTTTAGGTTCAAAACTCATTGTTGCTTATTGAACAAAAAAAAAATAAAAAATTATCCTTATGATTGAACAAATTAGACAACAAAATCAACCCTAGCCCTTCGTCTTGACTGAAACAATAGATATCCTAGGGCTTCTCACATCCCACGTTGACATGCAGTTGTGAGTAGCTACCAACCTACCAAAGTTGGCGATTGCCACATAGCTCAAGGCCAACCACTCTCCCCTATAAATACCAGAACTCCCTTATGTAGGTATGATCTTTTACTCTTTCATGTTGTTACTATACAAAAATCTACCTCTGACTTAAGTGTTGAAATCCTTGTAGGCGTCACCACCTCATTAGTTGTGTTCCACTACATTTCATTGCCAGCAAAGCAGTAGTCCACTAGAGAACCACTAAGTTTGAGTGAGTTGATTTCCTAAGAACCACCTCGGATCAATTGGTGTCCACCGTGACAAAAATATTCCCGACTCCACCTTTCTTGTTATTCCCTGCATTTCCTAAACACCCCACCTTGTTTTTCCCACCAAAATTAATCCCATGGACTCAAAAGTCCAATTTACCATCACTAACCCCAAACCATTTATGCCCCCCGGGAGAGGGATAACCACAAGGTACCAACCTCCTTATGGTTCCAAGAATTAGAGTATTTCCTCTTGTTAAGGAACATAGTGTGGAAAACACTAACACCTCTCTGTCTTGGCAGCCAAGCCCACAAGAAGATTACATGTCAGTCACCTCCACCACCTGAGCCAACAGCGTAAGTAAGGCGCCAAAAAAAAAAAAAAGGGGGTTAATTTTGTGATTTATATCTACCAAAATGTTAAAAAAAAAAAAAAAAAGGTTTATGTTTATGAAATAGGATTTACCCCATGTAAGTAATTACTTTGAAAATGTACTACTTTAATAATTTTAAAGCACACTACACAATTAGCAAAACATTTTCCCTTCCTGAAAGTGAAGTTTCTTCAGACTTATGAACAATCGGAGTTGTAGATGCTCTCAAGTATTGAAATTTTGCAAAGTTCAAAAGTTCAAAAGCTTAGATAGAACACACTGTAAGGAGTCTTTTAACTAATACTCCCTTTGTTCTATTTTGTTTGACAATTTAGCCAAAAAAAAAATTATTCTATTTTAATTGTCATTTTACAATACCAATAAAAATTAAATATTTTTTTCCTATTATATCCTTAACTCAGCTAATACAGCAGCCAAACATCTTTGACCCATAGGGAAGTAATCAGACATTACTAAGGTACTCACCGGGGTGGTTAAAAATAAGACGTGATTACCAAAAAAAAGAAAAGGTCGAAGTAGAATCCTTCAATGACAGACAGAAACAATGTAATTTAAGAGCGTAAATATAACATGACTTTTATATAAGCTTACTACCCTATAATTATCAAGAAAAGAAGTCATTTACTTTCAAATTAAAGAGAAAACTAAGAATATGAGGTATATCCTATATACATAAAGAATTGAATAACGAATTGATATGAAATTTATAAACTTGCAAATACAAAGATTCTTGTATCTGGTCAGATATCTATCTGCCAATAGATTTGCTAAGCAACGGAAAATTGCTTGAAAATAGTATAAGCCTTGACGTCGCTCACACTCGGTTTGCCATGTATGTTAAATATATGGTCCATACATATGCGCAGGAACTATTCAGCAGTGGCTGCAGCAATTATAAAAGAGATTCAAACAACAGCTAAAAAGCTAGGACAACTAAGGAAAAAAAAAAAAACTGATGAGTTGAAGCTGCTGATTAAATTAAATTAAAATAGAAAATTGTTCTTAGCAAAAGACATTTCATCCACAATCACAAACCTGCAAATGGACTGGCATGAATCTGAAGGTAACAAAATCACACACAGGCCAAAACAGAGCACCACTTAATATTGTAGGAAGTAGATCTCGCTTCAACCTGGCAATAATTTCAGGCCCACTTTCACCTGATATTGGCATCAAAATGGTAATTCAGAATCACCAATAACTTTTGTAAAACATAAAGGTAAAAACTGTACGCTTGTTCCATATATATGGCAGATTTTAACAAGCATAGCTTACATTACAATGCCAAATAATGCATGGAAATAAATCAAATAATCATGCACAAGTTAAATCAGTATAGGGTCAAATAGCCAGGTAGTGTATAGACCATGCCCATGGTTAAACAGCCCCAAGTTACCTACACCTGAGTCTGTAACTAGTAAAAGAATATTAGAAAAAGGTATGGGGGTATCAATGAAGCCCATAAACAGATCAGTTAGAGTTAAAAACTATCTTAATCAACAAACAATCCATGTCAGTGAAGTATCATATAAACTTAAGGAATTGAAGATTTAAGACAAGGTCGGTATTCAAAAAGTTAAAAATCACCTTGAAGAACACCATTATAGGAGAAGAAAACAGTATTGATGATAGGACCAAATACAGCTTGCCCCATGAAAATTTTCTTCAAGGTTGATGGCATATCTCTCTTCGGTAAAATTTTGGATAGAAAATTAAACCACTTGTGCTGCGCTGGCCCCAAGATTAACAACCCGTATATTGCCATACGGGATGTCCTTATTAAATCATATGAAGCAGAGAAAAAGGGCAACGTAATCATCTAACAAATGTGTAGATCAGTATGTTAGTGACAAAGACCCAATAAAAGTCAAAAGAAGTAATAATAAAAATATTGAGTATTCTTACCCAATTCAGTAAATAGAGTATGCTCCTAGACCTTGATTAAAAATAGTCAAGTAGTTTGATAAAATAAAAATTCATTAAAGAGTATGTTGAGAAGAAAGTAATTCAGTCCTCCTTCGCCTAACTCATACAATTCTATACAAATTATTACAGCTGCAGCTACCAGCTCAAAAATGAGTAATCATTACACCAACAGCAAATTGAATTAGGAGAGGAGGAATATAGTGTGAATGCTGTCTTACTTAGTATTCATTCACCAAGCAGATTTAAAAATGACGACAAGTAGAACTGTACAAGTCTCAGTTTCAAATGTTTGAATAAGGCTTATCAAAACTAGGATTAGACGAAATAACCTTTTAAGAAGCTCAAGTTATGAAAACAAATTGAAGTTAGAATATCTTACAATCTAGAAAATCCTTTTCTAAATTTTAATATATTTCAAATTTGTCTAAACATTTTCTTCAGCAGATCATTCAAACATGTGGCTTTATTCAGATTTATTCGTCTTTACTTTGTCTTTGTTGTGTTTCCTTAGATTATTTCCTTCCTTTATTTCTCTGTTTCCTTTCTTAGTTGAGTTGGATAAATTTTGTACTGAAAGAGACTGATTTGTATCCATGATTTTAGGAATCTTGTATTTTTTAATTTCCTAGTTTGTAGGTTCATATAGCCTACATTTTTATTATGAAATGAGAAGTACATTTTCTCATTAATTGTACAAAATAAAAAGTCCTAGTAGGATAGTGGCAAATCTAGTTTAAAATAAATACAAGTTGAAAATTATATAAGCAAAATGCACAGAAAGAGACTAATATTTCAAATATACCATTTTGTATTTTTATTACAAGGGCAAAATAAGCTTCATTAATTTGAAAATTAATTAGTAATGTGACAATCTTTCCAATTAACCATAAGAAAACAACAGCAATTCATACTTTGCATGCCAAACATAATAATTTTAGATCTACTACATAGACTACCTAGAAAAGTTCAAAGGCCCATAACAAGTTAGTGCATTTAACTTTAATCTTACAAAGCCTATCACAGTACCATACCCATACTCTTTAAAAATAAGTTCCTCAGATAAAGCTTAAGTTGTTTGCTGAAAGCATATGAATGGTTTTATATTTAACACACCTGTTCATGCAAAAGCCCTTTCGGCTTGAAGCATGTATAATGCACAGGCCCACCCTAACTTCGCTGAAATTTAACTTCTATTCAAAAGAATCGGGGCAGCAAGGATCAAATTTTAGACCACATGGTTATTTATACTCATAGAGGTTAAAGATAAGGTGTCATGAACCAACTATCTCAAAAGCTTAAGCTATGGGTTGAAAGTACATGAAAGCTTTTATATCTAATAGTTTGAAATTATATGGATTTAGTTACAAAAAAAGAAAAAGAGAATGAATATTTTGAATAATATAATCTTGTCTATAATGATGGATGCAATACCAAAGACAAAATTCTAGCCCTTACCTTTATTAATACTAGACTCAACCTTAATTAAATAATGAAACAAATAAGAGTTACGACAATATAAATAAATATGAAAACTACTTTCAAGAGATTATCTAAGATACTCTACACTATTTCTAAAATATATGATATTATGAGATATCCTCTACATGTTCTAACACTATCAGTCAATCTAAAGCTTATTAAACTTTAGATTGCTACTACTAAACATGCTAAAAATATAACCTAGTGGCAGGAAACAAGACAAGACAAGATTGGAGACAAGGCTAGACTATGTTTAGGATTAAATATGGTGGGCCACACTGCATCTAGGACAACGCCAATCTATGGAAAGATAGGCTGGAATGAACCAGTTTGCAACAGCAAGACTGGATGGAACAGATCACGTCTGTAGCAAGAAAGGATGAAACAAGCTAAAACGAAGTCAATTTGCATGAAGATAGGCTAAATCATCTGCAGAAAGACAAGCTAAAACGAAGTCATTCACAGAAAGGTAGGCTAAAATGTAGTCACTCAACATAAACAAGCTAGAACGACAACGCTTTAAAGAGATCTAATAAGCTTCTTGAAATCCTAAGAACAGCATTGGATCCAAAATTTAATTTAAACACACAAAACAACCAAGTCCTTTTATGCAACCAAAATATCAGAAAACAGCAAGATAGTAATCTCTGAAAAACTTCTAATAAATATATTACCTACAAAAGGTCAAGGAACGAAAGAGGAAAAAAAAAAAAAATCCCACCAAAGTTATTTGAAGTAGAATGCAAGTAATCATTTCAGATATAAAATCCACCAAAAGCTATTTCCAGGAAGTACTCTGAGAACAAACTTGAGTCTATAACACCCTCGCACAAGGGAAAAATACATCATAACACAAAATTGGTACCTTTCTGACAATTAATTCATCAAAATGATCTCACTGACTAACATAGCAACATAATGGCAACAAAAACCAGACTAGTTCCAAGAATAAACATTAATTTTATTTTATTTTGTTTCCCCATAGGTATTTTCCTTCGGAGGCAATCCATTACTAAATGTGAGCACTTTTCCCAACAGCAGAGATTCGAACCTTGTTCGCCATGCTGTGGGAATAAACATTAATTGTAAACACTTGGAAATAAAATTAGATTAATATAACCTTTCACTTAAACCTAAAATGGTCTTTTGGTTTTCAGTAACGTACTTCACATGCAATTCAGTCCTTAAATTATTCAAATCCGTTTCATATCAATTCAAACCACTGATAACAAAATGAGCACCGAAATGAGTCGTTTAAATAATTTAAGAGTAAACTACATTGACACTCCAGAGATTTTTTTGAGATTACACACAATATGTTGTTTTTAACGTTTATAATAACCTCCCTTGTAAGGGGCACACAGTGTAATATTTTTCAAACCATCAAGTGAGTTAATATAATGTATAAGAGGTGTCGCTGCAATGTTTATCAAACAATTAATGTAAGAGTGAAAAAAAAAGAGGAATATCAGGCGAACTTTGACGAAACCTCAAGGAGTGTTGGTATAAGTTACTCATAATTTAAATCAAGGACTACATTACAAATTGACGGACATTTTCACCGAGTTTTACTTTCACAATCACTCGTTCAATGACAAGGAACCACAGCCAAAAAATAAAACACTATCTCAGCATTTGACACGTTAAGAACCAAGGAAGAGCTTCCGTTACGGCGTTACCTGGGAAGTGATGTCAGCAGCGGCGAAAATAAGCGACGACGTTACGCTCTTGGTGGCGAGCGGGTAAGATTCGAGCATGCGCAGGTACCAACCCACGAGCCCAGACTTGCGAGAGGGAGAAGAAGAGAGCGAGGAAAAGCGCGTCGGCGAGAGAGAAGGCTTCGGCGTTTTGTGGTGCAAGTGATGCGTTTTGGTATTGGCGAGGCGGTGGTGGTAGCGTCGACGATGCGGCGGCGGGTTGGCGAGGAAACGGTTTCGGGGCGGGACGAGGCACGGGAAGAAGCGTTTGGGAATGTGTCGTGAGATGGCGGGGTTGGTCATCGTGGCGCGCTGAATGTGACGAATGGGAAGGCTCATGGTCATTGTGCAGCGCCATTTGGTTTGAAGAGAGCGTTGGTGTTTTGTAGAGATCCGAAGGGGAAGGGGAAGGCGAGGGAGGTCAAGTCTTTTTGCCGAAGATCTGGTTATTGCTAGGAGATCCTACAACGACGTGTCGTTGCGTTCCTTTGAGTATACTATTAACGGTATTAAGGCTGAGTTTGGTTGCTACTTAAAACATAGGGTAGAGAAAAATCCAAGGGGAATATTTTGTAAAGAAAAGTGGAGGAACGATTGATGGTGAAGTTTATCAAGGCTTAATTATATTTTAGTTATTAATGAGTAATTTAGGTTATGTTGGCCTTATTTTTTTAGCTTAAAAATTGCTTTAATATTAAAGCTAAAAATAAGAGCTTTAAAAATAAAATAGAAGTTGTTTGGTAATTTTTATTTCTTTTAATTTTAAAGCTCCTTTTAAGCTAAAAGTTATTTGGTAAAAAAATTTTAAAATTTTAAATTTACTTAAAATTAATTGTCTTACTCAATAGAATAATATATATATTGTTAAAATAAAAAAAATATTATGTAAAGTTAATTTTTTGTTAAAATTATGTAAATAAAAGTATTAAAATATATAAATTTAAAATTTTTAATTTTAAAAATGTTAAAAATATTTAATAAATAAAATTTAATTTTAAATATGATTTATAAATATTTTATTATATATAATACTAATTACAAAAGATAAATATTTAAAAAATTTATATTATTGTTCAATAGTATTTTTAGAAGATAAAAAATTGTTTATTTAAACAGGATTTAATAATGTCAATATATATTAAATAGTGTTTAACAAATAACACAAAAAGTCTATAATAAATATATTCTTGTAATAAAAAATGAAAAATTAATTACAAATTCAATATTAAAAAAATTGAAATCAAAATTAAATTTAAAGAATAAACATTATAAATATTTTTATTATAAAAATTTTATTTAACTATATTATTTACTTATTTAATAACATTTTTTATTTCATGTGATAAATACATTTAAAATTTTTAATATTAAAATGTAAAAAATTAATTTAATTAGCAAAAATTAATTTTAAAGATAATTTACAAATATTTTATTATATATAATATTAATTAATAAATAAAGTAATTAATTAAAAAAGTTAAAAATATTTTAAAAATTTTATATTATTGTTTAATAATTTTTTGGAAGATAAAAATAATTTATTTAAAAAAATTCAATAATGTCAATAAGATTAAAAAGTATTTAATAATAATTCAAAAAAATATTTAATAAATAATTGCCTGTAAATAAGAATTCAAAAGCGTTAACTATAAATTAAAATTTATTGAAATGGCATCTAAATTAATTTAAAGAATAAAAATATAAATAATTTAAAAATATAAAATTAATTAGCTATATTATTCTCATGTCATTTAATCTTATTTTAGTAAATAAATTTTAAAAAGTAAAAGATAAATAATATTTTTTAATTTTTCTAAAATAAATAATTTTAAAAATAAATTAAACCTTAAAATAAATAAACAATTTGTAAATTTATGTGAGTGTTATTTATGGGAAACCGCCAGTGCACTCCAAATTGAAATAGTGAAAACTAAAAAAAAAAAGGTATTTTTGGTTGCATTGGGAGTAGAAGAGAGGATTGCACGAATAAACTCCCTATAAGCTAGATAAAAGCTCTCTACCAACTTAATTATAAGCTTTTTTTTTTCAATTTTTGTTCTATAAAAATAAGTAATTTATTTTTTTAAGAGCTTTTCATAAAATTTGTTTGGCCTAGCTTCTCATTTTAAGGAGAAAATAAGCTAAAAAAAGCTAGGTCAAACACACACTTAGTCTGTTAAGTTTTAATTGCACCAATTCGAACTTTGTTTTTTCTCAATTACCATTAAGTTCCTTCATCCTAGTTCCATCCAATAATTTAATAGAATTAGCTGATATGGTAAACTTGGCATGACATGGTGGTGAATAAATATATACTATTAGCTAAAAAGCAAAATATTTAAACTACAATGACCTATAAAGGTACTTTGACTGTATTGACTTAATTGTCGTGTTTACAATGTTTGTGGGTAAATTATTGTTTTTATGACAATAATGAACAATGACAAAAAAGTCTTTCCATTCGAAGCAAATTAATGACTAAAATATTGAATGAAATCAGGAGATAGAGAGACTTGATTGTAAATAGGAGAAAATGTTAGGGACTCAATTAACATAATTGGAACCTAAAGGACCAAAATTGCGTAAAAATAAAATGGCTTAAAGTAGCACTCAAGAAATGTAGCCAAAAATTCTTTTTGAAATAATTATTCCCCTTTGAAAACATTTTCAAAATAGTTCACAAAGGTACAAAGGTTCATTCTCAATAGATTGTTATATAAAATTCCCTTATGAGATTATTGATTAGATATATAATGTGTTTCTAACCTCAAACTATCCTAATATGCGGTGACTCAATGTGATGCAATATGTTTCTCAATGATGTAATGAAATGCAATCAAAGATTAATTTCAATCAAATTATAGTAGTAAAGTCAGAATCAATATTAAGCCCAATGTTCAATTACCTAACTTATCAAGCACAATGTCTAACTAATTACCCAAGTTTCTTGATCAATACTAGTCAATTAATCCCAAAATTAAACTAGTTGAATTAGAAACAATGTGTAAAATCAATAATTAAAGAGATTAAGGCTTAGAAGATTGTATGAGAGATTTATCTTGGTTTATTCTCAACTAGTAGAAAGCTACATCCAACTCCATTCAAATTGATTGAGATTTTATACTAAAATTCACTTGTACAATCAAAAATTCAAAATTACGTCACTTTGTTACTTTGAAATGCCTCACCCAAAATCCTAACACAAACCCTAGAGATAGCCTTACTCCAAGATGCTTGAAAATCCTTTCAAGACTTTCAATCTTGCAAAACCATTGCAAGAACCAACCACACACAACCTAATGTACTAAAACCTTGATTTAATTCCTCAATAGCCAATGAGAGTATTTGAGAGAGTAATTGGACAAAATATCCCCATTGTAAGACAAATAAATATTCAATAAAAATGAAGATAATAAATGAATGGACTTCAAAATGGGCCTTTGTGATAGAGTAATTGATTACTTTGTGAAATAATCAATTATTTTTTACTAAAGTAATCAATTACTTTAATAGGTAATCAATTACCTCCCACAAATTTTTATATTTTCAACTCTATGTGGTAACCAATTACTTTCCTATGTAATTGTTTACTACTCACAATAAATCAATTTTTCGCTCTCTAAAGTATTTGAATATAACAATAAGAATTCCATTACTTAGGATACAAAATGTACCCCATGGATAATCTATTATTCAATGAGTTACACAAATAATACATACAAAATACTCAGAGATTACTTGCTTAAATTAGTCATTATAAAAGAGATAATGAGTTTTCAAAAAGATTTTCACAAATATAAACCATGAAAACTCTTAAGTGGGAAATTCATACCAATGCAATTAATGATTAAATGAAGATTGAGCACAACTAGTCAAAAATAAGAACCTGAGGCACTCAAAGTCAATCAAGAGATATAAACAAATTACAACTCAATTAGAAATAAAATAAAAAAGGGTACAAAGAGGTGGAATCATCAAAACTATAAGAATATCATAAAAATAGCATATGCAAAAGCTAAATATATGCATCATCCTCTACAATCTCCTCCTTTTTGATGATGCTAATCCATTTTTAATCTTTACAATCTCTTTTTTTAGAATGAATGCAACAAAGGTAGTATAATATGATTGCCAAGCTTGTAGGAATAAGATAATAATGTGCTTTCCTCTTGGATATGCATACCTACAAGACAAGAAACACAAGTCTTTCTCCCCCTTTGACATTATCAAAAAGAATAATGGAATACCAAAATAAGTAGGAGAAAATAGAACTAATGCACTAATAACACTCATTGTGCATAGAAAATAGCCATTTGTCAAATATCTAAATAATCATAATAATTGATAAAAGATGATCAAAAGATATAAGCAAAAAATTAAATGTCATAGCATATGAAACACCAAATGTCAGAACATTGCATCCTAAAAACAACTAAACTGCTCAAAACAATCAGAGCACTTAACTAAGAAATAAGAAAATACATCAAAAACTCCTAAACAAACTAGTGAAGCTTTAGAAAATATCATCAAGCATCATCCTCATCCTCATCATTGCTGAAATAAGTCTAAATCCTCCATAGATGATCCAAGATACTTGTAACATCAGTGGATAGGCCATCACAGTGTTCATTTGATGACCAAAACTTAGTACCAACAAATTGATGAAGATCATCAAGTTTGTGATCTATATGTACAAATCGCTCAACAACAAATCTTGGAAAAAGATCCTCAAACTAAAGTACAAATTGAGGTGCAACAAGAGTAGTGATGCTTTCTGGACCAATTTCAAGGTTAGCAAGATCAACAAACTTTACAAAATTAATATTAGGATGTCCTAAGTGCATTTCTGAACCATCATTACCTTTCTTGATACTCATCTTGCTCAAAGTTGCCTCCCAAACTTGCGATGACTAGGTAGAAAGGAAGCAAAAATAGAAATATCAAATAGAGTAAGAAAATCCTGAATCAAATAGGCGTATGGAACATAAGTTGATGGCTGAGCTTTACAAGAAAGTCATTTGTCAATGATGAAGTGGGGGCAGTTTATCTTGATGTTGTTTTGGGGGTAGTACATCAAAAACTAGTCATCCTCCAAGACAACACCAAAATTTCCTACCTAGGGATGAAGAACTTTGGCGACCATGTATGCCAAATAGCAACCCTCGATAGTTAGAAGACTCACCTTTGTCTTCCTCTTATGACGATCAAGATGCTTAAGGTCCTTGTAGAAAAGGGTTAACAACATTCTCTTTACAATAACCCACAAGATCACTAGAGTTAATAAAATATTGATCAGAATAGGATAGGACAACAACAATCTCTTAATCAATAGGTCAAATGATGAGATCTTTTTTTGCCCTGGTGCAATGGAGAATACCACCATCTCCCTTGGTGATCCCAGCTATAATGCCCGGTCGCTTTCAGGATCGAAGACTGTGTCCACAAACCAATACAAGACTTTTTAGCGTGCTATGTCCTCAGTCACAAGTTTCTTGGGAAACTTTCCAAGAGGTCACCCATCCCAGAATTGCTCCAAGTCAAGCATGCTTAACTATGGAGTTCTTAAGTGATAGGCTATCAAAAAGTAGATGCATTTTGTTAGTATAGGTAGTACTTATTAATTCCTTTAAGCTATCTTCAACTGTACAGTCCTATACCTACACAACCTATGGATCCCTCTCATTCTGGTGTATATTCGATTCATCATGTGTTCCTCTCGCTGGAAGCCTGCTAGGAGTCGTTCATTGTCGTACCTCATCTTTTTTGCACCGACGATCACTCCCCGCTCTCGTCAGCACCCCAGATGTTACACCAACAACGAATGCTTCACCAAATTAAGGGAATACAAAATCTAAAGACTCATAAACTCCTTGAGACCTTACCTCGTTAGTAGATTTGGAAAATTGAACCTCTTAGATTCAAAGAAAGAAAAATCAAGATAGAAGGGTTTAATGATCACTTTTGGGAGAAACTCATCCCTATACACCCAAGAAGCATGTGTGGTAGCAAACCATGAAGAAATGTCATATCTAGATCCTCGAGAACCTATCTTTATCTCCTCATCAGACTCAAACTAGAGTTAAAAGAACCATAATGAGTAGAAGGTTCCCTCTCAAGAGAAGCAATTGGAAAAACAATGAGAGAAGTAACAAGTGATCCCTCAAGCATGATAGTATCCATTTTTTGCTTCATGTGAATAGTTGGTGAAACCAATGCAACAATTCAATTGCTCTTACAAATTGGTGGAGCGAAAGAAGGTGATCCACCACCATGGGTGGTGTGTAACTGTAATGATGTGCAAAAACTGTAAGTGTATAGTTGTCATCAAGTAATAAAAAAGATTGTATCTACAGGGACTGCGTGTTCAGTGATTATCGTTAAATAAATAAAATTTAAACAAAAGGAATTTTAATTGGAAAAATTTTAGGGTAGAGCAATTGAGAGAAAAATTGCAATTAAAGATTAAATTAAATAGCAATTAAAATTGGGGGTAACTCAAGATGATAAGCTTTCCAGGATTGGGGTTTCATACTACGACAATTAATGCCTTAATTCCACTACATGTGTGTTTCACTTATTCGTATTGAAGGTGAATTAACTTAAGGTACCCTTCATTCTCTTTCAAGATATAAAGGGATATCTAACTAAATTTACCATCTACTATCATGATGGCTGTGTTCAATTTAACCCACTAAGTTCTTTGTTAATTCAATTATTCCTTGAAGGCTTTAACCTACTTTCGTGGTGTAGACCTAAGTTCCTTTCCTATGGGTCTGGTATTTGGGTTTACCTTTTAGTACTTTCCTAAATTCCTAAGGCTATGAAAAACATTGGCCAATTCATTTCACATAATTAAATCAATAGAAAAAGAACCAAAAGAGGAATAAGATCACACAAAGGCAAACGAAAATTAATTCACTAAGACAATCATAGGACTACGCCCAATCCTAGAAAAATAAGGTTCTACTCACACATAGTCATAAGAGAACACCAAAGAGAAAAGAGAAAGAACATAAAAAGAAACCCAAAGATAATTGAAGAAGAAGAGAGCAATTCCTCAATTCTCCATGCTTCAAATAAAGTTTGAAAGATTAAAGATAAAATCCCTAAGAATTTCTTTTTATATCTAAATTACAATTGGTCCTAAGTTAATCCTCAAAAGAAAATTAAAAGCTTGCAAAATCCATCAAATATTTCCACCCACCACCTAGTTATAAGCACCACCAGCTGGTGGTAGACACGCAAGAGTGAATTTTTGGCTCTAGAGGATGTGCCACCACGTGGTGATGGGTGCCATCACGTGGTGATGGGTGCCACTGTAACACCCTTAACTGTCAACCTTTTTGTAACTCAAATTCGAGCTCTAATAGCTCAGTAGTAGAACTTATAGTAGATTTTTTTTTTAAAATCCTTTAAAACCAAAATTGTAGCTTAATATAAAATGTGAAATCTTTTTCCATGTAAAACGAAATAAGAGTTTTGCTACCAAATCATTAATAAAATACTATGATAACAAATACCAATGAAAATGAAATACAATTTAAAACTCTACAAATATGCGGTTACATATTTTTGACCCGAAAAAGGTTTACATTACATTCTAATGACACTATAGCACGGTCTACTACACAACTAGACACTAATCTAGATTATAGCATTATCGTTCTAATCTCAGAGGAATACTAGCCCTGACACCACACTAGACTTTTTCGGCATCTTGTGTGATAGGGCTAAACTTTGAAATCCTCTTTCCCCAGAAACAAGTCTTCTACATCTTCATACACATTTTTGCCACGTCACTCTAACACCATCCTGGTTAGGGGTTGTAAGACTTTTAATTCCAGTAGAGCTCTTAACCAAGGTATTTCCTTTGCCAATACCACGCATTTCTAAACCATGTACCTATTCACATACAAACCAAAAGGCAATTCGCCTCCTATTTCCGTTCCAAACATTCACAGATGAAGGAAGGGATGGATTAATCAGGGGCAAGAACCAGACAATTTGAAATCAAGGAATCAAATAAACCTAGAGACCCACCCAAACCATAGTTCATATCACACAACTAATATGACAAACATTAACATAGTCATATCATTCAATAAACTATAAAATCATGTATCAAACATCATAACATTCAATAGATAGCACATTCACAACTCATAACACATTATCACAACATATGTAATATTACAGTCATTTCATACACATAATGCATCCCATTCCCATGCTACATACAAACAAAGATTTGATGCATAACCTATCATTTTTCTTTTCAATCTATCAACCTTTTCTATCAAGTTACTCAATAAATCCAAATGGTAGCACTACAAGTCCGTCTGTGTTACTACTATTCGAAATTGATGCGTCCCATACCATACCAATTTTAGGGTTTTATTGAGACACTTGTTAGTGCAATGCATGTGGGCCCATAATCCATTTAGTGTTCATCAATACCCATAGGAAGTGATTGGAAGTACATATACCTCTCTCACACCAAGGTACAATCCTCCTCATCATTGAGGGAACGAACAATCTTTCAGCTCAGGACATTCATAGTCCAAACAGAGGTATACTCTCACACCAATCCTGGAATGCTGAGCAGCTGTCGAGGTTATCAAGCTTGGTCAAGTGAATATCCCGGCTCAAGGGCGCTACCCTAGCCATTGGGACCTTCATCGCTTGATACCTTACCCCCAAGACTTCCACAAGTGGGTCCCTGCCTTTCATTTCTCAGTGTACCAAACTGTGGCTTCCCCATCCAAAACACATGCCATCAGTGCATGGTTTGCAACATCAATACATATGCATATGATGTATGAACATCTACAAGAATAATATATTCAATTATAAACATTCATAGATAGCATTCCTATCGCACATTTCGTTGATTCAATTGCACTTTCATTTTCAATGCTACTTTTGACAATTCAATCATTCAATTAACTCAGTTCACCATAATATATTACATTATTCATCTGTCCTTCGCTTTTCATAACCAAAGTCATTATCATTCGCTATTCAATCCAAATAAGCTTTCTCATATGTTATCATTATAAAACATTAATTATAATTTTAGCAAACTCAATAGTAAACTACAATTTCATGTCTAACACTTTAAGGTTCAAGCAACTACATTATGTCCATCGAATCAAGAGTCCTAATCATGCATTCCATTTAATTGGTTACAAATCATGTAATTCATCTTAAGCTCACCACCAATTAACAAACCAATTACATCGTAAGCATTTTTTTTGTTTTCTACCATATTGTGATACCTTGTTTTTGTTGATCGTTTTGGCATAGCAAATGAATTTTTATTTCAACCATATTTTGTAGGTTTAACCTTCAATATGTCTGGTTTCTAAATGTAATTTTTTATAATTTTTATAAAATCATTTAGGAGTCCAATTGATCACTTTTTTTGTGGCTAGTTGTTGTCAAAATTTGATAGAACAATAGTCAATCAAAAATTCTCCAAATATTCATCACATGGAATTAGATTACTAAATTTTACAGGGATATTTTAGACATACAGAGGCATCTCTGCTACCAAAAATCATGCAAAAATTCCAACTACACAGGAAGTTATACACGAAAAACAGAGATTGTTCTACTGTAGTAAAAATTCAGCAACTTGTAATTTAATCTTTAAGCATTGTAATCAAGAAATTGACATATATTTCAAGCAATTCCATCATCAAGAACATCATAGAAGGCCTAACTAAGCTCTATGTGGCCAATCATGCAAGCACATCATAGTTAGAATCCTCAAGGGTCATACAAATGAAATTAATAACACATAATTCATCAAAACCACCATCTAAGCCATTATCATTCTTGAAATCAAATTAATCTAGTTTCTACCCCCTTATCCATTGATGACTGTGGCTGTCTATAAGAGGAGAAGAGAGGGTTTTGTTGATCCATGTTCTAATCAAGCTCTTAATAGGTCTAATATTGCCTTTCCTACCATTTGCACCATCAAAGTCAAAGAATTCACCGATTAATTTTACAAAACATTGAATAAGAGAATGAATATTAACCAAAATATGAATTAGGTGGAGAAGAGGAAAATTACCATAGGGCTTTTAAATCCCATGAGAAAGAAGTGTTAAATCCTTGATTGGATTGGAAATTGGTGGCTTGGATCGGTGTTAATTGCAAAATTTGATAAAGAGAGCTAGGGTTCAAAGAGAGAGGGTTGTGTGCTTGTAAGGAGAAGAGGGAGAGATTGAGCTTCTTGCACCATCCATGGAGTCTCCTTGGTCTTGAAATGAAGAGAGAAAGCTTGGATGGTAGAGAAACTTGAGAGATTTTGAGAGAAATGGAGAGGGTTTATTGAGGAGGAAGAGAAAAGAATGAGACCTTGTGGGGGAGAAGTGGTGGTCATGGTTATAGTTAGCTAAGGAGGAGAAAAATATAATTCTTGGACCACTAAGTATCGACATGTGTCACTAAAATGTTTGGTGTTGGTTTTAGTTTTGACTCAACGGGCTTACAGAGAGTTGAAGTTAATGACATTAGACTTAATCTAGTCTCTCTCTGGTCAAACATGTGAGATATCTCTGCAAACAAAGTTAAAAATAACTAGTTTATTTTATAAGTCATTTTATGAGCTATTTATGAACTTATTTTTAGAAAACTATTATAGAGATCTCAGTTTGAGTTCTCCTTGTTCAGGTGGGGTCTAGACACATTAAGGAACCTCCTGAATTTTTTTTGTAATTTTTAAAGCTCATTTAGTATTTCTAATTGTGCTCTGTAAGTATTTGTGAACATTTTTTACTCATACATGCTAAATTATAAAAATTCTTGAAAAATTCTAAAAATTCATGATAAATTTCTAATCATTTTTTAAGCTTAAAAATTATTTTTCTTAAATTTTTTGACTATTCTATGATTTATCTCTTAATTATCTTTCTTTATTCTAATTTATTAATTGCAATAAATCTAATTTCATTTATAAAATTACCAAAAATTATTTTTATTTCTTAAATACTTTTCTAATATTATTCTAAGGCTAGAATATATTTTTCTCAACTTTAGAAATGTCTCTGCTAATTATTTAGACATTTCTATATAATTCCAATTATTATCTTTATTATTATTATTATTATTATTATTATTAAGTCTAGATATTATTTATTCATTGAAGCTAAATCAAAGCTTTCAAAATTTATAAATCTCTATCTAGATTTTTGATTAATACCACAAGACAATTAAACAAATAAAAATTAGTAGATAATTATTTAAGTAATATTTTGAGGATGTTACAACCACCACGTGGTGGCAGACGCACAGGTGCGAATTCAACATCAGGGAATGCGCCACCACATGGTGGCAATTGCCACCAGATAGTGGCGAGGTCTCCAAAGCTTTTTCTACAAGTTTTTGCTTTCCAAATGCTTTGGGATGACTCCTATGCTTTCTAAATGGACTTTTAAGCACTCAAAGGTCTTCAAATCATCTAGAGGACTTTTCAATTGTAAATCTTTTGTCTTTTGCTTTCCAAGCCCAAGCAACCTACAAGATTTTCCTAAAACTAAAGACAAGCAAAGAAAAAAGCGTAATATGATACAGAAGGGGAAAATCATACAATTACACACATAACTAGTCCTAAACTATAATGAAATGCATGCAATCTAGTAATAAAAACTATATTAAACAAGTTATAAAATGCACGCATCATGTAACGAGAGAACCTAACTAGCAAGAACATAATAAATATGTGTGAAAAGGTGTTTGGAGTAAAGGAAAGCAAGTGATAAACGATAGCAAGTGAAGAAAGCCCTATCGATTTCAGCATGCTAGGTGAAGGATTACAAATAAGAACACTCCTAGATGCCACCCTAATAGGTGCCAAGGAGAAAACATAAGGAGAGACGTGAGAAACTTCACGAGGCAAAACTTCCTTTGCTATCAAAGGCCTCTTCTCGAAGAAGGAGAATGGTCATCATCATTCACAATAACTCTACCTTGGCCTAACTAATATTAAATGGGATGATCCATGCCTATCTTGAGAAACCCCACACAACGAAAATAAAAGAGATAAAAGTAAACTAGAAAGTAAGAAACGAGAGAATGCTTGAGATAATTTACTAGCGAAAATTGAAGACGAGGTATTCAGGCATTTTCAAATGCAAATCCAAGAGGAAAGCAAGGGGCAAACATGTAAAATGCTTCACTTCTTACACACACACACACACACACACACACACACACACACACACAACCCCAAGCACCAAGACCAACCCCTAATCAGTCAAGTCCATTAATCCCCTCATCAATCATCTATTTTGGCTCATCATAAGGACTACTGTTACCCATCGCCATCAATCACACCATCCCCACTATCACATCAAGTGATTGTTATAACCACAAAACCCTACATATGACAGGACAGACATTGCACCTTGAGACTTACACTCTTGACCGAAGAAGCAGACTCATCATCACCTAAGGACCACAACCTTAGAGATGATTGTCTATAAATAACCTTTGTAGCCACCTGAACCAGGTACACAATCTAACCCACAAGTGTGGTTATTCTGCCAAACTCTAACTTAAGCATTGAACTCCCTACAGGTATGCACCCTATTATGGATTGAGAGCACGAAGGAACCATGGGCATGCAAAGTTAGACATAACCTTAGGGAAATCACATCGCAGGTATCTTAGAACCGATCACCTTTAGTTCACCTTAGAACAATACTTAACTCACACCTAAACCCATAAATATTTGTACCTGAACCTATATCCATTTAGTAAGTTATTTCATTCTTCATCATACTAATTATTACATTATGTCCAAAAGAAGGAAATTTTGGGGCTTTTGCTAATGTGGTGTCACACTACAAATGATATGAAGGTGCAAGGATATTCATAGTAATGAATCAAATTAATCCATAAATTTTTTAAATTAATCTTTATTTAAATTATATTTGCTTCTAGTTAGTTTCCAATGAGAATTTTTAAAAATGTTGGAACTAAAAACATAAATTTGAGTAAATAATAAAACAAAAAGTTATGTATTTAATGATTAAAAATAAATTTAAAGCAAAATATTTTTTTTTTAAAAAGATTATCAATTACGATAGAAAGTATTGCTATTTAAAAGCGATTTTTTCTTCTTGAGTGATATGTTACTTTTTAATAATAATAAAAAACAAAAGCTGGAGATAAGTAAAGAAAATAAGTAACTTTAATGTGAATGTCATCAATCTAATTTTTTTAACTGACGTGTGATTTTTACAATACAAAAAAGTGAGAAAGAGTAAAAGGTAAATGCTAGAGGTGAATGGTGATTATTTGAATCCTTGAAAGAAAATAAACGTAAGAATCATAAATCGTTTCTGAAAACCAAATGTTAACAAACTAAAAATGCTCCAAAATATAGAAGACAAATTATAATATATCATAATTTTGATCACTCTACCTATTAATTATTTTGTTCCTATAAATTTTTAATTCATTATATATAAACTCAAAAAGGAAACAAGACAAGCCCCAGGCGGAGATAATGTGGCCATTTATTTATTTCTCAAGCACTATTATAATGCTGCATTAAAGCGGAAAGAAACTATGTTACAAAGTTGTCACAAGTGGAAGATAACAGCACAAGGACCACTCATTATGAAGTGATAAAGAGTAAACTGTTGGGGATTATTACATTTATATTTTTATATCTGTTGCCGTAGCTGTTGCTTTCGTTCTCAAAACTCTTTTGCCATTCCTTGCCACATCACCTAGCCTTCATTTGCAGCTGGTGGTCCAATCTTGTTCTAAGACAAAGCTGTTTCAGTCTCATCAGTTCTACCATCTTTGAATTTCTTGTATAGGTCACTTCTGTAAAATTGTTTAGTCCTAAAGACCAAAACGAGTGACAAAAGTGCCCCAAACATGCAAACTGCAGTGATTATAATGAAAGCCAGTTTGTAGCACTCATCCCCATTGCAGTTCAGCTCCTCCCCTGGCCTTGTCTTTTGCCCCAAAGCTTCCATTTGTCTTCTGGCTTCCCTGTCATACAGATACCCTGCAACCCTTACATTGAGCAAGTATGACCCAATTGGACTTGTTATTGACCCAACATTGTACAATGCTGAATAATGTTTAAGGCCAAAAAGTTCAGATGTGATGGAAAAAAGTAATGGCCAGTTAGCCCCAAAGCAGAACCCAATAACAATTGAGGCTACATAGAGACCATTTGGGACATTGAATGCAATTAAAAGATGACCAACACAAGATAATAGAAGTAATGATGTGAGCATGAGAGGCCTAGGGATTCTAAATTTGGTTATCATATATTCTGAGACAACCCCTTGAACGATGTTACCTAGATACTTCCAAATGGCCGTAAGGGAGACGAATGTGGTTATGGTATGTGCAGGATATCCTAATGAAGTTCCAATTTGACTTAAGTTATTTACCATAGTCATGTTGCTACCAAGTGAACATACAGAAGCTAATAAGAGAATCACCATGTCAAGGCTAAAAATAGCTTGAAGTATTGTATGATCTTCACCCCTTTCTGGGGGGCTGAGTATGTTTTCCCAACAGGAAACTTTTTCTTGTACAGTTTGTTCTGTATGGGAGGCCTGGGAAGACTTCTCTTGATAAGGATTTTCTGTAGCTATATTTGCATAGTTTGCCAACAGCATTTGACCATCTTCCCTACTGATATTTTCTTGTCTACTCTTCCAAATCTTGTGTTCTTCCACGATAACAAAAGTAAGTGGAAGGATGAGCAAAAGAAGCATCACAGTGGTAGTAACATAATACTCCCTTTGAGAGAAGGTGAAACAATTTTGTAGTACAATTAGAATCAGGAGGAACCCCGCAAGGACTAGTGTCAAATAGAGGAACCTAAGGAAAGCTATGGTGTCATTTGGCTGTTGAATACCCCTGTGGTTTCGGATAACCGGAAGGAAGACAAAAGCTGTAACAGTTGGTAGCCATGCCATGAGCAAAATCAGGGATTTGGAGTCATTTCCATAGAAGGCATAGTATAGCTGAGTAATTATTGCTGCACTTAAACCCTGATACCCACTCAAAATGCCCAAGACAATGCCCCTGATGCCAGGGAAGTTCTTTACACTGGTCACAAGAGCTCCAGTGTTGGTTGAGCAATGGGAATTGGCTCCAATGAAAATGTACAAGCACATGATCCACACCTGGGGCTTTGCAATTTTGCTGGTGACAATAAGCCAAATCACAAAGTACCCAAAAAAGTTGAGAACCCCCCCAATTACTAAGCTAACCCAAGGGGGTGTGACCTCGTTGATCAGGCCTGAATGAATGCCTATGTTGGCACCCAAGTCCTTGCAGAAGCTTAACAGATTAAGAGTGGATTGGTCATAGCCAAGAGCTGACTTGATTTCCCGGGAGTAGAGGCCAAACATGTAGCTTGCTCCTGCCACTGACATGATCATAAATGATGAAAAAATCATGAACCACCTCCCTGTAAGGACTTGGAGGGAAAAACCTTTAATGCTTGCCCAACTACTTCCATTTCCATCACCTCTCCCATATGGTGTAGAGAATAACGTTTTTCTCACTTCCATGTCTCAGCAGATAGCTAGCTAGCAGCTTAGGACGCTTTCTTGTTAACGAGATAGCTGCTGAAAGTGAGTCTGGATGTCTTAAACCTCCTTTGCAACTGTTTAAAGACTAACATTATTATAAGAAATAGTTTTAGGCTGAAAATCATGCACAGTACAATCTAACAACCGTGTTTCTTGAGGTGCAATGCGTGTGGGGACTGAGGACAGGGATATTTCAAAAAGCTCCAAATGATTAATTCCATGATTAATTCCAAACCTCCTCAACTATCAATTTGTGTCAAAATTTGAGAAGTTGAGATGAAGAAAATGAGTAGTGTTAATTATTAAAAACGCAACTTTAGGGTCACGTTTGGATTACTGTTTGCACACACCAAACGTTGGTTTTGGATTACTGTTTACTTCACTTTTTAACTTGATTTTGGAACCATGGTTTTGAGTAGAAGTAAAAATAAGTTATTTTTCTATTGAGCCAAATCATGGGTTGCCAATTATAATCCACATACACACCTTTACACTTCAAATTTTGAAACATGTTTCTACTTATATGTAAGAGTTGTTTGTGTTTCGGTTGAAGCAAATCAAATCACATTCACTACAATAGAAGTGCAAAATAGCATCAACTAAGCTAACACTAAAATGATTTTCGTTAACATTTTTATTTTATTTTATTTTCATCTTTTTGAATAAACAATGCTAATAAATAATTTTTACAAAAAAAAAAAAAACATGTTAATGCGAGCATTGACTAGGATAACGTTATTTTTTAATTTGCGTGCTAAATTGAAATATAAAATCCCCTCCCTTGCTTCCCTCTTTCCTCAACTCTCCCTCTTCTATTTTTAATCCCCAAATCCACCCAAAGTTCCCCACCTTCAATCACTACCTAACCCTAACACACTTGGCATTGGAGACCACTATCACCGTGAGTGTTGTCGACAATATCACCACGAACAAACTCCTTACAAAGTGCTCGTCCATCTACCCCATAAAGAACATCCCTTCGCTCCATGTCCTTCGCGACTACTTTGGCGCAAAGAAGCTCCACTGAATCACCAATGACACCACACTCACCGTTGTTCTTACAGAGGTTCATACGGTGCTTTTTACCATTCACAACAATTGGGCTTGTGAAATTTTTGCATTACAGGACACAAGAGGAAACGTGTAACACCTTGGTTTTCAATAATTACTTAATTTGATTGATCAATATTACAAGTGAAATAATGATTTGAATCATAAAATTTAAATGAATGATTTTTTTGTGTAAGTTTCAACGATTAATTCAATCGAAACTTAAATTGTGTTGTGAAACAGACAATGCAAACTTTTTTCTGTTTTATGTGAATAGATAGTCAAATATTTTATGGAAATTATTATGATTAGATTAGTCATTATTAATCGAAAATAAGTTTCCGTGAAGTTTTATATAAATTTTGATACTACGAATAAAAATAATATTATTTTATCTAATTTCAAATGTGTACTTTACAAGAAACCTTCCTAGAACAAGAAAAATACCTTGGACCAATATATCCTCACCCATGTTTAATGACTAATTAGTCCTTCCATGTCATTAACATGCCAATTAAGTCATTAGAATTATTAATCTAAATTAATTTAAAAACTTTCACCAATTAGGCAATGTACTTTTGGTCAAGAAACGAGACTCTAAAACTTCGTAAAATAATTTAGAAAACTTACACTGAATTTTGGGTATAGAAAAATCATTTTAATGTTGTTTGATTCAATCAAGATAAATTTCGGATGTTACAAGTAATTTTAGTAGCATTGCAACTGAGTGTTACCCATGGTAGAAACGTAGACATGATGGCTCTTTATTGTTTGGTCTTCATTAAAACTTTTCATGCAGTGGGTATATTATTCATTTTTCCTTGGCTCTTTATTGTTTAGTTTTCATCAAAACTTTTGATATAATGGTTGTGTTCTACACTCCCATTATATAGTGAAGAGATATGACTCTATTCTTGAATGCAACTCTTGAGAAAATAAATATTAATAATCGTACGTCATCCAAATGAATTCACCACCTTCCACCATGGTAGTCATGGCCTTCAAGAATTACACCTCTTGATATACACCATGTTTAATTACCATTGTTGGATATACGACTTTTTGCAACATTTATTTAGTTATGTCTGCTAAAAAGTTAGTAACGTCGAGATTTTGCAACATTTATTAATCAAAATGTTAGCAGTTTTGCTCGTGAACCAGTATTTGAGGGTTAGGAAAAATAGGGAATAAAACTTTCCCCACAAGTGAGTGTGCTTGCTCACTTTGTCTCACTCTTATCAAATAAAATATTACATGTTCTTCTTCTTCACTCTCTCGCAAGCCAGAAAAGCTTCACCGTTTTGGTTCATGATTAGGGTTTCATATTCATGTCACAAAATGTTGCACAAAGCCACTGCTTCACTCTTTCCCCTCTCCAATTCCAATCCTCCACCACGCTCTTCATCAACCATGCAAGTGATGATTCTTCTTACCCTTCTTCTCTTCAAGTAATTTTTGTTCTTTTTCTTTCTCTTGTGTGCAGTGGCGGAGCATAGAAGGGATACACCCAAAATTTCTACAAAAAAAAAATGATTATTAAAAAATATTATATTTTTATTCAACATTAATAAGATTTTTTTTTATAATATTCTTAAATATTGTTTATTTCTCAATTACTAATAAATTTAAGTCATTAAAAGAGTATAAAAAATTTTAATTTGCAAATTTTTAGTCATTGAAAGAAGATAAAAAAGATAACCTTTATTCATTTTATTATTATTATTATTATTATTATTATAGATAATTTATGTTAATATTACATTTTAAGTTTGCTTTTTATAACATCAATCCTTGTGACAATTTAATAACATTTTTTATACATTACCTATCTCATTAATTAATTACCTTTTTGTAATGTAAAAACTATTTCCTCACATTTCCAAGTCCATCATTTTTTATGACTTTTATATCTTCATTCTAGAATAGAAAAGCTTATATAATATGATTTGAACATGTGAATTTTTCTCACGGATTTTTTATGCAATTTTTTTTTCTATTAATTTTGTGATTTTCTTGCAACTTTTTTCTACAAATTTTTTATGCAAAGTTTGCTATAATTTTGACAAAAATATGATTATTTCCTTAAATTTGTTGAAAGATTCATAGAAATTTTGTTTTTTTATGTGTATTCTCATACATATTTTGTTTTGTATAAAACCTTAATGTTTCTTATAAATTTTTCACAAAACAAATTAAAGATAAATTTTCCATTTTTTATGTAATAGCAAAGAAGGGTATAAAAGTTGTACCAAATAACCTGTGGAGTGTTATTAATAAAGTAAAAAATATATATTTTAGGATTAATGAGGGTTTTTTTGTCCTTGTAATATTGACAATCTTTGGTTATTGTCTTTAACTTTTAAGACCTCCACTTTTTGTCCTAGCATTTTGTAAATACCCTAATTTTCATTCCTCAATCTAATTCTTTTGGGGATGAAAGTTTGGCATCTTAGGGATGAAAGTTTGAGTATTTACAAAATGTAAGAACAAAAAGTGGGGGTTTCAAAAGTTAGGGACAAAAACAAAAAATTGTCAATTTTACGGGTACGAAAAACACCATTAACTCAATTTTACTTTGTGATTTGGCTTATTGTCTTCAGAAAAATTGCAAAGCCCTAAGTGTGGAACATGTGCTTGTACATCTTCATTGGAGCCAATTCTCATTGCTCAACCAACACTGGAACTCTGGTGACCAGTGTAAAGAACTTCCTTGGCATTAGAGGCATTGTCTTAGGCATTTTGACTGGGTATCTGGGTTTAAGCGCAGTAATTAATAATTACTCAGCTATACTATGCCTTCTATGGAAATGACTCCAAACCCCTGATTTTGCTCATGGCATGGCTACCAATTGCTATCATTTTTGTGTTCCTTCCAGCTATTAGAAACCATAGGGGTATTCAATAGCCAAATGACACCAAAGCTTTCTATAGGTTCCTCTATTTGACACTAGTCCTTGCAGGGTTCCTCATGATTACAATTATACTACAAAAATGTTCCACCTTCATGCAGAGGGAGTATCATGTTACTACCACTGTGCTGCTTCTTTTGCTCATCCTTCCACTTGCTGTGTTATTGTAGAAGAACACAATTCTTGGAAGAGTAGACAAGAAAACATCAGTAGAGAAGATGGTCAAATGTTGTTGGCAAACTATCCAAATATAGCTATGTTGGGGAGACACACACATTTATTTAACGTGGTTTGATACTTCTTGCCTACATCCATGAAAACCTCTCAATATTATTATCATCTCAAATCACTTTACATCCCATTACAAGTTTTTTGGACAAATTTAACAAAACTTCCCTTCACATAACCCCACTCTCACTTAGGGTGGTGACCTCCTCTTCAAACCGAGGTGGTTCTTCTCATCTCAAGAACATCCTATTTATACAACTTGTATCCTAATGTTAAAAGAAGAAATAAATCCCTAAAATAAATATAATAATTTTAAATCTAAACAAAATCATAGAGATTTGAAATTTGAATTGTTTCCCAACAATTTCTCCTCAATTAAAATTTTTCAACTTCCTCTTTTAATTCTTGTCATCATGGATGCTCATTGTAATCATCAATCATGCTTCCACTCTGCAAATTTTGGTGTATTTTCTGCCTCCACTCTACGAGTATTGGATGGTGACACTTCTTGTACTTGCATTGCCGTTAGCTACCAGGACATGTTGCTTGACTTTCCCATTACCAAGAAGACTTTTGACACAAAATTTACACCAATGTTAGCTACCAAGACACACCACTTGACTTCCCATTACCAAGAAGACTTTCGACACAAGGATCCCACCTAGATCCACCATCAGCTTCAATACTCATCTCATAGGTTACTAGGCCACACAACCATCAGCTCTGATACTACTATTAAGGAAACACACAAACAACAACACAAGAGACAACAAAAGAACACACATTTATTTAACGTGGTTCGGCACCTCTTACCTATGTCCAAGAAAACCTCTCAATATTATTATCATCTCAAATCATATTACATCCCATTACAAGTTTTTTGGGCAAACTTGACAAATTCTCTCTTCACATAACCCCCTTTCACTTAAGGTGGTGACCTCCTCTCACTTAGGATGGTTCTTCTCATCTCATAAACCCCTATTTATACAACTTGTATCCTAATTTTAAAAGAGGAAACAAATTCCTAAAATAAATATAATAATTTTAAATATAAACAAAATCATAGAAATTTAAAATTTGAAGTTTGAATTGTTTCCCAATAAGCTACAGAAAATCCTTATCAAGAGAAGTCTTCCCAGACTCCCCATACAGAACAAACTGTTCAAGAAAAAGTTTCCTATTGGGAAAACATACTCAGCCCCCCCAAAAGGGGTGAAGATCATACAATACTTCAAGCCATTGTTAGCCTTGACATGGTTATTCTCTTATTAGCTTTTTTATGTTCACTTGGTAGCAACATGACTATGGTAAATAACTTAAGTCAAATTGGAACTTCATTAGGATATCCCGCACATACCATAACTGCATTTGCCTCCCTTACATCAATTTAATTTGGATGTATCTAGGTAATATCGTACAAGGGGTTGTCTCAGAATATATCATAACCAAATTGGCCTCTCATTCTCACATCATTACTTTTATTATCTTGTGTTGATCATCTTGTAATTGCATTCAATGTCCTAAATGGTCTCTATGTAGCCTCAATTGTTATTGGGTTCTGCTTTGGGGCTAACTGCCCATTACTCTTTTCCATCATATCTAAACTTTGGACCCTGTTATTTTCACCCAATTTTTTGTTTTTTCACCCATATATATTTTGTTATCCCCCCCCCCCGAAAATACTCCTGAGAAAACGCGTTTCCATTGTACAAAACACACAACAAAAAAACCCAAAAGAAAACAGTCTTGAGCCAAGAAATGGATTCGAGAGTCAGTTACATATAGGAAAGGTGCTTATACCCTACGATGTTTGCTATAAAGACAGTTACCCCTAATTAAATGCTTAAAATTAGATAGCTTTAAAAATATTTATTTTACCCCTAAAACCAAATTTTTTTTTATTTACAATTTCATTATTTTATTTATCAAGAGAATTTTATTAAAAAGAACAAAATATATTAAGGGGATGCGCCTTCATACACAACAGAAACGTGTTTCCATTGTGTATATTGTACAACAAAAACACGTTTCCCATTGTGTATGGAGGGCATACCCCTTGTTAATTTTTTTGAAAAAATTAATTAAAATATTAATTGATATAATTTACCCTTTTTAATATTAATCATATTAATTATGACATTGATTACCATTTTTAATTAAAATCAAATTAATTATGATACAATTTACCCTTTTTAATAGTAATCAAATTAATTATTATACAATTTTAAAAAATATACGATACAAGTTGTCATTTTTAGTAATAATCGAATTAATTATGATGCAAATTTTCCTTTGAAATAATAATCAAATTAATTATATACTTTTAAAAAACATACGATCGAAGTTACCATAATTAATTTGATTACTATTATAAATGGTAACTTGTATTGTATATTTTTTAAAATTGCATCATAATTAATTTAATTACGATTTAATAGTAATCAAGTTACCATAATTAATTCGATTACTATTAAAAATGATAACTTATATCGTATATTTTTTAAAATTACATCATAATTAATTTAATTATTATTATATAATAATAATCAAATTAATTATGATATACTTTTATACAATACAAGTTACAATAATTAATTCGATTACTATTAAAAATGATAACTTGTATCATATATTTTTTTAAATTATATTATAATTAATTTGATTATTATTAAAAAGGGTAAATTATATCGTAATTAATTTGCCTTCAATTAAAATGGTAATCTATATCATAATTAATACGATTAGTATTAAAAAGGGTAAATTATATAATAATGAATATTTTAATTAATTTTTTTCAAAAAAATTAACACAACAGAAATACATTTATGTGTTTTTGTTATGTATTTTAGAACTATATATAACAAAAATTCATTTCTGTTATGTATCAAAATTTGATATACAACTGAAATGCATTTTTGTTACGTTGAGGGTAGAAAGAAGAGAGAGAGAGAGAGCAAAAAGAAAGTAAAGATAAAATAGTAATTGACTACGTTTTTGTAAAAAATAAGGGTGAAAAGAGCCAAAAAAAAAAGGGTGAGAATAGCAGCCTTAAACATTATTCAACATTGTATAACGTTGGATCAATAGCATGTCCAATTGGGTCATTATTAGAATTCGGCCAAGCATCCGAAAGGTCCCCTTAAAAACCGGTTATTAAGGGAGTGGCCTACCCAGCTATATAAACAAGCGCCAGGCTCGTTAACCACCCGATGTGGGACTCGCAACACGCCCCCTCGAGCCTGGGCTCCACACCACAAGCGAGGGCTAACGACACTATCCACACCACCGGGTAGAACGTGGCTCTGATACCATATTAGAATTCGGCCAGGCATCCGAAAGATCCCCTTAAAAACCAATCATTAAGGGAGTGGCCTACCCAACTATATAAACAAGCGCCAGGCTCGTTAACCACCCGATGTGGGACTCGCAACAGTCATACTTGCTACGGTTGCTGGGTATCTGTATGACAGGGAAGCCAGAAGGCAAATGGAAGCTTTGGGGCAAAAGGCAAGGCCAGGGGAGGAGCTGACCTGCAATAGGGATGAGTGCTTCAAGTTGGCTTTCATTATAATCACTTCAATTTGCTTGTTTGGGCCTCTTCTGTCACTCATTTTGGTCTTTAGGACTATACAATTTTACAGAAGTGACCTATACAAGAAATTCAAAGAAGGTAGAACTGATGAAACTGAAACGGCTCTGTCTTAGAACAGAATTGGACCATTAACTGCAAATGAAGGCCATGTGACTTTGGCAAGGAAATGGAAAAGAGATTTGTGAACAAGAGCAACAGCTATAGCAACTACTATAAAATGTAAATGTAATAATCTCCAACACTTTATAATGAGTCGTCCTTGTAATGCTATCTTTTCTATTTGTCACAATTTTAAGTTTCTTCTGCTTGAGAGATAAATAAATGGTCAAATTATCTTCTTCATGTGCTTGTCTTGTTCCCCTTTGGAATTTATATAATGAAATTAAAATTTATAGGGAAAAAATAATGAATAGGTAGAGTAATCAAAATTATGATAAATTGTGGTTTGTCTTTTATATTTTGGAGCATTTTAAGTTTGTTATCATGTGGTTTTCAAAAAGGATTTATGATCCCTACGTTTGTTTTCTTTCAAGGATTCAAATCAATATCATTCACCTTTAGAATGACACCAATTTAATTCCTGAAATTATAATGGTCAGTTAACACTACCGTAAAAATTATTTTTTAAATCTGTTAATTTTTTTTTTAAATCGATTAGATACAAACGATATAAAAAAATAAGTAATTTTACAACGTATTTTGAATTGATTTAAATTTTTTTAACTTGGTTCACTAGAATCGAGTTAAAAAGTAAATTTTTTTAGATTTGTATACCGGCTGTTCCAAAGCGTCGAAGTAGACGAGAACGATAATAACTCAGATTTAAAACTTGGAAACAGTTCAAGTTTATGCTTTCCTCTTCCACTTCAAGCAACGTGTAGCCTCTCGCTTTCGCCCTACATCGATTTGATATTCAAAGGAAACAAATCCTTGACTCCTCCAAGTCCGAACCTAACTTCAAGCCTCACTTCACTGTGTCACTAATAAAATCCGCCACCAAGTTCCGCAGCTTCATGTTGGGCTTCAAGAAGCCGCGACAGAGAAAGCTTTTCACTGTAAAATTCAAAGTCGAAGTGGTTCCCATCGTGTCTTTGTTCACCAAAGATATATAACAGCTCAAGAGGCAAAGCCTAGCAGAACCAAAACACAGAGGAATCATCACAGATAGAGATAGTTTCTTATGGTTCTGAGGAGAAACGCTTAATGCAAAAGTATTTGAAAATGGTGAAGCAGTTATACGGGAGGGTTTCTAGAAGGTACGCGGAGAAGGGAAGGCTTTCCGAGCACGACAACATGTTTTAAACAAGATTTTAAAACGACTACATAATTTAAAAACTTTATTTTTAAATTGGTTACACAAATAATCAATTTAAAACCAAGTTTTTAAATCAGTTTGTGGGTACTTGATTTAAAATAATTGTCTTTATTTACAAAAGTTTTACTGCACTCTTTATTTAGATCAGATTACAAAAAAAGATATAAAAGCATGTTTTAAAAACTACTTTTTGCATTAATGTACATTTATTTTTAAAATTAATAAAATGTTAAAATGGTCCCTAAAATTATACACTATCAGTCAATTTAGTCTTAAAATTGTAATGTGTAGTCAAATTAGTGCCTGAAATAAATAAAATGACAAAATAGTCTCTAAAATTAAAAATTATCAATCAATTTAGTCCTTGAAATTGTAACAATTGATCAAATTGATTGCTAAAATTAAAAAGACTTGATTACACTTTTAGCTCTTAACTTTTAAAATTTCGCAAATTTTGTCCCTAAAGTTTTTTTCGAGCATTTGGACCCTAAACTTGTATAATTTTGCAAATTTTGTTGTAACATTAAAAAATTCACGCATTTTGTCCCTACAATGTAGCTAAACCTTTATAAAATGATAAAAATGTTGAAGATGAGATTTAAACCCTTGACCTATTCCTTCTTTATCACCATCAAAGCTACTAAGTCATTTGACTTGTTTAGTTTACATATAAAAAATATATTATATATATCATTTCTGTATTTTTTAATTATAATTTTGGTTCTCCAAGTGTATGTTTAAATTTATTGTATAAAAAAATATTAAAAGTTAAAATGATAAATTTATTTATTAAATATTTTTATTTCTAAATAACTACCCTACAAATAAAAAGGTGGAAGATGTATAAATAATTTATAAATAATAAATAATTTTATAAAATTGAATAAATAAATTTGTATAATTAAAATTTATAAATAATAAATTTATCATTTTAACTTTTAATATTTTCATACAAATATAAACATGCACTTAGGGTTTCAAAAGTGCAATTAACAAATGTCGTAATGATATGTAATATATTTTTTATATATAAACTAAATAAGCCAAATGACTTAGTGACTTTGGTAGCAATGGAGAAAGAGAAGGTCAAAGGTTCAAATCTTACTAAGTCAGTGTCACGTGTATTGCCACATTAACAGTTAACATTGTCATATCATGGATGGTCAATTGATGTTTGCATAAAATTATGTAAATTCAAGGTTGAAATGTGCGAGAAAAAAATTTAGGGGCATAATTTGTAAAATTTTGAAAGTTAGGGGGATAAAAAGTACAATTAAATATTTTTAATTTTAAGGACCAATCTGACTGACCATTACAATTTCAAGAACTATTATGCCATTTTATTTATTTCAAGAATCAATTTGATCATTCATTACAATTTTAGGAACTAAACTAATTGATAATGTACAATTTCAAGAATCATTTTACCATTTTATTAATTTTAGGGATCAATTTAACCAATTACTCACTCTTCGACATTAAAATGCTTAACACCCAAGTCTTTATCCCGTATGAATATATAGTCATAAGATGCTAGAATGTTGGGATACAAGAACTATTTAACAATCAACTATGAACTACCCCTATATGCAACCAACTGAGCTGTGTACTCTACCATTGCATCGCAAAATCATGTACTTTCATTGTCCCTAAGCATAAATACAAGTTCTCAGATAAATCATAAGAAAACTTATCTCTCTACATACAAACATCAATTATTAATAATTACAATGGAAAAAGAAAAGAAAAGAAAAAACTGAGCATACCTATCATGCATGGAGATCAATGAATAATCATCTCTTCAAGTTATAGAAATCCAAGAATATCTCCAGGCTGATCTTTAGGGCCTAGCAAAAACACCTCAAATCTTACCACGCCCAAGCTTCTGCATATATACACATGCCCCTTGTGTCACCACCATTTGATTCCTATAACTCTTGGAATGGAAAGGGTTTGACAAATGAATTGTACTCACAAACCCCCTTTCATGCTTATGAAAACCCTTCTAATTCCATGGGTGCATCAACAACATTGGCAATGCCATTGCAAAACGTTCTCCCCCACACCTTTCCCATCTAGCATCAACATCGACAAAGCCAAAACCCACCTCTACTAAGCACCAACAAAGCATATGTTGCTTTCACTGCTGGATTTCTCTCCGCCAGCACATCACAACTCAACACCCCTACCAGCCTCTGAACAAACCCTTCCCCAATGAGAACCTCGCCAATGGGACCACTCAAAGTCAAGTTTCGCAACTTCTAGACTAAAAATTGATGGAATCGAGTACCAGAAATTCTTCAAACACTCAACCCTACCTTCCTTCACAACCAAAACCGTCAAACTCTCAACCTTACTTCCTTCACCACCGAAACCCTCAAATGTTCTTCCTTAGACTAAGAAATCAAATTCAACAAACACTTATTGGTACCTAAAAATAAAAGGGACCTCGGCTACTAGAATGGACAAATATTTAGCTTAGGTACTTAGGAAAATAAGCTGAGTTTGGGCCAGTTATACCTTAGCCGAATAAGGTTGTTATGTAGGAGTAGTTTGGCAAGCTTTGGCACTAGAGTTTGTTCGGCTAGGTATGCTGAGGCAAGTGTTTGAAATTTTGACTAACCTTACCGAAGGGGGAGCCCAATGTGGGGGATAATTTGAAGACTGTTAAGAATGATAAGATTCTCCATGATGTTTGGAGACAGGAGATCATGCACAGTTTGAAACCAGTCAAACCCACACTTTTTAAAAAATAGGAGTTGGTTGGAAGCTGGTTGCAATGGATAAAACTGATGGTTAGTGGCAGATTATAGGAGATCAAATAATGGAAGATCATGCCCAAAAATTTTGGAGGATTTGTAGTCACTTTCATAAAAAAAAGGCCACCATGGTCAGCTGAGGCAAGCTCAAATCAGCAGATCTAATGGCCATAACTTACTAAATGCATAGAAGGCTAGCTGAGCATCATCTTAGCCACGATCTGAGTGGTTATTAGATGAAAAACGTGGTTGTTCTGAGTTGTATCTAGCTATTCAATATAAATAGGTCTTTGTAAGCCAAATTAGAGACACATCCAATCAATCAAATAACCTATTTATCAATTTATCTTGCATTTATTTTGCTGCCTTTCCTTTATCGCTTTTATTTATAGTTTTCTACATTTATTTTTTAGCAAATCTAATCTTAACTTTCACCTAGACCAAGTGCTCTTTAGAGTGACTTGGGAACCCATTAGCCAAGGAGCAGATTTCCCTCATCGGTACCAAATTGTCTGATCTTTATTTTGGAATTGTGTTAGAGCAATTAGTCGATCCATTTTGGCTAATTATTCACGTGACAACAACACCCAATCGCGTTTTCCTGAGTTGAAGTAGTTCTGGACAAAGCCAAATCGAGCAAAACCACCACTACATTCTCCTTTGCAAAATTGTCCCTGATTTCAGCGAACGCGATGAGGTTTTGCAAAACCACAATGGCAGAAGCTTGCACACTAGGGGTTCCAGCCTAGGTTTCAGCAGAAGCTTGCACAACCTTTGCAATGTACAAGTTGGTAAGAGGAATTGAGCAAGAAGTTGTCCATGGCGAGGAAGCGTAGGTTTTGGGCAAGTAAGAAGCAAAGCAAGGGACTGGTAGAGATGGAGAATAGAGAGAGAAAGAATACCAATGGAGAGAGCTAGAGGAAACCCTAGATGGAAATGTGAAAAGATAGACTTTGAGAGGGAAGTGCAAAAAGACAAAGTGGGAAATGTGAAAAAAATTTGGGGGAAATTTTTTTGGCACTTAAGTTGCTTACGGATTTTTCATGTTACCCACAAATTTATTTACTGATGGCCAAATATGTGGGTACAAAGTCAGAAATGTGAAAAAAATTTGGGGGGAGGGGGGGATTTTGCACTTAAGTTACATATGGATTTTTCATGTTACCCATAGATTTCATTATTGACAAACTAATTTATGGGTACATTAAAAATGTTTATTTTATTTTATTTTATTTTATTGCTCTTTTATAGTTACTGACGAATTTTTCACGTTACCTGCAAATTTCATTACCTACGAAAGAATTCATAGGTAAATTACCTTTGGATTCATTCTCACTAAACGACGCCAAATATTTCAACTGATTTTCCGATGGAATAGTTGTTAGTAATGCTCTTTTATTGTTATTGACAACTATTTATTTTATCGACAGATAAATCCATTGATAATTTTGAATTACCAACAGATCAAAATTTGTGGGTAAATATTCGTTGGTAAATAAGCATTTTGCTATAGTGTTACTCTTTCTCACTTTTCATATTGTAAAAATCACACGTCAGTTAAAAAAATTAGAATGATGATATTCACATTAAAATTACTTATTTCCTTTACTTATCTCTAGTTTTTTTTTTTTTTAATTAAAAAGTAACATATCACTCAAGAAGAAAAAATTGCTTTTAAATAGCAATACTTTCTGTTTTAATTGATAATTTTTTTTAAAAAAATATATTTTGGTTTAAAATTAATTTTAATCTTTAAACACATAACAGTTTGTTTTATTATTTAATCAGAATTTATATAATTTTGTTCTAACATATTAAAAAATCCTCATTAGTAACTAACTAGAAGCAATATAATTTAAATAGAGTTTAATGGTTATGTATTGTCAGTGTAAAAAGTTTTATATTGTCAACCAATCAGAAATTACTATCGGTATGATTTTTAAAATAATTATTATAAAAGTTAACAATTTACTATACGTAGTGATTTGTAATTAAATGACAAATGTAAAATTACTTTATATTATTAGTACATGCCTTATTTTTTGATTTAAATAAAGATTAATTTTAAAAAATTATAGATTAATTTGATTCGTTACACGATTATCCTTGCACCTTCACATCATCTGACGCGGTGTGACACCACATTAGCAAAAGCCCCAAAATTTTCTCCTTTCTCTGAAGTTTAGGGATAATAATTGTACTTCTCAAAAAAAAAAAAAGAAAAAAGGGGATAATAATTGGACTTAAGGCAATAATTGGAAAAAGTTAAACGACCCACTGACTTTCTGCACCCAGCATCGACCGGACATATGGTTAATTATGTGGATAAATGTAGCTAATTTTGTTTTATAAATGGCTAATAATAACGAATGTGATTGTATAAAATTATCATTGTAGTTAACATTAACCATTTGTGAGGTGATGTTAACTACTATTGTAAATTTCAATAACCTTATAATATTATTAATTACTTATAATATAAAGTTAATCATCATTATTTATTTTAATAATCTCATGACATTATTAACTATGTATCAATGATTATTTATAATTATGTTCATTTACTCTTAACCAGCTGTGAGATAAAGTTAATCATATTTACACATATAATTAACTATGTGTGATGGTCAATCACCTCAGGACACTATTAACTATATATTAATAATTGTATATAATCACGTGTATTTATTCTTAATCATTTGTGTAATAAAATTAATCATATTTACACACATGAAATGCCACGTGTTCTAGATGGACACCAGATGAAAAAAGTGAGTGGGACGAACATCGGGACTGGCAATAATTAGTGTTAACAAAAAGGTTTAAATATATTTTTGGTTTCTATAAAATATCAATTTTTTTGTTTTTAGTCCTTATAATTTTTTTTTTAAAAATGGTCCTTGTAAAATTTATTTTTTTGGATTTTGGTTCTTTTATTTGTTCTAATCCCTTTAATATATCTATTTTTTTATTTTAGTCCTTATAATATTTTGTTTATTTTGAATTAGTCTCTTTGAAAAAAATTTGATAAAGACTAAAAGCAAATTGTTTACATATTATAAGGACAAAAACGAAAAAATAAATATATTATAAGGATTAAACAAAATAATAGGGACCAAAATAAAAAAAAAGAATTTTACAATGATCATTTAAAAAAAAACATTTTTATAAGGACCAAAATTACAGAAACAATATATTACAGGAACCAAAAACATATTTAAGTCAAACAAAAAATACGTATAATGAAGAGGAAAATAACATACTAAATGAGTTAGATCTGGGTACGAATATTTACGGGTATGAGTGTGAATTGAGTACTGTGTTTTACCTTTAATTAGATTAAAGTCAAAACACCTTAGTATGCAATAGAAATTGATGTGCATTTTAGGAGAGTCTAGAATATTAACTACATAATTCATTCTGAACAAAAGTAATAAGCAACATAGCACTAAATGGAAGAATCAATGTCTTGAAATCTAATGTTGCAACTAACTGCATGATCGGTTCTACGATTCGACGCATAAAAATGCAGGCTTAAAATTCTAAACATTGCTTTGCCCATTTTGTATGTCTAGATTTTTTTAAGTAAAATGTTTTTAAAGAAGCCAACAATAATTATTCTTAGCAGAATTAGCATAGCATAATTTGGCAAATCTGCACACAACTTTTATCAGAACTTTCTCCCCCATCAATTTAATGCAGCACATTGCGGTGAGCCAGTGCAACGACAAATTCTGCAGTATTTTTATCAGAATTTCCTCCCTCATCAACATAATTCTTGGTCAGATTCTTCCATTTGATGGAATTGTTCCTTATTTCATTTCCTTTTTCAGTCTCCATTATTTCTTTTATACAATGTGTGATTGTTTCTCTTCTAACTATCTCTTTCTCATCAGCAACAGCTTTGACTCCAATTTTCCACACATCCTTTATAAGTTTTGCATTTGTGATCTGGTCTATCCACAGTGGCATTGCAATCACTGGAACTCCTAAGCTCAAAGCTTCCAATGTGGAGTTCCAACCACAGTGTGTGAGAAAACACCCCAAAGCCTCATGTGTTAACACTTGCAGTTGGGGACACCATGTGATTATTAAACCCTTCTCTGATGTGTCAATAAATTCCTTTGGAAGCTTTCCCTGCTCAGAATCTCTAACCACCCATATGAAATAACTTCCACCATCTCTCAAACCCCAAGCTATTTCCTCCGTTTGCTCCTCACTAAGATCTGCAAAGCTCCCAAAAGAGACATACACAACTGACCCTTTTGGCTTATCATCAAGCCATTTGATGCAAGCTTCTGAATTTGGATTATACATGTTAACACCATAGTCCTTGTCATCTTGGAGTCTTTTGTCCAAGTACATAGATGGCAAGCATGGTCCTATTGGCTTTAATGGCCAAATCTTCACCAGCCAATCCACAACCTAAAATGAATTTCATTTCAAATTTCAATCATCAATATTAGCCAACAAAATAACTACTACTGTCTAATTCATTCCAATAAATAAGAACAAATCAAATTATTGAACAGACTTTGCAACTAGTCAAGTCACCTACCCCTTGCTCCAGTTCATAAAATGTGTTTGCAAGAACCCAATCTGCTTTATCAATGTTGGCAAATTGATTCACAACTACATCAATGTAGCCTGGATAGGACCCATATTTATTCAAGAGTGATGGCAAGTCCCCAGCTGCAAGTTTTGGCAACCCTGGCAACAAATATTCTGTCTGTGAAAGAGGTAACTCCAGGAATTTCTTGTAAGCATGGAAGTATATGTTGTTTGTTGAACAAGACTGAGTGAAGAAAGCAGCACCGAGTAGCCCAAATTTCTTGGCAACATCCAGAGCCCAAGGCATGAAAGCATCATAGATAACACAATCTGGAGGATGGCTTGATCCTGCAAGCTTCTGAACAAGCTCAGCAAGAGTTTGTGATCCAACCCTCCAAAAGGTGTCGATATAAACCTCAACGCTCTCTGCTGCTGCAAGCCCTCCATCATCATAGCCATCTGAGATGCTCTTAACTTCAATGGATGTGAAGTTTTTGTTGCTGATGGTCTTCCAATTGGACACAACAGTTACTAGTGTGACCTTCACTCCTCTCTCAACCAAACGCTTGGAGAACTGAAGCATAGGATTGATGTGTCCTTGTGAAGGAAAAGGTAAGACTAGGCAGTGAGCTGCATAGTTTTTCCCTTCCTTTCCCATTCCTCGAACTCCAAGGTTTGTGTTCTCCTTCCCCACACAATGCATCTCTGTCCACTGATTTCTGTTGCTTTTATATAAATGGATAAATGTCACTTTTAATTATTTAACATGAAAAAATTTCAAATGTATAATCTGGAAAAAATTTTGAAAACTTAAATGAAAAAACATTAGTATAATACTGTGAGTTATCCAATCAGTAATGATCACTGACATACTTTGGTATTTTTTAACATTTAGCATTCATAATTTATTATTCGTCGTTAAATGTTTCAAAGAAAAATAACTGTTACTTTTAAATTTTTTAGGTGTTATGGCCGCAAAGAAGCATAATGATATGGTTAACTTTTTCAGCTTTTTTTTCATATTAAGCCCGGAGTTTAAAATCGTATTTAAGTAGAACTATCGAGTGTGTAGATCATATTTAATTAAATAATATTTAGTATTAATTTATGTAAATAAGAATGTAATTTTATTTATTTAATAATATCTATTTGCCTTTTCTAATTATTTTATAAAACAACTTTAAATTTAGTTTTTAAAATAGTAAAATTTAAATCTGTTTTATAAAATAATTAGAAAAGGAAAATAAATATTAATAAATAAATAAACTTAAATTCTTATTTACATAAATTAATACCAAATATTATTTAATTAATATAACACTAATATTTAACATAATTTGAGAAATTAAATATATTAAAAAATTTAAAATATGTATTAGATGAAAATATAATTATAATATTATTTTATTAGTTTACATTATACATAATATATATGATACACATAATAATAATATAAATAATTAGAGGTTTTTTTAATTAGATTTTCTTCAAATAGTAACACACAATTCTCAATTTCAATTTTAAGCGTCAAGTCTCTGTCTACTAGTTTTTCTTATATATATATATATATATATATATATATATATATATTAATTTTATTATCATTAAATGTCTTATTGTAGTAAAAGAATTAAAATTATTAAATAATGACATAATAATAATTTTTTTCTTAAAAAATTCTAATTATATATACCTTTAAAATAATGTCAATATCTTGAAAATTATTTATAATAAAAATTTAATTAAAACTAAGTCATATAAAATAATGTTAATTTTCTAGCATAAACTTTTAAACAATTAAATGAGAAACAAATAAAGGTGCTATCAGACTAATTTATTCTTTTTCATTTACGCAAACATTCTTAAGAAAGGCTTTGGTTAGCATTTTTAATTATGAAAGGTTTGCTATCACTTTCTACAATTCATGATTGCACGTTCCTTTCTACCACTAACAAAATAATTCATTCATTTTACTCACAGATACTCAATCCAAACCAATTACAATCGGATTAAGTTGGTTCATGAAGCTAACAAGACTAATATTTTATTAGTCTTATTGCTAAATTTACTCCCCAACTACTCAACCTACTTCCTTCTCTTTTTAATTTTTTTATTGAGCTCCAATATTTGAACACCCACCACTCTAGCGACCCCTCTTAGACACATGCCAATGTAGCATTTTTTAATGAATCAACACTGAGAAATTTTTTGGTAGAAAAAAAAAAGATTTGGGGGAGGGAAAAAGACTCGACACTCAAAGCTCTCTTTAGAAGACCCACAAAATAGGACTTGAACCCTGGTGGCACCTGGTTTATTGATGGTCGTTGGAGCTGCTTTAACCTTTGAACTCTTGTGGCCACCAGAGTGATGAGTTTTGTCTGAGCTTTCTGTCATGGTATGCATGACTTTTTTTTTGTTATTAGGGATTTTAATTATCTTTTATTTCTTTTGTCGGTTATTTTGATTTTTTTAATTTTATTTTGGAGTGTATTTTGGTAACCATGGTTGGGCTGTGAATTGGGATTTGGTAGTCATGGTTGTGCATTAGGCATTAAACAAACTAAAAACCCTTTTCTTAGAGAAAAAAAAAATTACAGTCAATAAACCCACAATAAAGTTCTCTTCAATTTTGTTAAGTGGCATATATTGAGTTTGTGTTTACAAAAATAAACTCATAAAACTTTTCGGTCTTTAGTGGGTTAATAAAGAGGTATTGCTCATCTGGGAAAAAATATTGCTTGAGCAATTTGTTTGTGAAGTTCTTTAGACCATTCTCATATACAATTATAAAGACAGAAAGATAGTTTGGCTTTTTTTGGGAAAAATTTCTTCAAGTTGGTTAGATATTGAAACACATGTAATGATGATTTTACTAAAAATTGTTGATATTGAAGGGTGTATATTATATTCATAATGATCAAGCAGTAAAGGGTCTTGAATAGGGGTTAAAGGTCATTGTTGAATGATTTGAGCTAAGATGCTTTGTTCTTTTTTTTTTTCTCCAGCATTGATAGCCTGTTGATAAAAAAAAGTTCAGTGCATTAAAGTAGATGTTAGAGCTATAATCTATTTAGGTTCCAAGGGAGGTCTATATTGATCTTTTTATGCTTAATTGTCAATGATCTAGTTTAATTTTTTTAACTTTGTAATTTGAGAAATAATTTTTAGTTCAAGACAGCTAGAGAATCAAAACATAGTCCATTGCTTAATTTCCCTGAAATCTCTTATCTCTCGTAATAGCTTTTGTCCCTCTCATTATCACTACTTGGTAGCCTTTCTAATCCAACATCTCAACCCTCAAGTCCACAGCTATGAATTGCCTATCTGAATGTTGGCTTAAAGTTGTTAGTCTTTCAACCATCGAGTCAACCATTTCATGCATTTCTGGCTACAACTCTAAGCTTCCAAACATTGCTATGCATACCACATAATCAATGTTGCATTTTTTTTCGAGCCTTTCTAATGTTTATTGAAGGGAAGTAAGTTGCAAGTCCTATACTCCCCTTTGTTCTATATATTTGGATCGACATGTTTAGTTATGTAGTCTTTTGTAACCCGATTAAGGACTTTCACCGTAACAATATTTCGTATTGATATATGAGCATGAAAATCCTTTGCTATTTTGACTACACCTTCCATGCTTTTCATGAACACATCAACATCATAAATATCCTTAAAATTCCTAACATTTCAATTATCTTAGTTAGGAAAATGTACTCTATTACACTCAAAAGTAAATTAGAGTAAATTCAAAATTGAGTTCAACATGAGCTATTGCATGAATGACATCTACAATTAAGTATACTTAAATTGAGCTGCCTCCACATCTAGCTTGCAATAATAATAGGCTTGAAATAACAAAGACGACAATTGGTCATTGTTTAATGGAATGCATTAAGCCAATTTTATTTTATTTTTAAATTTTTACTCTACAACTTCATTAAGTATTTTGGCCTAGTCTTGTCTTGAATTTTTTAACTCATTTTCTTATTTTGCCATTTAATTGTAAGTCATACTTGTTAGTTTTAATGGAACAACTAGATGCCTATAACCTTTTTGGAAATTATTGATACAAATTGTATATAGTCTCCATACTTCTCTTGCCAGCTAGTTTTGAAATTACACCATTACTTGATGAAGTCACACCGTACTATACCAACTTGCTTTGCTACATATTGGTAAAATGTCACAACTCAACTCTTTCCTAAATTTCATAATTTAAGTCACATATTCAGTGATTTTTCGTGCTACAATTCGTCTTTGTATCATTTATAATTGTACATTCTCATTTGATGAATTAAGTTATGGTATATCATAATAGATTCATATGTGTTATTCAATTAGCTAAAAAAAACAAAAAGGAGGAATTAGTTATGCTATTGAGCTGTCCATGTGGTGACATATGTGTGAGTTATTCCTTTGGTGGGTCCTTATTCATTGCTTCAGGTAGCCCCCCCCCCCCTTGGGAAGCTGGAGTTTGGTATATGTCTACCATGCCCAACTTGGAGATAAGAGTAGTAGAAGGCGTAGGACAAAGAGCTTTGGTGAAGAAGTCAAGTAATTGAGCTTAAAATGGAACAGGCAAAAGGCGTAGGATACCAGCTTGTGTCTTTTCTCAGACAAGATGACAATCAATTTCCAAGTGTTTAGTCCGTTCATGAAATACCGGGTTGGCAACTATATGAAGTGCACTTTGGTTGTCACAATATAAGATCGAAGTATGTGTGCATTGAACATTCAGATCAGAGAGCAAATATAACAGTCATTGTAGTTCACAAACAGCAGAGGCAAGTGCTCTATATTCTGCTTCTGTGGAAGAACGGGACACAGTGTTTTGTTTCTTAGTGGGCCAAGAGACAAGTGAAGAACCAAGAAAGAAGCATTGTCCGAAGGTGGTATGTCTTGTGTCTAAACACCCAGCCCAATCTGCATTTGAGAAACCATACAACTGCAATTCAGATTCTCTAGAAAAAAGTAAGCCAAGTCCCGGGTAGCCTTTAAGGTATTTAAGGACCCTGCAGGCTGCATGATAGTGTGTCACAATTGGATTGGAGATGAATTGACTTAACTATTGGGTTACAAAAGTAATATCTGGCCGGTAGTAGTAAGATAAAGTAACCTTCCTATGAGTTGTCTATAAGATGCAACATCAAGATAAGCTGCTCCTCCATCTTGATATAATTTAATTGAAGGATCAGAAGGAGTTCGAACAGGTTTGGAACCAAGATGCCCTGTCTCAGCAATTAAATATAAGCAATATTTCCTTTGGCACAGTAAAATCCCACGTTTTGAGTGTGCAACTTCTAACCCCAAAAAATATTTTAGAATTCCCAAGTCCTTGATCTTAAAGGAGGAATTAAGAACAGATTTGATGTATTGGAACTCTGAAAGTGAATTTCTTGCAATTACAATATCATCAACGTATATAAGAAGTGTTGTGAAAGAGGATCCTAAAGCTTTAATAAAAAATGTATGGTCAGAAGTTGCTTGTGTGTAACCATGTTGTGGTAGCATACCAGTGAGCTTTTCATACCATTGATAGCTTGCTTGCTTCAACCCATATAAAGACTTCACAAGCTTGCACACTTGATTGGGCTTAGTAGTAGTGACACCTTGTGGAACAAACATATAGACATCCTATTTCAAGTCTCCGTGTAAGAAAGCATTATTAACGTCTAATTGGTGCAAGTGCTAGTTATTAATAGATGTTAAAGCCAAGATTAAGTGAACCGTAATGAGCTTTGCAACTGGAGAGAATGTGTCAAAATAGTCCAGGCCTTCCACTTGATTTTAACCTTTAGCTACAAGGCGCGCTTTAAATCTTTCAATGGTTCCATCTGCACAATACTTTATTCTGTAAACCCACTTGCTCCCTATAGGCTTTGTAACACCCCAAATTTCAAATACTAGAAATAAACCACGAGGTAGCTCTTAGTAGAACCCTTCTCATATGTTATTAGACAAAAGATGTCTTGAGAGTTATTGTTATTATATTTCCTATCATCATCATCATTATTATTATTATTACTGTGTTGTGTTGTTGTTATTATATTTATTGTTATTATTATTATTATTGTTATTGTTATTATTATTCTTATTAATACCTTAGTATTACAAATTAGTAGAAATATTATCATACAACCTAAAAGAGTATCTAGGGCCCAATAGAGGATTAAAGCTCACTAAGCCACATACCCACCCACATGTTATAAGAAGGGAATAGAAAAGGAGAATTAGGCTTAGCCGTCACAAATAGAAGAAGAAAGAAGGTAGAGAGAATGAGGAGAAAAGAAAGAAGAAGAAGAGGAAAAGAAAGAGGAGGAATAGAAACCGGAGAATTCAAGCCCTAGAAATCAACTTTCTATGTCTATAAAGGTGTGCTCTCTCCCGTGTCCTTCCTTGTTCTTGTTCATCTATTTATCTTTTCCCTCCTTATACCTAAATTTAGGGATTTGATGGGTTTTGAGGGGATTGTGAGAGAGTAAGGAAATTATAGATTAGATTGACCAATTATCAATGTAGAAGAGTAATTAAGAATCTAATTATTTATCTTGAAGCATTGAGAACCCAAAGACAATAGGAAAAATAAATTAAAATTAGTACCTCGGATCCGCCCGGCGGGATTAGATAGCTGCTGGGCGACTTTTCTTCAAAAACTGGATTCCGCGTTTACGCTAGGCACGCGGACCCGCTGGGCGGGTTCGCTAGACTGCTAAGCGGGACTTCCGTCCTATTGGGCAGATACGACTTTTGCTATTCCGTTCTTTATGTTTATAAGCTCCTATTTGCAGTTTTTAACTCATTGTTGTTTGTTTTCTTATGCCTTGTTGAGTTTATATTGTATGATTATTATTTACCTTGAAAAAACTGAGTGTGATATGAAATAAAGTCTATAAAAAGTTGTAAGCATTATTTGTGACCATGCATCATAACATTTGAGTTATGTGATGAGGAAAGTATGTAGGAATCTGGCTGGTGGAGGCCGTGATGGGTTGTTTAACCTTAGCCTTGGGGGTTATCTAGTTGGGAAAACTCTAATGGTTCATGCTGATCCCATGGAGCCGGGGCGTACTGGCAAAACTGGGTAACCTTGACTAGTTACCGGGGGATATCATGCTAGTGAGGGTGCGAAAGCCAAAGGCATCGGTACCGATGACGCTTCTTATGGCCTACATTTACTCCTAGGCTACTTTCCGAAAAGTTTAGGTTGGTACCACATGTGCATGAGTAGTGGTTTAGGAACATAGCACGTATATGTATCTTGTTGTAGTATGATATGTTGAAGTGTGTTACGTTGTAATTATGTGAATTCTATGTGCCCTTGTTCATAAGCAAATGATGTAATGTGTACATGTGTGAAAATGTGATTGTGTATTGTGATAAATTGTCAAGATTATGTATATGTGCTCATGTTATGCATGTATGTCATGCTTGCTTGATGAAACAAAACGATGCGTATGTCTAGTTCCTAGGCAAAAGATGTGAAATAAATGTATACTTGTAATTAAAATTGTGTTTGCTACCTCAAGGATAAGTGAGGGGGTAGGCCCTAGGATAGTGTTGTGAGGGTCCTAGTTGGATAATAATAGTTGTGAATGAGGTAGAAAAGAGTGAATCCCCACACAGCGTAATAGAAAGGTATAAGACAAGTAAGAGAGAACAAAATGACGGTATTAAGGCGAGTGTTAAGGGAGGGTCAAAAGTATTTTAGAATGTTTGTGACCTTAGACTTGACCCATAGAGAACAACCTTAAATATTAAAAGAAAGAAAAATAAAATCTAAACATGAATGGTTTAAATATTAGAGAGCATTTTGGGTAAGAAAGAGTTCTTAGGTTGAGAATGAGATAGTAAACTAATATAACAATCAGGAGAATGAGAGAGTAGTTAACACAGAAAGTATTGAAGATTAAAAGGTGTAGACTAGACTATAGGTATGGCGAATTATGAGAGACCTAGTGAGTTTAAAGCCATAAAAGATAAATGATGAGGGTTGTCCAAATAGAAAAGTCTAACCTAGCCGTAGAGTCCTTAGAGCACTCACTAAGACATTATGTCTCATTCCTTTAAGTTTCCCCTTTTTCAGGATATAGGTGAAGACATGCGTAGATAGAGCTAGGAGTCACGTGCAAGAAAATGTAGTCTAGTTTACATTATGTTTTTGTATTCTTCTTTATATTTTGTACAATACCTTCGGGTGATAGATGGGTTATATTTGGCATGTATGTTTTTTTATTGTATTGTTCGTATATAATATTTAATTATATTTATGAGTAGCATTTGTATGTTGTTTCTACCTTTTTAAGTTTTTTTTTTAAATCTAGACCAAGTTACAGTAATGCCCCTTAGGGTGTTACAGGCTTCACATTAGGAGGTAAGTCAATTAGCTGTCAGGTTCCATTTTTCTCCAAAGTAGTAACCTTAGCTTGCATAGCTTAATTCCAACACTCATATTTGCTAGCCTCATCAAAAGTAGTTGGCTCGGTGTGTGTGGTGATGGACAGAGCAAAACGACTGCATGAAGGAGAAAGGTTAGCAAAAGAAACATGATGGGAAATGGGATAAAGAGAATATGTGGATGAAAGGTTTGGTAGAGTAGTTGGAGTGTTGCATATGTAGTCCATAAGGTGAGGTGGTTGATGTCTAGCTTGAGTGGACCTTCGTAGTGATGGTTCAGTTGTTGCAGCAGGGGAAAACTCAACATTAAGGTTTAAATATTGCATTTGAGGGCTGGTGTCATTTGAAGGTGAATGATATTCCCAGCTATGTAAGGACTGGCTTATTGTCTCCACTTTGTAAGGCAAAATTGTTTCATGAAAAATAACATCACGGGCACTTCGTAGCACATGGTTCCAGTTCCAGCTTGGCCCTATGAGAATGAAGCGTAGATGTGTGACATAGATACCCAAACACCTTAAGATCATTCATATCAGGGTCAAAATCATGTAACAAATTGTATGGGATTTGGTTTTGTAGTAGAGAAGTGGCTACACGGTTAATTATGTAAGTTGCATGACTCACAGCATAGGACCAAAGTGATTTAAGGAGTTTAGAATGGTATAGCAAGGCACGTGCCACATTAAGGATTTGTTGGTGTTTTCTTTCTATTCTTCCATTTTGTTAGGGGCACTCTACATAAGACGTTTGGTGTATAATCCCTTTAGATGCATAGAATTGAGGGATTAAAAATTCTAGTCCATTATCTATATGTATAATTTTAACTTTTACATCAAACTGAGTTTCAACCATAGCAACAAAATTATGAACATGCAATTGAACTTTACCCTTAGATTTCATCAATATAATCCATACAAAGTGATTAACATAATTAAGAATAGTCAAGAAATATCTATGTCCATGAATGGAAGGGGTAGACAAAGGTCCCCATATGTCAAAATGAATCATCTCAAGTTTTCTAGAAGCTTTACTTTGACTAAGTCTATATGGTAACTTCTTCTGTCTAGGATAGTGGCAGACATTACATATTACACTCTTATCAACAGAAATAAAAGGAAAAAGACTACTCATTAAAGACATTCTTTTGTGTGATAAATGGCCAAGTCTAAAATGCCAAAGGGTTGATTCTGATATTGTCTTGGTATTGTCTGTGTGAACAGCTAACACTTGGGCTTTATTGACATCAACCACTAACTGGTATAGCCCTCCGACTTGATTAGCCGAACCAATCATCCTCTTGGATCTCATATCCTACAAAACACACTTTGATTCATAAAACTGCATGATACAAGACAACGTCAAACACAACTTTAACACTGAAATTATATTGAAAGTGAATTCCTCAACATAAAGGGCATCAATCAGGACTAAAGAAGGAGAAAAAGTGACAGTCCCTGCATACTTAACAGTAACAGAATTACCATTTGGTAATTTGACACTAATAGGCTTAATTTTATGGTAAGTACTAAACCAATTTAATGAGGAGCAAATATAGTTACTAGCTCCTGAATCTAATATCCAGGAACCTGAATTAATAGAAGCTAAACATGACATAACAAAGGCATTACTTGTATTTAGATCCTCACTCAGATTATGGCTAACATGAAAGGACAAGTTGACCTGATTGTGTGGGTGACACTTGTGGTAGTGGGCTAACTAACATTAGAGTGTTGGATTAAGGCTATGAGCTTCTCATATTGCTCTTGTGTGAACATTAGAGAAAAATTCCCTTGCGGCTCTTCATGTACAGCATCTTCAAATTTTGATTCGTCACTTTCAGTATTTGTAGAATTCACATTGGACCAATTATTTTTCCATAATTTGGTGGATAGCCATGTTTTTTGTAGCATGTTTCCATAGTATGCCTAGTCTTACCACAGAATGTGCATATCTTATCCAAATTCCTTCCACCATAATTGCTATATGAACCTTTTCCTCTGCCTTGAGGTGTATGAGTGTCTACTACATTGATCAGAACCTTCGATTCATCATTTCGAATCATGCTTCCTTGTTTTTCCTGTTGCAGCACCATAGAAAAACCTCTATTAAGTTGTGGAAGTGGATCCATCAGTAAAATCTGGGATCTCACAATCGAGAATTCATCATTCAGTGCAGTTAAGAATCAGATCACTTGATCCTGAAAACAAAATGTGCGTGCATTTCACATAGATGCACAATAGCACCTATATGGACAAGTGCAAGTAGGGATTGGCTTGTAGCTTTCAAGCTCCTCCCATAGTCACTTCAGTTCTGTAAAAAATTATGTTACTGTCATCGATCCTTGCTTCAGGCCATTGATCTCTTGCTGTAGTTCAGACACACGAATTAAATCTCCTTGAGAGGATCGCTCTCTCAAATCCTTCCATACATCGATTGCATTTTCCAAGAAAACTATGCTTTGTGCTATGGTTCCTGAAACAGACTTTATAATCCAAGAGTGGACAAGATTGTTACATTTCTCCTAAGCTTGATAACTTAGGTTTGTCTTTGACAGCATTTCCATACTTTCGTCAACGAACTTGAATTTTTTTTTCCTATCAAAGCTCTTCGCATCAATCTTGTCGATGCATGATAGTTCAAGCCATCCAGTTGAGGCATCACTACCACTGAGGAAGGTCCATCACTTGGATGAACATAATAATGAGAGATTGGGTTTTGCGATGGATCCACCACACCACTGTTAGGGTTTCCTAATGTATTTGCTTGCAAATTTTGTGTCATGTTGAGAATAGAGTCTTTACAAGTAGAGCTTTGGCACCATCGTAAGAAAAGATGCATAAAGAGTAAAATGATAGAAGCATAATAAGAAGGATAATTGACTAAATCATAATTTATTCTATTTTGTGAAGAATATTGAGTACATTATTTATATTAGGAGATGATTGCAAGATGCAACACTTTGGTATTGGATATAGCATATAACAAAAGGCTATATTACAATAGAAAGCTAAAAAACATAAAAAGGAGGAACTAGTTATGCTGCTGAGCTGTCCATGTGGTGACATATACGTGAGTTATTCCTTTGGTGGGTCCTCATTCATTGCTTCAAGTAACAGATTATGAGATGCTTATGAAGAAATTGGCGTGGTAATGGAGTTACTCTATCTTGCAGGCAATGAGGACACTAGATTATATTGTGACAAACCATAAGTGGGAAAAAGAAGAGAAACGTGTATAATTAATATAGTGTTTATTAGTAACTCATGTACTTTTCTAGTTTTACCATAAATTTGAGTGAAAAGGCCTTGTTTAGTTTGTTAACAAACTAATTTGTATGCCATAGTATGGTCAATTAAGCTTTACTTGACTAGATATTGGTTGTTATTGATGGTACAATTCATGTCCAATGTGAAAGAATTTGTTTTGTTACCAGTGATGTTGAGCTATAATGGAAAATTTAGTTATAGACAATTATGGTTAAGTGATTATACAAAGTTGGTTAATTCAGTGTGAAATTTAGTCAATTACCGTAATTTGATAAATATGATATTGTAATGACTGAATATGATCAAAAACCATTAAGATAAAACATGCATACATGGTAAGTTTTTTTTACCAACAATAGTATCTCAACATGTCTGATTATAATTTGTCATGTAATGGATGTCATTATTCAATCATATGGTTATTAAAGGTAAATAGTGGGTTAATCATGTGCTTTACATGGTAAATTAAGGTTACATTAACTATAACTAAATGACATTATACTGTTAAAGTTGTATTGTTAGCATCCATTTCTTATGAATAATTGAGAAACTTTATACAAAAAAATTAAATAACAATGACCAACTTGAGATGTCATGCAAAATTCAATTATAGACAAATATGATTAAGTGATTATACATAGTTGGTTAATTTAGTATAAATTTTGGTCAATTGGCTTAATATGATCAAATATGATATAATGACTGAGTGTAATGGACATGGAACATATAATAGTATCATTTCATGTGGGAGAACTATAGGTCTAGTCAAGGACTTTACCCATTAGTCACATAAAAAGACTAACTAGAGGTACATAATAGGTTAACTATGTGTTTTATTTGGTTATTTCGTTTTGCAATTTGTACATTATATAATCTAATGATACCTTTAACAAAACACTGTAAATAGACTTTATGGAAGATATTTGATAAAAAATATATGGAATTTTTAGGTAATAATGAGCAGTTGCAAATGTAAGGAAAAATTAGCACTGATAGATACATGTGGTTAACTACATGTATAAAATAGGTTGGGTTCGTGTAATATTTGGTCAATTATAGCAATATCCAATAATGACAGTGCAATGGAGACAATATTTCTTAAAGTTTGTATATACTTAGGAATGGTTCACATATAATAATTTCATGCAATTTAAGAGAACAATGAATCATTTTGTGGATATCATTGTTCAGTTATATTAAATGGTTAATTAAAGGTAAATATTTGCTTAGTCATGCGATTTATCAAGTTAATTTAGTTTACATTTACTACAACTAAATTGACATTACACTTTTAAAATTGCATCATAAGCATATTTTACTGAGAATAATTGAGAAATATTACAAAAAAAAGTAACAATAACCAACTTGAGATACAATTAAAAATTAGCAATTATACACAAAAATGGTTAAGTGGTCATACATAATTGGTTAATTTTGTGTAAAATTTGGTCAATTGTATTAATTTGATAAAATATGACACCATAATTTAGTGCAATAAAATACATGTGAAGATAAAACATATTCACATATTATGTGTTTCTCCTACAATAGTATTCTAACATGTTTAACTATCTATCAATGGCTTTCACTATTCAATCATATGGTTAATTAAAGGTAAATAGTAGATAATTAATGTGCTTTATATGGTTAATTTAAGTTACATAAACTACAACTTATTGACATTAAATTGTTAAAGATACATTATTAACATCTTTTTTCTATTAGTAATTGAGAAATTTCATACAAAATGGACAAATATGGTTAAGTGGTCATAAAGAGTTGGATAATTCAATGTAAAATTTGCTTAATTGCCCTAATCTAATAAAATATAATACAATGGTTGAATACGATAAAAAAACATGTTTGATAAAGCATGCGCACAACTTAATGGTTTTTCACCTATAAACGTATCCTCCTATATGAGACTACAATTGGTCATCTAATAGATGACATTGTTCAGTCATAAAAATGTTAATTAAAGGAAAACAATAAGTTAACAATGTGTTTCATCTGGTTAATTAAGGCGTCATTTACAACAAATTGAGGTTATATGTTTAAAGTTCCACTATAAGCATCCTTTTATATGAATAAGTGAGTACTTTTAAACAAAAAAATTAAGTGTTTATCAAACACTTAAGTATTTGACATGTAAAGCAAAATTCAATTATAGTCTTTTGTGGTTAGATGTTTATACAAGAAATGGTTAATTCAGTGTAGACATTGGTTAATTGTATTATTATGATAAATTTGTTATGATGCCTAAGCGCGATAGAAATTATGGTTAACAAAACTTGTTCATATGGTAGTTATTTCACCTAAAAATGTATCCTTATATGTGAGATTACAATTGGTTATTTAGTTGATGACATTACTTAATCATTAAATTGGTTAATTAAAAGTAATTAGTAGGTTAATATGTGCTTATTCTGATTAATTAACAATTCATCTACAATAAATTGACATTATACTCTTAAAGTTGCACCTTAAGTGTCCTTTTATATGGATAAGTAAGTAATTTTATCCAAAAATATTTACTAATAATGACCTACTTGAGTTCACCTACTAAAATCAGTCACAAACTTTTATGGTTAAGTGTTTATACAAAAATAATTAATTTAGTGTAAACATTGGTCAATTATATTAATTTGGTGAATTTGTTATAATTCCTCAATGCGATGGGAATTGTGCTAAATAAAGCCTATTCACATGGTAGTTGTTTTGAACTATTAATGTATCCTCACATATGAAACTATAATTAATCATTCAATAGATGACACTGTTTAGTAATAAAGATGGTTAATTGAAGGTTAACGAAGTGCTTCATTTGGCTAATTAGTTTACATTTAAGTCTTCATTTGAGTTGGCATTATACTTTTAAAGTTGCTGTATAAACATATTTTATAAAGGATAATTGACAAATTTTATACATAAGTTTAAGTAAGAATAACCTACTTGACGTTCAAAGGAAAATGTTGATTTTATCATAAGTAGAATAAGATGGTTAAATAAATGTTGATTAAAGGTTAACTGGAGGTATGCATGGTTAACTACCTTTTTTCTGATACTATTTACCAAATTAATGAATTTGACCAAATTTTACATTGAATTAATCAACTACGTATAAGCACTTAACCATAGTCATTTATAATTGAATTTTCCATTGTAGCTTAACATCACTTGTAACAAAATAAATTCATTCACAATGGACATGAATCATATTATCAATAACAACCAATATCTAGTCAAGTGATAGCAAACAAATTAGTTTGTTAACGAGATAGCAAATAAGGCCTTTTCACTCAAATAAAACCAAAAAAGTACATTGAGTTATTGATATTAAGTATATGCGCCTCTCTTCTTTTTCCCATTTACGGTTTCCCATTGCTTGTCAAAATTGGCTACAAGAGAAGTTGGAACCATAAATAGAAGTTAGGATATTACCTGATTACAAGAGTTTTGCAAGGGTTATATAGAAAAGGATATTGTGGATAAAATACATGAGAAATAATTGAAGTTGAAGGAATCTAGTGCTTTCAACTAGGATATTGGTGAATATGTTTGTTGACTGAGAATATAAGTGTAATGATTTCTCCTTCCCCTTGGGGCATTTATTGTCCCCAAATTAATGGTATAGAACATGAATAATTGTCATTTTTTAATAGTGTTGTGCTATTGCATTTTCTTCATATGTTGTTTTTTTATGATGGTTTTTCCCCACTTAATGGGTTAAAGCCTGATTGTTGTAATTTATAATAAAAGTGAATGAAAGGGATTGGGTGTTTCTTAAGTTGCAACTTTCTAGGATACAGTCATTAGCTGAGAAGCCTAATGAAGAGTTGAGGCATTGTTTTTATAGCCCCTACCAAGTATTGATAAAGATAGGCAATGCGCCTTACAAACACGCCAGACTTGCTAGCACATTTTAGGATACATCTAGTTTTTCACATATCATTATTGAAGAAAGCAATTGGAACCTATCAACAGCCCTAACCATTACCCTCATTGTTGTTAAAAACCCATGAACTAGAAGTTCAACCAAAAGTGGTTTTACCATCTACAAGGAGCAATACGAGTAAAGCAGAAGTGTTTATCAAATGGAGTAGCTACCTGAATGTGAAAACAGTGGGGAGCTTGCAGCGGACATCAATGAAGCATTTTCTCACTTCCACCTTAAGGACGAAGTGGATCTTATAAAGGGAGTATTGTTAGGCATTGACCCCTTATCAATAGGGTGTATGTCAAGCAAGATAAAAAGAATCTATCATAGTCAAGAATATGAATTTTTTGTAGTTAGGAATTTCTATTAGTTTGTTAATAAAAGATAATGGATTTCAAATAAGGAATTCATATTAATTTATTAGAAAGGGATCATTGCAGAATAGATTAGGGAGATGGGGAATAGCTAAGTTATTGTTTTCGTTAATCTAGAAATGAATACTTTAGGTTTCTCGAATATCCGAGATCATTTTCATTATTTCAGTTATGTTTTCCAATTCAATAAAGAATTTTTATTTTTTTCTCTTCAACTTTTTTGGTTTGGTTCTATCAATGTCAATATCTTCACTACTTTGGGGATTGGAATAGTGTAGTTTTCCTTGCTTCTATAAGATTTTGTGCATGATTTTTTTAGGTGGCATCTTTCAAATATATTGGTAAGATTGGGAGCACTTTTGAGTTGATGTATTTTTTTCATTCACTATCCATTGTTTTATTTGTTTTTGGTAAAATCTTGATTGTTTCTACTTTATATTCTCTTTTAATTAAGGTTCCTTGCTCCATTCAAGATAAGCCAAGATTTCCTTATAGTAGGTTCTTGTTGGGTTTGCAAAAAAATTGTAAAAGAGAAAAGTCTATATTTGAGGAGTGTTTCTAGGCTATGATCTGAGTCTATTGATAAAAATATTTGGGTTTTTATAAATTTCATGGATACATGAAGTCACTAGTTACTTATTGATGTAATTAGGGAGATTATTCAATCTATGTCATGTGCTAAACTTGTAAGATAAATGTCATAAGTTATTTTTTTGCTGCTATTCACATCTCATTCCCCTCATTCACTTCACTCATTCATTTAACCCAGGCAAGCATTTTGTCAAACACTTTGTAGGCATTCTCACTTCAGGTAGAGCTTAAAACAAGTTATATATATTGGTCAACCCATTCATATAACCAAACATCAAATAAAATGTAAAACATTAGCTAATCATCATCAAAGTATTCCCAAAACATTACAACTATACCCAACACATCAAAAGGTTAACAAATAATGATAGAAATTAAGGGTCAAAGCAATTTACATGATGGTGAAGACAACACTGATCTCCTCTATCAAGACACCTTTGTTGCTTTGCCAATCCCACGGATATGAGCTTCAGTGTAAACCTTGTCGCGCTCTATACTAACCACTAGAATAACAATGGGTTGGAAAATGAAAGGGACCAACCACGACTCTAGTGTAAGGCTACAATTTTCAACAACAACCCCATTGGATGAAAGAGTGAAGAAAATTTTCAAGAGTGGATTTTAGGGCTCTTCTAAAGTTTCATCTTCAAGCCTTTTTTTGCTTTCAGCAATTTTGTTTTTCACAAAAAGCTAATTAAAAAAACTCCATGTAAGTTATTAGGTTCATAAGTCTGCGAAAGAAATTTTTTTATAGGTTTCTAATAGGTGTCCCCTTTTATTCAGGTATCCATTTATCATTTTGCTTTTTTATTACCCTAACTACCTTTTTTTTTCTATAAAAAAATCGTATAACCCTAATTTCTACACTTCATCCCTAGTAATTATTGGAACACAAACATAACTATTCCAAAAAATAATTTCTAGAACCAATTTTTTTTATTTTTGTTAATAGTTTTGGAAATAAATTTCGAGAACATTTTTGGAAATTTCAAAACATAAACCAATATTTTTTGGAAATTTAATTTCAAAGCTTTTAGAAACGAGAAAGTTATGTTGGCGTCATGCACCTGATTGATCTTGTGACTAAGCATTCGCAAAATCATGAGTGAAAGAACCTAATTCCAAATGTTCAAAACATGCATGAAGAAGGATAAAGGGACTACGGCTTAGGTAGTTGTTGGTGTGGTAAGACCATGAGCAATAGAGGTGAGTGATAATGGTAGATGGCTTATGGAGTTTGTGTGGACGGTGCATTGCTTAGTGCACAAGGGATTGTGTAGATCCTAAAATTGGAAGTAAGGGGTGATGTGTTGTGGCAGTGATTACCAATTACACCAACCAGCTCCCTGAGTATGGCAGTGATAATGAACCTAAATTTAAATCTTTGTTTCAAACTTATGCTTGTAAAGTAGCCAAGTTTTGCTTCTTATAGTCATTTTTGCTAGGTGCAGAACCTAGTAATCCATTGTTTATCACCTAAAAGTGAATAACTTCTACTCTTTAAGGACATTTAAGTAAATTTATACCCAAAAAATAAAAAATGAGTATGATTAGCATATGTATTTAACAATTGCCTTTATTAGTCTACATTATACCCATTTAGCTTACACATAATGAGCTAGCCTATGATGGGTTGAATAAGAAAAAAATTTAAAAATTATAAAACTAAAAATTTTAGTAAAATTAATCAAAGTATAACAAAGAAGTATTAATTATTGAAATAACAAAACTTGTTAACCTAAGGACCATACTTGTTAATAAATAACTATTAATTAAGGGGACAAAATGGAGGTTCAGTGACATTAAGGTGCGATGGTGGGAGCTCGTACATAGGCACTGCCATGGTGAACTACTTCTACGGTATTGATCTGGTTTAAGTGCAAAGTCTCATGGTAACAAGGCATTTGTGGTATAGGCGTCATTAGTTGTGAAATGACGAGGCTAATGCTAGGGAATACCAAAATGATCAATTTTCAAATTTTATTCAGTGTGCTAAGAGAAGTTGAACACTACATCAAGGCAATAGAAATAATAGTACTTCAAGAATGGTTGAAGGTCATGACTCATTGATGAACAAGAAATGATACTTATACAAGAAATTATAGCTAAGAAAGAGAGAAAAGAGAGAAGTTTTAAATACAATAATTGATGTAATTGAGAGAAATAGACACAAAAAATAATGCTATATACAAATTGTTGTTTTATATTATATCTCTAGATGAATTGGGTGCCTAAAAAAGCGGGGAATAGTAATGTTGATGGTGACTTGAATATGGTGTGTCCAAATATTTGTTGTTAAGTATACATTGCATGAAAACAAGGCCCTACTTATATATAAAAAAAAAGGTCCTACTACACATGCTAGAAGTTAATGAAGACTGTCCATATTGTAAATTATTTTGAGAAATAGTTGATTGACAAAAATAAGGACTGAAAACTTTTGATTGTTGATGTGGGATGTTGAAGGCAAGGATAGCTTGAATTGGCTTTCCAATCCAATGATTATAAAGTGTTGTAGTTGCCTATATTTATATGCTCTTTTCATTGCCTCCAAGAATGGTGCCCAGTTACTAATTTAAAGTGTTTAGATTATTCTACCATTATGTAACTCTAGAACTGTTCATAAAAAGAAAAGTAACTCTAGAATTATATGACATTTCTAATTCACATATGGTGCTGCTACAACTTTGTAGGGAATCCTAGAAATTTATATCATTCTTTTTAATAGTTATATTATAAGCCTTTATATTAGGTTCCTGAAAATTAGTGAGACTTGAGCCTTTGCAATATCTTCCAAAAAAGCTTGAAATCCTTTTAGAGGAGGCCTTCTTTCATTGTTTCTAATCTGACTCACCCTTATGATTGTCAGTTGTCGCAAGAGTTCTTGTTCTCAAGCCTCTGTAGCCTAACTTCATTATAATTGATCCTCATACTATTGCTAGAGCCACTCCACCATTGTCATTAGTTGTTGCAACATTAGGCTGTTACCTTTATACTATAAATTGACTTTTTGGGTTACAAGTGGAATACAAAGTTGTATAACATAATAGCAAGTTAATGACCATGGGTGATTAAAGAATATTAATGGACTTATCTTTGTAATACAAAGGTGTAGGGTCTCACCTAATAAATATGGTTCATATTAGGTTCGTTATTTTGGTGTAGACACCAAGTCAACTAGAGGCTGGGCATTACTCAGTTGATATAGTCCACTATAATATGGCAGCTACTTCTTCTAGAGCTATTATAGGGAAAGAGTTAAGGTTTAGGGGTTCCATAGTTGAAAATGATTTGGATTTTAAGATCTTGTTATGCTCACAAGCTTATCTCGTTTGGCTCATAAGCAATTTTCTCACTCACCAATTTTAAAAAAACCGATTGAGTTAAATTAGTTCTTACCTATTCTTTAACATTTTTAATCAAATAAGTTAATTGAATTAATTATCAAGTGAATTCCTGATTTAATCGGTTGATTGTAACACCCCTATTTTTGTATATCATTATTTTTCTAATTATTCTGTATTTGTTTTTGAAGAACTAGATGGGAATCTCAAAAGTTTGATCCCTATGGTTACGCTCCTATTACTGGGTAGTACTTAGTTTAGATTTTTAATAATTTTTAGGAAACGAAGTCTAGAAAAGGGTAAAATGACTATTTTGCCCCTAAAAAAACTAAATAATTGAGAAAATAGATAAAAATAGTTAGAAGTGTCTAAAATTTATGTTTAAGTCATTTATGTGCTTAAAATAATTAATAATAATTTTAGAAGTTTTTTTGAAAATTATTAAGACAATCTTTGTGAAATAACCATAATACCCTTGGTTGACTACTGAAGCAGATCAGAGACTTTTTGACTTCAAAGTATTTTGAAAATTTTCTATCAGGTATATTTTAATTATAAAAATTTTATTTTGAAAGAGAAATAGTGAAAAATGTAACACTCTTATTTCAGCTTTTTAACCAGTATTCTAATAATTGACTAGTTAATTCTGAAAAATCGGGAGGAAATTTCAAAATTCTAATTCCCACCATCATGCTCAAAATTTCAAGAGTTATCTAGTCATGACTTTTACTAATTTTTCCGAGTCAAAGCCCGGAGAAATTAGAAAATGACGATTTTGTCCCCATTTCTCAATATTAAGGGCTAACATGAGAAAAAGACTCAATTGACATTAAAATGTCAATTTGAGCTTGGAATCATGTCATATATATTAAAATATAATTTTGAAAATTTTCTGGAAATTTTTTGGAGTTGTTGTGTAAAATGACCAAAATGCCCCTAGGTATCCTATAAGCTAGCCAATATTGGTTTGACATCCAAAAAAAGGTGAAAATGGTAATTTATTTTTATTTATAGGTAAAATATTTAATTTTAGAATTTTCATAAAAAAATTGGTATTTATTGAATTAAAATGGATTTATTATGAATTTTTTAGCTTAAAAATACAAAATAAATAGATAAAATTTGAAATAAATTAATAAAAATTAAAATTAATTATTAGAAATTTATTTTTGATGATAAATAATGTATTTTTCAAGTTTTACATTTAATTGAATTTTTTTGATATTAAAAGTCAATTTTTTCAAGTTTAGACGATTTTATCGGTACCGGTTAATTTACCGGCAAATAAAATTAACATCTAGAAGCTGGACAGCTAAGGGAGCACGTCCACAATCTAGGAATATCTGATTCATCACCCTATTTTTGATATGTGTCCCTAAATTAATTAAAATAAAATCAAAAATAAGATTTATGACATAATGGCTTATGTCATCAAAGTGGACTCCTAAGCCTTCTCTTCCTCTATAAATACCTCCCATCCTTGGTCATTTTTCACACACCTCTCCCTCTCTCAAGCCACCAAATTCTTAGAGAGCTTATCTCTCTAGAAGAATTTTTCTTTTACTTTGTTTTTATGCTAAAATTTTACTAGTTTTCCAACAACTAATAAAGTTCTCTTCCTAGGAGCTTTGCCTCAACAATTCCATCCTCTTTATCAACCACCTTAGAGGTAATGGGGGGAGTGGGGTTGGTTCTAAATTATTGTCACTTTGCATGTTGGTAGGAAGGGTTTTTCCCTAAACCCGTTTAGGCTTAAGTTTTATTATTATTATTATTATTATTATATTGTTTAATGTTAAACTTGAGTTTTTACTAAGTTGTTAATCTGCCCAAATTTAGATTATTAAATTATAATTGCTAAGATGTTACTCTACTTACCTTTAAATTATTAAATTATACTTGTTAAGCTATTACTTTGCTTAATTTTAGAAAATTAAAATGCAATTGTTAAGTTGTTACTCTGTCCAATTTTAGAAAATTAAAATGCACTTGCTAAGCTGTTACTCTGCTCAAAGTTAGCAAATTAACATGTATATATTTAGTTGTTATTTTGCCAAAATTTTAATAATTAAACTATAATTACTATATTGTTATTCTATTAAAATTTTAGGTATTGTGTAATTTCTGCAATAAAAGGCAGAAATATTAATTGTACTGGTACTCAAATTAAATGAGACCAGGAAAACCTCTGTTTGAGAAATTAGGAAGTGATAAATTCGTGAGAAATGTAAAGCAAGTGGCATGGCACCTTGCTAGGGAAGCTATGGTTTGGTACACTGCGAGATGAAAGGCAGGACCCATGGTTAGGTCTAGACGGTATGGTATCGAGTGGTGAGCGTCCTAATGGCCAAGGTGGTGCTCTTGAGCTGGGACAATACTTAACCAACTTGATAACCCTAACAACTACTCAGCATCAGTAGGATTGGTGAGAGTATACCTCTATAAATGAATATCCTAAATTGTTATTTTGTTCCTCAATGATGATGAGGACTGTACCATGAGATGATGTTGAGAGAGGTATATGTATTCCCAGTCACTTCCTAGGTTCTGTTAAGAACTATTACCCACTAATGGAAAGTATGGATCCATATCGAGTCAAGGATAGTATAACATAGAATAAACTTTAGGTTCCCCTTTTATTGTCAACTATGTTTTATTTGTATTGTGTGGTAGAATTCCTACCATACATGTAAAAGTGATATTAGAACAAATCACCTCACTCCATTATTTTTCATTTTATGCATGATTGATCGCGGTTAATGAAGACCCGATTGTTGATGAAGACCTATAGGATTAGTCTAATAGTTTGTTATTTTATGAGATAGAGTAGACGGACACTGCTTTGACTAGGATCTTTTTGATGTATTGGGAATAAGTAGTAACTATTTTGATGTATATTTCAATCTCCCTGTATTTCATTTATTTTTCTGATTATGAAATCATGATGTACTATTCCACGATAAATACATATAGATTTTTTTTTATTGTTGTTTTCAAATTCTGTTAAATTTACAAATCTTCTATTATTAAAAGCAGAGAAAAATTTTACTCACATTTTTAAATAAATAAATAAGTATGGGTTATATTCAATGTGAATGGGTATCACATTGATCAAGTCTGAGATTCTCAACATTGAATTTATGTCATAAGCCAAAATCAATAGTATGCTTATATTTAGAGTCTATGATGCCCAAATTATAAAAGTTGGCTTAACCATAGTTTGGTCCTTTTCTTGATTAAGTCAAAGTGGTTGCTATTCCCACATCATTTTTCGCTATTTTCACCCCATACTTTATTTGTTATTTTTTTTCTCAAAAATACCCCTGACAGAAACATGTTTCCGTTGTCAATGGAAACATGTTTTTATTATGTATAGTTCTAAGATACATAATGGAAATATATTTTCATTGTGTATGAAACTTCAATACACAGCAAAAACATGTTTTTGTTGTGTATTATGACAAACAATTGCATATCAGTTAATAGGACCAAAACCAGTATCTATAATATCAAATAGAATTCAATACCAGTACATTGATCATCATAAAATAAATTAGTATAACAATAATTAGTCTGTGTGCTATGAAAAAGTAAATATAAATAAGCATATGATTACAATGAGTCTCTAGTAATATTTACTACTTATTCATCTCCTTTAGTTATAAATAAAGAATTGAATTGTTGTATGCGGTCCAAGTATAGAATTTGCCATGAACAAGTGTCTTCATTATAGTATCCGTGCCATTATGGCGCAATAGGAGGTAATGGAGCTCCATTCTTCAAATAAACCTATAAGAGGACACAATTAAATAAAGTTAGTAAACAAATTGACAAACTTAAAATGCTAAATGATAGAATAATTGGAAAATATATACTTACACAAAGTGACAAATGTGAACAAATCTAATAACAAGAAGTTGGTGATGTGAAGGAGTTGAGGGCCGACTCCAAAGCAGAAAAACTATCCAACTTTGCAGCTTGGATAAGTGGACCAACATGACATTATATCAGCTAGCAATAACATAACCTACGTCAGGAATGGACATCCACTTATCGTGACTTGCTTTTGTGCCTTTATCAACATACTAAGAAGTCTTTAATTCAAGCATTTGTTCTGTGCCAAAGAGCCAAACATATTCAATGTGCCACTGCTAAAGTTTCCAAATCAAATTATCACAAATTAGAGGCCAAGATTCCTCACCTAGCAAAGTTGCAATTGCCCAGTAATCACAATTTTTGTTTGATTTGACATCAATAGTATGGACAAAATATTCGTGTAACCTAATAGGAAATTCATCCATACATGGCACACCCTTTTTTGAGTTTAGTGTCATGGACCATTTTGCGAGGCACACTAGGAGGTGACAGACTATCTACAACCGTGTGCATTGCATTAACTCGCTCCCACATTGAAGGAAGACGTTTAGTGGATTTCTCATGTGTAAGTGATAAGTCCTATTAACAATGAGTCATTTCGTCTGCAGAAAGTGATAACCTCCTCCAATGCACATGAATGGACCACAACAAAATGAAGCCGAACATATTGCTATATCTAGCAAGTTCGCACACACAAGATAGTCCATGAGTAGTTCTTAGTGTGCAGCCATAGGCATAATTGTTAACACCAACAATATCAACACATTTATACTAATTAAACATCAGGTTCTATGCTTATGTTGATATAAAGCCTCGTATCTTATGATAGAATTTGTTATTAAACATGTGTTTAAATACATTAATGTTTTTCTGAAATGACGCCTTTATTTCAGTGTGCTGCAAAAGCATATTATTTATTGCATCCCAAGAACTACACAAATCTCCTATGTTATCTTGAAGTAACCTCTTCAATTTTGCATGTGCACCCTCAACCCTATTAGTAAACATATGCATTTGTCAAAAAGAGTGCATTATTATTGTTGAAAGAGAGAAAAAAAAAATAGACATATTATGTTGAAAATTGTGTTGCAATACACCTTAGATGCTAGATTGTATAGGCTTATTACATTAAATGCATATAATTAGAGGATATTGTGTTTCCTCTAAATTATAGATTTTGTGCCTATAAACCACTATATTAATGCAGCATATTACATTCCGCTTTCAACACTTTCCCTTAAGCTAGAGCATATAGATCATATGCACCTAGCTTGTTACATATATAACTTATTCTTGGACCCCTTAAGGATTTGTGAAGACATTTATCAATTAGTCATTAGAGATTATGAAGCTAGTGGTAATGTCCCCTGACTCGATCTTTTTTTTGACGAGCTAGCAGTCTACTTCAATATGTTTGGTCTTATAAAAAAAAAAGGATTAGAGGCCATATGTAACGCTACTTGATTATCATAGATCAACATCATTTCATAAACTCTTCAAACTAGAGCTCTTTGAGGAGCTGCTTCAGCCAAATGAGCCAACATGTTACTAAAGCCATGGCCCTGTATTCTACTTCAACACTGGATCGTGCTATGATATTTTGCTTCTTACTTTTTCGGATATCAGATTTCCTCTAATTAGTACACAATATCTAGAAGTGGTTTGTCTATCACTAGGTGAACTAGCCCAATCAGCATCGGAGTAACCAACTATTTGAACATGTCCTCTGTCTTCATAAATAAGGCTTTTGCGTAGAGCACCTTTAATGTATTTCAGTATCTGAATTACTACATCCCAATGATCTTGGCATAGAAAATTCAGTAACTGGCTTACCACACTCACTACAAAAAGAATGTCTGGACGAGTGACTGTGAGGTAGTTGAGTTTTCCAACCAACTTCTATATCTCCCTGGATGTGATAAGGGCTCCCCCTAATTGGGTAGCAGTTTGACATTAGGATCCATAAGAGTGTCCACTGATTTGGCATTCAATAAGCTGGTTTCTTTAAGGATGTCAAGAGCATACTTCCTCTGAGAAAGCACCAAACCATCCTTGGATTGAGCAACCTCAATACTTAAGAAGTACTTGAGTTTACCAAGGTCCTTAATCTAGAACTGGCATGAAAGGTATTATTTCAGGTGGAGAATGCCATGTTGATCACTACTTGTTATAACAATGTTGTCCACATACACAATAAGGTAAGTGCATCCTTGAGGTAAATGGCGTTAGAAGATAAAGTGGTCAACTTCACTGCGAATCATACCAGACTACTACTTAATAATATGAAATCTGCCAAACTAGGTTCAGGAGAGACTATTTAATTCTATAGAAAGACCTATGAAGCCGAAAGACCGTGGTAAGGGACTTTCCCTGAACAACAAATCCAAGATGTTGCTCTATGTAAACCTCTTTGTTAAGATCACCATGTAAGAAAACATTTTTAATATCAAGCTGAAACAAAGGCCAATAGCGTATGGTAGCCGTGGAGAATAAAAGTCAGACAAATGCCATTTTGGCCATAAGTGAGAAAGTATCAATGCAATCTTGCCCAAACACCTGGGTGTAACCTTTGGCCACCAAGCGGGCCTTGAAATGATTAATCTTCCTATCAAGCCCAACTTTGATGGTGTAAAGCCAGCGACACCTAACTACAGATTTACAAATGGGGAAAAGAACCAGATCTTAGGTACCATTGCTTTGGAGTGCACACATCTAGTCAATCATTATTTGCCACTAGTCTGGGTAAGATAATGTTTCACTTGGAGAGTTAGAAATAGACACAAAAGACAAAAAAGAGAGGCAAGCATAATGCAAAGGAGAAAGACGGTGATAAATCAATGCAATGTAGTAAGGGGAAGGGTTACGACTAGAACAAGTACCTTTTCTCTGAGCAATGGGTAAATCAAGATCAGATTACAGGCCTGGATTAGGTAAAGGAGTTGGCGTCAAGGAAAAGTTTGGCGTGGCCTTGTCGATAATATTAAGGGCAGGTGTAAGTACCACATCTGGGTGTTGGCAGTGGTGATATGTTTGAAGAGGCCGCACAGTCAATGGATCCATTGGTGGAACATCCTGTGAGACAAAGGAAAGATAAACAAAAGAAGGGGCAACAAGAAACGTTAGTGGAAATGAAATAATAGTTAAGAGTAAGGGAGAAGTAGCAGTAACCTTTCTACAACCTAGAATAGCCCAGGAAGACACACTTGAGGGACCAAGCAAAGAGTTTGTTAAGGCTAGGAAAGAGATTGTGAACGAAGCAAGTGGACCTGAAGACATGAGGAGGAGGAGTCTGAAGTAGTGTATGAGGAAAGAGAATAGAAAGAGGAACTTGATCATGGAGGACAAAGGATGGCATGCGATTAATAAGGAAGCAATCTGAGAGGACAACATCACCCTAGAATCGTGGTGGAACATTGCCATGGAGAAGAAAAGTTTGAGTGGTATCAATGAGATGTCGGTTTTTGCTTTTGAAAACCTCATTTTTTTGAGGGATGTGAGCACACAATGTCTGGTGAAGAATGCTGTGAGATGCCATGAATTGTTGAAATGGCTTAGACAAGTATTCACAAGCATTATCACTATGAAGAGAGCGTATGGTAATACCAAACTAACTTTTATTTTATGATAAAATGTCTCAAAGAGAGAAAACAACTCGGTCTTGTGCTTCATTAAACACAACCACATACAACGAGAGAAATCATTAATAAATGTAACAAAATACTTAAAACCAGAAGAAGTGACAACATGAGAAGGAGCCCAAACATCTGAATGAACTAAAGTGAACAGGGACATAACCTTTTTATTGACATGATCGAGAAACGAGGTACGGGGTATGTTTCCCTAACTGATACTACCCACAATGCAAATTGGACAACTTAGAGAGGTTGGGCACCAACTTTTAAAGCCTAGGAAGACTAAGATGATCCAATTGAGCATGAATCATAATTAGAGAGGCTATGACAGAGCACGCTTGTAGTGGGCTAGAGAGGTAATAGATGCTATGATTAAATTTCAAAACAAATACTCCTAATTATAAAAAATTAGTAAAGTATAATAATTGTGTTTTGTAGTATAATTGCCCCTAAACTTTGCCTGAATACTCGATAAATTGTTGAAACTATAACAACCCACTGTTGCTACTACACCACTCCACTATATTCTACCAACTCATGGAAGGATAAATATATGAACATACACACACACACATATATGTCTTGAGAGATCTATCCATCTCTCCTACAGCCAACATACATGTCTTTACAACTTACAAAGGACCAAAGAACTAGGGGGTAACACCAAGGCTAATATAAATAAAATATACATCAACAAAAGGGATAGGGGTATAAAACATACTCCCTAAAGTTGGTTACTCTATACACCCCCATCAAAAGAAATGAAACAAGATAAACATCAAAAAGCATATATGTGACTCCTCGCGACACACTATCTCCTACTAGCAGCTCCACCTTCAGAGTCACACCAACACAACAGTAGCAACAGAGCAACCACAACAAAACAACAAGACAAGGGTAAGCTTACAAAACCAACAACATAACATATTATTAAGGAAATCATCAATAGTTCCCAACAATCACTCACATGTATACAAGATATAATCATATGATAAGGAATTCACAACTCAGAATCCCATGATACAACAAATTCACCACTACTATGTCGATATATGATGACACGACTCTTGATAGGTTTTTCACACTAGAGCGACCAATACAGACATATTCCTTAACATAGTGCCCTCCACTGCTATTGGGGAACACTGTAGCTCTAATCAATGGATAGGATCAAGTGGTTGATTAAGATAGATATACATGGGTAGTGGCTCACCATGACACAAGCCTTGCAATAACCGTCCTAGTGTAATGACCGCCACTGACCTTTCCGACATTAGGTTGGAGGTCCGTCTGAGTCTCAGTTCTTATCAACTAACCAACTTATGTGCCTACTCACAACACAGTCACCACTGCGAACTCATATATGAATGCGGTATAACACTATTCATCATCAATCCAACATCAACAATTCAATAAAGTTTAACAACAACACCAGGTAGGCTTACACAGCACCACACATGGCCCGACAACTATTACCAACCCCATGCAGGCTGAAATCTAGCCCCATGCATGGTCAACAGGCAAGGCCTTATCCAAGCAGCCCATACCTCATGAGTAAAACTTAGAACAAGAATGTTTTCAACAAGTGGAAGTCCTATCCAAGCAACCTTCCATCCCTCCTACATTCCCAACAATTCTCACATTAGACGTGCGCTAGGAGTCCTTCTCAACCATGTTCTACAAAATAAAAATAAAATTTTTAATTAAAACAACATCAAACTACTTTGCTTGCTCTATGGTTCATATGCTTGCTCAATGAAGATCTCCTTTCCAAAGGGCCTACTTTCCCCCACAAAAGTTCTCGTTCAACAACCATAAGTCTCGCTCAGCGACAACCAGGGTCATTCAGCAAATTTGTTCTAGGGACTTTCTCCAATTTCTCTCAACAGTAGTTTGCTTAATGAGTCACCTACTCGCTCAGCGACTGGCCACTCTAGAGAGCAGCCAAAACCAACACACGCCCTTTGCTCAGCAAAATATTTGCATAAGAGAACAACAACTTTTTAGGGTCCCAAATCGCTCAACGAGCCTAGTACTTGCTCAATGAACAATCTTTTGGAAATTTTCCAAATTTTCATGAACATTCGCTCAACAAACTGAACTTCGCTTAGTGAATCGCCTCTATCTCCTTAACCATCACTACAACTCGAGCACTCGCTCAGTGATGCAAAGGGCCACCTAGCGAACTACAACCCGACAGCCTCACTTCACTCCAAGGGACATTCTCGCTTAGCGACTACCAGATGATAGAGCTAGCAACTTTCATCGAAAAGCCCAAAAATCCAAACTTTGCACTCACCCACACTTTGAATCAACCCCATAAGGGTCGAATAACACCATTCAATATTCCACAACATTATACTCAACAAATATCACACAAATCACATTAGTTTAACAACAAATCATTCCAAGTTCAACAATACCCATTTTCAACAAAATTCCAACAAAACTCATTCAAATTTGTTCATAAACACCAACCAAGGTAATATGCACACTCAACAACAATCATACAACAAGTATTCAACAAATGTAAGTTTCCCTTACCTCTTGGAGCTTCCAAAATCAAATTAGGGGAAAAAGAGGATATGAAAGATGTGAACCCTTGAGCCCAATTCTGTGAAAGTAAATCAATAACAGCTCTCCACTGCCTAGAAAGAGGATTATTCTCTGGATTTGGCTTCACACTTGAAGAATTTGGGTAAGGTGGTTAGAGAGAGATCGAGAGAATGTCTTGGGTAGTTTTTAACAAACTGAGAAAAGTGAGAGGAAAAGGGAGGCTTTGGGTGCCTTAAGTCCTCTTGAGACCCTCAAAAGCTTTGGGCTCACTAAGGCCCATGATCCATCTAACCATTCCCCAAGGCTCACAACTAACTCAACACTGCTGTTCACTTAATAATCCGTATAAACACCACCAACATCCACATTTGGCTCAAGTACAATTTCCTCAAGTTTCCTAAATTCAAACCGAAATTCCTAAAAAAAAAAAAAACACAAAACCACAACCACACAACAACAATTTATTTATTTGTAATAATTACCTAGATCACATACTAAATTTCACTTTTTGTTATTAAATCACTAAATCACACATTAAGAAAACACGGTGTTATAGAAACACTCTTTCACCCACCTAAACTTCCTCCCTAGGTAGTCCTAACTTCTACTCTATGTTTCATCACTCTATTAATATATGGAAGACAAATCTCCCCCTCTCCTTTTTGTTAAAAACTATTGCCCCCCTCTCTCCCTCCCAAAAATAAAAAACATACAGTCCCCCTCCTTTATTCTCTCATAATGCCCTTACACACACACGCACACACACACACTTTCTTCCAAGGTTCTTCTCCTTCACCATAGACAACCATGGCCGTATGCTACCCAAGTAGCCATTAAAGTTTGTTTTTTCTCCTCCAAATCTCCTTCTCTCTTTGATCATCTTTGTAAGCCAAGCTTCTCCTTCCTTCCTTATTTTTCTCTTATGGTCAAGAGGCCTCCCTAAGCTCCCTTAGCTTACATGTTGGCTTTTCCCTAGTGGGAAGCCACATCCAAGACTATGGATAGGTTCCCCTCTTCACCTTCTTCATGTTGACAATTCCTTGTCCTTTTATGTTGGCTCTGTGGAAAATGGGATCGAAGGTTGTTCAAGGGTTCTACGCATATGAGCTTAAAGTAGTGTCGCAATTTCATTTTCTCTACTCCTATCCTTGACCAAGTTTATGAAGTAAAGGGAAGCATGTCGCTTGTGGTTTTGACAAGTCAAGATAGATGAGATAGAGTTAGGTTAAATTTTGAAATATGCTATCTTTTTGCCTGTGATTGCATAGAATATTAAGAACAAAGTTCTTATTAATTCAAGTTGACTGTAGTAGAATTGTATATTAGGTGTATATTTTCATGTGGCACTAGAATCATAATTTTTAGATTTTTGTACAACTTATGATGATTTTTCTACTAAACCCTGCCAATTATGATGACGAAATTAATGTTGTGAACTTTGGAATAGTTATATCTCTGTTAGATGTGAATTTGGCCTTGCCTTGTATTTCGTGCTTGAAGGTAGACTTGTTTATGAGTTAAGCAAAGTTATAATGGTGGGAAATTGCTTAGTATAGAATTTATGAAAATTTTTACAAAATGAGGTTGTTGATGGATTCCAACAGTGAATTATTGTTGCCACCCTTGTGTTGTGAATCCATTCAGGATAGTTATGGATATTATTTAATTTAAGACGAAATATGGATATATGAGGATGATTCAACTCAAAGGGAAGCCCTAAATTCAAATATTTCTATTTTCTAGAATTTTTATACTAAATATGCTCAAGTTTGTCTAGGTTTTGGAGCAAACTTGCTTTTGTGGAGATTTGCCACATTAGGATCTTTGAAAAAATTATGTAAAATTGTTATTTTCATTCTATACATATAAGAGTCTAATCCCACCAAAGATTTTCCCCTAAAACATGATTTAGATAATTAAATGACTTTCAAAATAGTAGCTTAGTAGGACCAAATCTCGGGTTTCAAGGAAAACCACTTGACTATTGTTTTATAATCTTGATTCTGATTCTTGTTAGTTTACTTACCCTTAGTGGCTATTATTTCTTTAATCGTTTTGCGAAATCTAATTATAATTAAGACACTCAATTTCATACTATTCTATTAAATGAAGGACAACCATTAAGACTTATATTATTTTTAGCATAAAAAAATTGGGATCTTGATAAAAAGAACCTTATCACCTTGTTTTAGAAATGGATCACCCTATATTTGGTTAAATCTTTGAAATAAGTTGTTTTTTTCTTTTCTTAAAAGCCTTTTCTATAGGATGAGGATTGGGGTGCTTTAAGTTAAAAATGTTGCAGGACATGGGTTGTGACATGCAATGCTATTGAGTAGTTGTTTAGAATCCATCCCACCATTAATTAATGAAGAGGAAGAACTATAAGTCACTCATGCATCATATGCATTAATTCCTTTATAGAATGCATTAAATCCCTTATGGATAGGTTGTTAATTCCTTTATGGAATACGTTGAATCCCTTATGGATGGGTTGTTAATTCCTTTATGGAATGCATTGAGTCCATTATGGATTGATTGTTAATTCCTTAATGGAATACGTTGAGTCCCTTATGGATAGGTTGTTTACTCCTTATTAAGTGTGAATGGGTACCCATTCATTCTTATGCATTAATTAAAGAAAAGTAACAAATAAATTAGGTGGCATGCACTGCATTCATGCTAGGTGACTGACTAGTGATTGTGATTTATTGTTGATGTGAAATGATTATGTCGTGGTACGATTTGTGTGGCTTTGATGAATGAGACATGAAATATATGCTATTTTGTTTATCTGATTCTTAAAATGATTGTGTTGTGATGTGAAATATATGGCGTTGATGTGTCTATATGTGAACTTAGAGTATGCTAGATAGTGTCCTATTGGATCAAACTCTTAATATGGATCATGAGTCGTGGTTGAATCTTGATTGTGGGTTACGAGTCCCTTGTGGCCTCGTGCGTGATGGTAGAACCGTAATGATAGGCTACGAGTGCATTGTGTGTTAGAACCACAGACGTATGAAGTGACTAGTCCCTCAAATTTTGAAGATAATAAACTTATTAAGTCTTTGTTGTAAAAATGTTTTTTACAGCGTCTAATATCGTGGCATCCAACGTGCCAATCTTAACAAGCGTCTAATAGACTCATACATGACAAGCATCCAGAAGTAAGTCTATCTCTTAACGACTAAGTATTTAAAGCTGAGACTCATATACAAAGTTCGTTCAAGTGTAAGTCTATCTCCAAATGACGAAGTGTTTAAACCTTTCTTATGCATTTTTTTCACATATATATCTCGAGACTAATGCTTTACCTATTTTAAAAGAGTTCAAATATCTAAGTATTAAATGAAAGATAGATACATATTAGTGTATAAGTGCAGTATTGTAGAAAAAGGAAGTCAATTTAACAAGCTGCCAAGCCGGATAAAGAATGATCAGAAAAGCAACCCTTCAATGTAGTCCTGCACTTTCTATTTTAGTGCAAGAACTAAAGTTACTTTTTTGACTCCTCTAAAGGCTCGATACATGCGCACACATTTTCTTCTTGAAGACTGAAGCTGATTCTTCAATGGCTACTTTGAAAAAGCTATATAATTCAGCTTGAAGAACCAAAAAAAAAAAAGAGCAATACGAAAAAGAACAACTACATTCTTATGATTATTGGACTATCTTGAAAAGTCTCTAAAGTAATTTTATCTTTTATACTTAAACCTTCATATTCTCACACTGTGAGTTGATTTTGTTGTAAACAACTATTTTCTGTTGAGAAAGCCTGGAGAGGCTTAGTGAGAAAGAATACTTGGGTGGTATAAGCAATCTGGGTTGATTGTATTGTAAAGCCTAAAAAGGCCGTGAAGAATACTTGTGTATAACCTAAGGTTGATTAGTAAACACCTTCAGAATGAAGGGATTGGACGTAGCTCAAGTTGAGTGAACTAGTGTAAAATCTCTGTGTTCTTGTTCTTTTCTTATCTTTTCCTTAATCGTTTTTGAACACGTTTCTATTTCATATTAAAAGAAAAGTTTTTTTCAAAACGCACAATTTAAACCCCCTTCTTGTGCGATCTTTGCTCTTTTAATTGGTATCAAAGCTCGGCCTCTTGTGATTGAGCATCTAACGGTGCAAGGGTAAAAAGATCTTGAGATCACATGGATAATGAAGGATGAGCTATAAACAGACCACCGCTCTTCAAAGGACAAAATTATGATTACTGGAAGCAAAGAATGACAGCTTTCTTCGATGCTTGCCACATTGACATGTGGGATGTTGTGGAAACAAGAGACTATCTACCTTTGGACCAAAACAAAAATGAGATGCCCAGACGTTAGTGGACAGAAGCAAATAACAGAGGTATCTGCTTAACTCTAAAGCTCAAAATGCTATTATGTATGCTCTGTCTGAATCTGAATATGACAAAGTGCACAGCTTAAAAAGTGCTAAAAAGATATGGGATACCCTCGTTCTTGCTTATAAGGGTATTTCACAAGTAAAGAGATCTAAAGTAAGCTTGCTTGTAAGACAATATGAATTATTTACTATAGAAGAAAATGAAACTATTGAACTTATGTTTGGTAGATTTCAAACCATCATAAATAACCTGAGATCCCTAGGTAAAACTTATGATAATTATGATCATATTGACAAAATTTTAAGGAGTTTATCTAGATAGTGGAGACCACAGGTTACGGCTTTGAGAGCGTCCAAGGATTTAACAGCACTCTCCATGGAAGAGTTACTTGGAACTCTCAAGGTTCACAGGTTGGAGCTGAAGCAGGACAAAGGACAAAGAAGAGGAAAGTCCATTGCCTTAAGCATCCAACATCCAACAAAGGGATCATCGTCCAAAGCTCTAAACGTAGAAGAATCGTCTGAGGAAGCATCCGAAGAAGATGACTCTAATGAGGACGAGATATCTTTCATATCTAGGAAGATACAAGCCATGTGGAGGAAGAAAATAGGGTCCAAAGCTAGAAACTTTACCAAAAAGTTTAGCAAGGAGTCCAGGGAGAAGAGTCCACCAATTTGCTTCGAATGCAAGAAGCATGGACACTTCAAAGTTGAATGTCTAAGTCTACAAAAGGAGAAAAAGAAAACTTTTTTCAAAAAGAAGAAGAAAGGACTCATGGCTACTTGGGAAGACATGGACCTGTCCTCGTCGAAAGAAAAAGGAGAGGAAGAAGCAAATCTTTTGTCTTATGGTTGAGACCAACTCAGAAAGCTCAGAAAATGAGCAAAATGAAAAGGTAAATTTCAATGACATATTTTCTCTTCAAGAAGAATACAATGAATTGCTTTCCAATTCTACAACTGTCTTAGTAGGTTATAAGGTAATTAAAAGAATTCAATTTACTCAAAGAAAATTATGAAAACATTTTGAGAGAAAATGAAAAAGTAAAAGCAAAGGATGTTCCAGAAGTGACAACTTCCAATGAAGCATTAGAACTGCAAAAGGAAGTCACTCACCTAAAGAAAAGTCTCTCCAAATTACTCAATGAAACTGAAAATTTGAATAAAATCTTGTCTTATAGACAAAGTCTACATGACAAATCTAGACTTGGCTTTGTTAAGAAAGAAGTCTTTAGAACAACTAAAAATACTATTTTCTATAAATTGTGTGGAAAAAGTAATCATGAATCATCACGATGTACTCATTGTCCAGTTACGAAGGCTCCAATGCCTTTAGAACTAACAAGGACCCAAGTCTATTTGGGTACCTAAGTCCATGATTATTCCTATTACAGATCTGCTTGACAACAGAAAAGAAACTCCAGTCATGATACTTAGACAGTGGTTGCTCACGGCACATGACAGGAGAAAAGTCTATGTTCCAAAGCCTCCAACCAAAGAATGGTGGATGAGTCACCTTTGGAGGAAATCAAAAAGGGAAGATAACGGGAATATGTAAAATTGATATGAAGTTGGACGACACCAAACAACTAGCATCAAGAACCTGTTTGGAGGATCCAAAGGAAGAGCAAAAGGAACCAATTGGACGACAATGGCAAATGAATGTCTACCATCCAAAAGATTAAATTCTTGGAAGTGTGCGTGATCATGTAAGAACAAGATCAACCTTCAAGGAGCAAACTCAAACTGCATTAAGTTTCCAAATGGATCCAAAGACAATGGACGAAGCTCTTTTTGGACAAAGGTTGGATCAAAGCCATTAAGGAAGAATTAGATCAATTTGAAAGAAATGACGTGTGGAAGCTAGTGCTTCTACCAAAAGACAAATCTATAATATGAACAAAATGGGTGTTTTGCAACAAGTTGGAAGAAGCAGATAATGTAGTAAGAAACAAAGCTAGACTTGTAGCTCAAGGGTATTCTCAACAAGAAGGTATAGACTTCACTGAAACTTTAGCACCTATAGCTAGATTAGAGGCTATTCGCATCTTACTTTTATTTACTGCTCATAAAAATATGAACCTCTATCAAATGAATGTAAAAGTGCATTTCTTAATGGCATAATAAATAAAGAAGTTTATGTGAAATAACCTCTTGGTTTTGAGTGTGATACCTTTCCTAAGCATGTGTTCAAACTAAAAAGGCTTTATACAAACTTAAGTAAGCACCTAGAGCTTGGCATGAAAAATTAAGTTCTTTTCTTTTAGAAAATGGCTTCACTAGAGGAAAAGTAGACACCACTCTGTTTTGCAAAAACATGCACTCATATTTTATTATTGTACAAATTTATGTGGACGATATCATATTTAGTGCTACTAATGAAGCTCTATGTAAGGATTTCTCTAAGCTTATGACAACAAAATTCGAGATGAGCATGATGTAAGAATTAAAATTCTTCCTGGGATTACAAATGAAACAAACAAGCAGTGGCATATACATACATCAAACAAAGTATGCAAAAGAGCTACTCAAGAAGTACAAGATGGACGATGCCAAAGAAATGAGCACATCATTGCATCCATCTTCAGTAGTTGGGCTAGACGACACATCCAAACAGGTAAATGAAACCACATACAGAGGTATGAGTGGATTTATACTATATCTAATAGCGTCTAGACTTGATATCATGTATAGTGTATGTCTTTATGCTTGATTTAAATCTAATCCTAGAGAGATTCATCTCACAGCAGTAAAAAAAATATTTAGATACTTTAAAAGAACCACTAATCTTGGAGACGAAATAGAACATAAAAGCACCAGTGGAGGATGCTACTTCATTGGTGGAAGTCTTGTATCCTAGATGAGCAAAAGGCAAGGAACAATTGCTCTATCCACAGTAGAAGCAGAATATATATCGGTAGCGTCCTATTGCTCACAAATTCTGTAGATCAAGCATCAATTATAGGACTACAGTATGTATGAGAGTAAAATTCCTATCCTCTATGATAATACTGTTGCCATAAACTTATCTAAGAATCCTATATTACATTCTAGAGCAAAGAACATTGAAATAAAACATCATTTTATAAGAGATTATGTTCAAAAAAGGGTTATTTACATTCAATTTATTAATACTGAAAATCAATTAGAAGATATACTTACAAAACCACTTCCTGAAGATAAACTCATCCATATTCGAGATCGTCTTGGTATGTAATTTATAAAGGAATAGATTTCTTTCGTGTGCCTTGACCATCCAATGACAAGTAGCATCTAATACCATATAGCGTCCATTATCATAACATCATCTAACATGCATATGTCCATTGGTATTACGGTTCGTTTGCTGTAATGACTCATATTTATGTTCATAAATATCTTCATCCGTACATAATCATGTTTTCACTGATAATGAATTGAAATAAATGCTTTATTCTATGTTTGAGTCATTACTATGCCGTAAACTGCCATCAAGAAATGTGTGTGCCTGAACAAACATTTAATGCACACTATCTCTCTTCAAAATTCAAAAACTGCCAAAACCCAAAACCCTTCAGTTACTTCCCATATACTCAAAGGCTTTATGAACCAAACACTCTTACCATCTTTTTGCTATCTCTGAGGAAAGTTGCTCTCTCTCTCTCTCACCAACTCTCGAATCATCCTAAACCCTAATCTTCAACAATGGTGATGGAAAAGACAGACACTGCCATGAAAGCCTTAGTTCATGTTCAGAGTCAGAATGAGGCTATTATTCTAATTGAGAGCCACTTCGACATAGAAGCCCTTAACGGCATAGGTGTCAAGGTGAAAGATAATCTGATGCGATGTCGAATCCTGAATTATTTCCACTTGAATAAGATCATCTATCCAGAACTCATCTGATGATTCTAAAAGTGTGTAGAGTTTACCAAGAACAGTGTGGTTGGAATTGTTCTAGGAGTAAGGGTCACCTTGGACTTGGGGAGCGTCGCTTAAGCAGTTGGTTGCGAGTGAGCTGACTCTTACATAAAGAATGGTTGGGAAGATAGTTTCAATGGACATGAAATGGTGGATGCCACCTTGATGGGGCCAAAAGCTAAAGGAGCTGTGGAGTACAACAAATTGACAAAGGAAGGGAAAGTATACCAGTAATTTCTGAACAAGGGTATATACTACACAAAGCTGGTTCCAAAGATAGCGTGCCTTTCCTGCACCGGTTTGCCCTCTTTCATATGATAACTGTATAGCAGTTTAACCTTCCTCACCTCATCCTTAACAAAATTTTCAAAACCATGAGGGGATGAGGAGAATTCGACCAGATCACCTATGGTGTTTTGTTGGATAGGATATTCTGGCTATAGCTAGTATACCATGTTTTCTTTGCCTTGTCTAGTGGTGAGCAGGCTAAGATTAGAATGTTGGGTGGTGGACACAAGTTCACCCAGTTGCCCTTCGATCACAATAGCATAATGTAAATGAAGGCTGGGTTTGTCTTGAAACCCCTAGAGAAGACAACCTAGACGATGGACGTCAAAAAAGAACCAATTGAGGAAGCACCTCAACCTGCTGAACAACAAGTTGTCCAACAGGTTGAGCAAATGGACAAGGAAGCCCTGTTCATCCATCCCATTACTACTGCTAGACCGTCCACAGGAGGCAACCGTCCAAAGGGAGGTTATCTAGAGTGACGAGGTCTAAGACCCAACAACCTCCAGTTCTACCTGCTCCTCCTGCTATTGCTCCTCCTCCACCCGCACATGTTAAAAGGAGACTTTAGCTGCAAGAGGATTCTGATAATGAAGACCCATCGCAGTTCTCTTGAAGAGGCAAAAGACTACCATTGTTGTAGTTCCTCCCCAACCACAAGCCCTTGCTGTCCAATCAACACCCTCACCCAAATGTCCAGCTGAAGCTCAACCAACAACTGCAATAACAAAGAAAAGTAAGGTATCAGCTCCTGTTGTCGATGTTGTATTTGAAGATGATTTTGTTGAATCCATTATTATTGGGCTTACTGAACAGCCCATGTAACACCCTAAAGGATATTATTGTAACTAAGCCTAGATTTCTAAGATCAAAAAAAGAAAGACTTAAAACATAGAACAACATGTTGAAGCGACTCATAAATACAATTATATTCATATAAGAATAATACTATAAAATATCATACATGCCTAATACACCTCATCTATCACTCGAAGGTGTCGTATAAAACATAAAGAAGAATACAAGAAAACACTATAAACTAGACTACGTCTTCTTGCACGTGGCTCCAAGCTCCATCTATACATGTCTTCACCTGTATCCTGAAAAAAGGTAAACTTAAAGGAGTGAGACAAAATGTCTTAGTGAGTGCTCTAAGGACTCTACGGTTGGGTTAAACTCTTCTACTCAGATAACCTTCATCATTTATCTCTCATGGCTTTAAACTCACTAGGTCTCTTATAATTCTCCATACATATGGTCTAGTCTACACCTTTTAATAGTTAATGTTTCCTGTTAACTCCTCTCTCATTCTCACAACTGTTATACAAGCTTACTATCTCATTCTTAACCTAAGAACTCCTTCTTACCCAAAACCCTCTCTAGTATTTAAACCCTTCATGTTTAGATTTTACTCTTCTTTCTTTTGATATTTAAGGTTATTCTCTAAGGGTCAAGTCTAAGGTCATAGACGTTCTAAAATACTTTTGACCCTCCCTTAACACTCACCTTAATACCCTTATTTTGTTCTCTTTTACTAGTCTTATACCTTTCTATTATGCCGTATAGGAATTCACCCTTTCTTTATCTCATTCACAACTATTATTACCCAATTAGAACCCTCATAACACTATCCTAGAGCCTAGCCTCTCACTTATCCTTAAGGTAGCTAACACAATTTTAATTACAAACATACATTTATTTCACATCTTTTACCTAGTAACTAGACATACGCATCGTTTTGTTCCACCAAACAAGCATAACATACACGCATAACATGAGCACATATACATAATCTTGACATTTCATCACAAGACACAATTACATTATCACACGTGTACACATTACATCAATCGCTCATGAATATCACATAGACTTCACATAATTACAATGTAGTACACTTTAACATATCACACTATAACAAGATGCATATGCATACTATGTTCCTAAACCATTACTCGTGCACATGTGGTACCAACCTAAATTTTTCGAAAAATAGACTAGGAGTAAATGCACGGCCATAAGAAGCGTCATCAGTACCGATGCCTTCGGCTCTCGCACCCTCAACTAGTATGATATCCCCTGGCGACTAGTCTGGGTTACCTAGTTTTGCCAGTACGCCCCGGCTCCATGGGATCAGCATGAACCATTAGACAACCCATCACGGCCTCCACCAGCCAGATTTCTACATACTTTCCTCATCACATAACTCAAATGTTATAATGCCTGGTCACATACAATGCTTATAACTTTTCACGTGCTTTAATCATGGAACATTAGCACAATTTCATATCACACTCAGTTTTTTCAAAGTAAATAACAGTCACACAATATAAACTCAACAAGACATAAAAAGAAACAACAATGAGTCAAAAACTACAAAAAAAAGGAGTTTATAGACACAAAGAACGAAATAGCCAAGGTTGTATCTGCTTGTCGTGCCAATAACAAATCCACCCGGCGGGCTATATATCTTGCCCGGCGGGTCTGCGCCACAACCAACCTGCCGGGCAGGTTGTGCGCCCCGCCCGGTGGGTTTGCGTTAGGACCCAACATGCTTAGCGGATTGCATCCCGCCCGGTGCCAACGCGGAGTCTAGTTTTCAAAAAAAGGTCGCCCAACGGCTATCTACTCCCGCTGGGCGAATCCTAGGTACTAATTTTAATTTATTTTTCCTATTGTCTTTGGTTTCTAAATGCTCCAAAATAAATAATTAGGTTCTTAATCACTCTTCTACCTTGATAATTGGTCAATCTAATCTATAAATTCCTTACTCCCTCACAATCCCCTCAAAACCCATCAAATCCCTAAACTTAGGCATAAGGAGGGAAAAGGATAAATAGATAAATAAGAACAACATAAAGCACAATGAAGGACACAAGAGAGAGCACTCACCTTTAGGAACCACAAAGCTGAGTTCTAGGACTTGCGTTCTCCGGTTTCTATTCCTTCTCTTTCTCTTCATCTTTTTCTTCCCTTTTCTCCTCATTGTCTCTAACTTCTTTCTTCTTCTATTTTGTGACGGCTAAAACTAATTCTGTTTCCCTATTCCTTTCTTATAACATGTGGGTGGGTATGTAGCTTAGTGGGCTTTAGTTCCTTATTGCGCCCTAGATGCTCTTTTGGATTTTATGATAACATTTCTACAAATTTCTAATACTAAGGTATTAATAACAACAATAATAATAATAATAGCAACAATAAAAACAATAAATATAATAATAATAAGTGATCTAATAACAATAACTCTTAAGGCGTCTATTGTCTAATAACACAGGGGAAGGGTCCTACTAAGAGCTACCTCGTGGTTTATTTCTAGTACTTGAAATTTGGGGTGTTACAAGCCCATCCAAATCCAAACCCAAACACAAACACAAGCACAAACACTGACCACACTGTCCGACTACCCAGCATGGTACCAACCAACTTACACCACACCTAAACCTGATATGTTATTACTTGCTGATGATGGTTACACTTGCACCATTCCCACCTCCAACAAAACATACCTCTCTGTCAAGGCCCCCAAACAACCCTCCTCCACTCTTAATTTGACATTGGTTACATCTTCTGCGTATGATGGATGCGCAAAAGACTTAGAGAAGACAAAAAAAGGTGGAATCTTCTCTTTGTTCAAGGCAACCAGCAGAATTTGGTAGACGACAATGCAATCATTCTGCATCCAAAGCCTTTTCCAGAACTAGAATATGGTTTTGACTACTTGTTAATATCTTTTGAGCGATACATGGAAGACTATGTCCATCAACCTTTAAATGCATACTTGGCTCTGCCTCTAGGAGCTATTGAACACTTGCTACTCAAGCAGTTCATCAGAAGGAGGTACCTCAAACTTATTCATGCTTGGCACTTCAATGCACACCCTCCTATAGTACTTCAACATACAATACTTGTAGTTGAAGAGATTGAACAAGCTTTGAAACAAAGGCATGGCCTAATACCGGAAAGGATCATCCACATCAGGCCTGCAGATTTAAGGTTTAGGCCTTTGGATCCTTTGGAAGCTGGCTTCTTCCCTTCACCCTTCGAGTAAATGTTTTGCAAATCTGTACAAAGATCTGCAAATTTGAAGTACCAGCTATTCATTCCTCCTTCTTAACACATTTCACCATCAACAACCATCTGCATCCAATTGGATCGCGTTTGCCCAAGGCTTCCAACCTTGGATGTAAACAATAAAAAGAAGAAGTTACTGACTAAGCCACCTTCCTTGTCTCTACCGTCTAAAGTTGAATTTCACCAGCATCCAAACATTACTCTTGAATGGTACATGGCTAAGCGTCTAACACAAGAAATGGACGAGGAAGATGCTAAACGCTTCTGGTGTCAACTCATGTTCAAATGCAAGCAAGAAGCTTATGGTAGTGGACTCTCAGTGGACGACAAGGTTGAAATTCCAACAATGCAGAATTGCAACTACACGCAGCGTCCAACTTGTGTCTTTCACTTCTTTGATACATTAGTTGCTTTTGTCTGTCCAGCAGATGAGCATTTTCTTATTAGTACAAAAACCTCTATCATTTATGCCATTATTGTTGTCATCACTCGTCCCAAAGCATTCAAGCCACCTTAACCTTGGGACACCCCACATTCACACCAATTCCAAATTCTAAGTCTGAAATTTCTGGAAGCACCACCTCCATTCTCAAATGTCCAACCACCAACTCCTTCTCAACTACCCTCACGAACACCTCTGCCCCCTCCAACTCCCGATTCGTAAACCTCCGTAAGCCTTCCAACAACCCATCTTGCCCTTCTAACCCTTCCACCCGTTGACCCAGTAGTTCAACAATATGTCACCTCTTAACTCCAACCTAGTATGACCCTTCTCCAACAAATTCTCCAAAACTAACAAGAACTTCTCTAAAGCCCGCAACCATCTCCATCTCCACCTCCATCTCCCTTGGTACCCAAGTGACAATGATGTTTTTCTCTTTCTCTATCTCTTTATTTTTTATAATAACAAAAAGGGGATAAATAAAAAAAATAAAGTATATGTTTGCTCTATTCATTGTTCTGCTAATAAGTGTTTTTTGTTTTTTTTTTACTCTGATAAAATATAAGTTTGTTTCCGTCTGCTAAATTTTGCATTACATGACATTCATGCATATACTTATATAAACTGAGTCTAGTCTGGATAACTATCTGATCTGATATTTTATACATCTCAAAATATGCAAACTTGTTGATATATCAGACTCAGGGGGAGTATTATAGTAAGTCTATCAATTCTTGTCTATGCGATACGTTTTTATATATACTCGTAAAACTTAAAAACTAGTAAAGTTTGTCATCATAAAAGAGGATGAGATTATTGGAACCAAAGACATATAAAGCGTCTAGTCCCTCAAATTTTGAAGATAACAAACTTATTAAGTTTTAAGTCTCTGTTGTAAAAATGTTTTTTTACAACGTCCAATATTGTGGCATCCAACGTGCCAATCTTAACAAGCGTCCAATAGACTCATACATGATGACCGTCTAAAAGTAAGTCTCTCTCTTAACGGTTAAGTGTTTAAAGCTGAGATTGATATACAATGTTTGTCCAAGCGTAAGTCTATCTCCAAATGACTAAGTGTTTAAACCTTGCCTACGCGTTTTTTTCACATATATATCTCGAGACTAATGCTTTACCTATTTTAAGAGATCTAATGTTCAAATATCTAAGCATTAAATGAAAGACAGATACATATTAGTGTATAAGCACAGTGTTGCAAAAAAAAAGAAGTCAACTGCCAAGCCGGATAAAGAATGATAAGAAAAGCAACCCTCCAACACAATGCTGCACTTTTCGTTTTAGTGCAACAACTAAAGTTACCTTTTTGACTCCTCAAAAGGCTCGATACACGTGCACACATTTTCTTCTTGAAGACTGAAGCTGAATCTTCAGCAGTTACTTCGAAAAAGCTATATAATTCAACTCGAAGAAGAAGAAAAAAAGAGAACAATACAAAAAAGAACGACTACATTCTTACGATTATTGGATGATCTTGAAAACTCTTTAAAGAAATTTTATCTTCTGTACTTAAACCTTCATATTCTCTCACTGTGAGTTGATCTCGTTGTAAACAACTATTTTCTATTAAGAAAGCCTGGAGAGGGTTAGTGAGAAAGAATACTTATGTGGTTTAAGCAATTTGGGTTGATTGCATTGTAAAGCCTAAAGAGGCCGTGAAGAATACTTGTGTATAACCTAAGGTTGGTTAGTAAATACCTTCAGAATGAAGGGACTGGATGTAACTCAAGTTGAGTGAACTAGTATAAAATATTTGTGTTCTTATTCTTCTCTTATCCTCTCCTTAAACGTTTTCGAACACATTTCTATTTAAGATTAAAAGAAAAGTTTTTTTAAAACCCACAATTCAACCCCCCCCTTCTTGTGTGATCTTTGCTCTTTCATTGTGGCCTTCTGAGTTGATGTTAAGTACGTGTTTGCTTGATTGGTTTAGTTGTTGAATCATAATGATGGAGATAGTTCTTAAGGTTCGATTGAAATTGAATACATATGAGTTAAATATGCTACGCTTCATAATTCTGATTAAATGTGTTCATATGTGCACCTATAAATGGAAATTAGGTGTGTCTTAGTTGTAAGACTAATGACTGACATAAATTTGTAGATGATATGCTGACTAAACCATATATGTAATTGAATCATCATGCAATGAAGTGGACTAATTCCTTAAATGGTTAATATGGATTATTGTATAAGAACTATCTTATGTTGTATGTGATATGTTTTGTATAGGTCTCTTGTCTACTCGATTGCTTGAGACTCTAAATATTTAGTTCTCACCCCTTTATAATTTGCCTTTTCACCATTTTTGGATGTCGAAATAGATATAAGTTTGAAATGGCTCCTTTGAGTTAAAAAGTAGTGTTCCGTCTAAAGATGGACGTCAACATCTTAGAGTACACTGTAAAGTAGACCAATTAAGTCTAGAGATGTTCAGCGAGTCTTCTTGTGTTCACATCGGAGTGGCACAAAAGAAACAGGGGACAAGTTTTTGATGGCAATCCACCCTCCTATGGAAGGGTTGGGTGAGCTAGCTAGATCAGTGCCTTCTCTAAGTTAGAGTAGTTGTACTCTGACTCTAAGAAATGTATAGTTAGTTTTATGACTAAGTTGTAATACCACTATAGATGTAGTAGATCTGCTCTAAGCAGAGTCTATAATCTCAGTTTTTTGTAAAAAAACGAGTCAAGTTAACTTTGTTATTTATTTGCATAAAAAATTGTTCATCAAATTTTAGGATCCCTCTTGCATGGTATTTAATTATTCATTAGTCAAAAATGGGTTTTAATTTATTAGTTTTATATCGATTTCAAAATTAAAGCACTTAAGTTTTAAAAATTTTTAGTTTGTCGATGTCTCATCACAAATTTTTTGAGCAACTATGCTTTTTTTAGATTAATGTCCTATTAGAGTATGAAGGAGTTACAAATCCTGTGTCATGATAGCAATTACCCCTATATTGATATCCTCATGATGCCACTAGTCTAGTCCATAAATCAGTTATCAGTGTAGCCTAAATGGTTTATGGCACATGTTGTCTTTCTTAACCTGTGGGTTAGGGATTTATTATTGTACCATGTTTAAGGGATACGTCTGAATTGGTTACTCAGTTGTTTAGGAATCTCCATGGAATCAAGTTTGTTGCATGCATGATTATTAATGTACAACATCATTTTGTGTGTCCACATTGATTGTTGACATCTTTGTGGTGTGACATGTTTTGATTTAGGTGAGATTTTTTGACTTATATGATATATCCCAATTAATGAAGATGAAATGTTGTGAATAGAAATAGTGTTGTCATCTAGTTTATTTTGGAGTACATTCATCGGGCATGTACTCTTATGCTTAATTAAGTAAGCTTACCCTTTATGTGTGTTTGTTTGTGTGTGTGGTGGTATGATTGTGATGTTCATGTTCGCGAGAGTAGATGTCTTAAATGCACCTAAATCTTAAGATGGGAACCCTACGAATGAAACCTCAAAGTTCTACAACAAAAAGGCATGGAGCATGACAAGTCCACCCTAAAGAAAAGGAATTCACTTAAAGACTTCAGTGATAATGTTGAGTTAAAATGTTTAAGACAATGATTAGTTACGACCAACTTAAGGAATAAGTTTTGTTATAGGGAATAAGTTTTGTCATAGTTTTCCCTCTTCCCCGTTTTGGATATATTATCTCTCATTTGTTAGTATGTATTATTTGGTATACATATTATATCTTATTTGTTAGTATGTATTATTTGATGTATATATTATCTCTTATTTATTAGTTTGTATTATTTGGTATACATTGTGTAACTTGATTCGGGAAACTCCATTTTTAGTAATGTAGTGTCGTAGGGCACAATATTTAAATTGTTCTCTACTGTCCATGCATGACTTTTTTTTTTTTTTGAGTTATATTTCATCTTTTAAATCATTTAATTGATACCTATGATGGACGATAGTATTATTTTTGAAATGTGAATTTTTTTTTACCCATATTTTCATAGTTAAATTAATGAAAGATTTATTTAAAACTAAATCTTTTGTGTTTTTTGTTAATTAATTCATGTAACAATAATAGGTTGTTATAGTCTTAACAGGTCATTCTACAAGGGAACTATGAAAATGCTAAAGCTTCATTTGTCAAAATCTTTGTCCTAAAGGATCACTCTTAAAAATGAGGACACTATTTGGTATATAAGCTAAAGTGCTCATATAAGAATCTTTCAAGCTTTGTCCTTAGCAAAAAAAGTTAGGAGACTACCTACTCTCTTGCCTTAAAAGATGTGAAAAAGTACCAAAGCAAACATGATAGTGTACTTGAAAGCATGAAGATAGAAGATCTTGCTTATAGACAACAAAAGTACTAAGAAAAAAGATAAGCAAAACACTCATATAAATTGTGATAGATTCATGAAGGCATTTAAGGCAACAATGAATGCCACTAATGTTCATTTTTCTAAAGATAAAAAATAAGCTCTCAACATAAACTTTGAGCTCTTTATAAAAGTCTCATGAGAAGACAAGCAATAAAGAACAATCTTTTAAGAAAGAACTTAACTATAACGCAAATTAAGTCTCATTTATTTTATTCAGTAATTCTTGTATATTCTATGAGCAAGTAGGCTATCTTTGAAATAAACAAAAGAACACACAAGAAAAGGGATTGAATTGTGTGTTGTGTATTTTCAAAAAAAAATTGCAAATAGGGTTTTTGTGTGCACTACATAAAAGATCATCCACAAAAACAACATGAAGGATCAAAAGGATAGGGAGAAGAGATAGCACACAAAGGTTTATATTGGTTCACTCTTAACTAAGAGCTACCTCCAATCCCTTCAACATGAATGTGTTTCACTAACCAAACTATTTACAACAAGTATTCTTTAAGCCTCTTCAGGCTCTATAACAAAGTAATCTTAACCCAAGTATTCTTTAACATTGAGCCTTTCCAGGCTTTCACAAAGATAGATCTTTGAAAAGATAACTCACAACAGTGATCTTCACAAGTTAAAGCACAAATACAAATGACTTTGTGATCATAAAGAATGTGAAAGTTTCAAAGCATGTATGAGATTGTCCAAAGAGTGATTGAGTTTTTGCACAAGCTATGAATCTTCATTATTTTGTTCTTCACTCTTGAGTCTTCTTATAGAAGCTTGGGAAAATATCTCTTAAGAGATATAGCTTCTTCCCATTCTAAATGCATTTAATGCATAAGATAGTATATTATATAAAGTTGAGGAGAGAAATTCTAATGCCGCAAGTAATAGTGGCAGTTTGTACCAAAAGATGTTTCTTTTTCCTGACACATGTAAGGTTCATTTGAACTTTTTCTCTTTGTTGAGTTATTTTGGTACTTCTTTGGATAAGTTGACTTGTTTTTCTTCTTTAGCTTGTACTAAATATCAAAGCTAATGCCTAATCTAGACCTACTTTACAATATTTGAATAAACAAAGCAACTACACACACACACACGTTGAAAGCACTTAGTCGTTTCAAGAAAGCATGTTAAGGTTTTATAGGATAAACTTATCCAGAAATATAAGCGATAAAGTGTATAAGATCTTTTATAAAAAGCATTTAAGATAAAATGATTTTTGGACGCTTTTTATAAGACAGATATGGATGCTTCACTTTTGGGAACACTTATGTTTAAAAATATTGGACGACTTGTTTAGCAAATATTAGACGCTCGAATGCATAAAGCGAATAAAACTAAGATAAAGCAAAGCAGTATGATAGTGTGTTTTATGGATGCTTTAGGTCTTAAAACACTAATATCCTACAAAACAAGGATTGTTAAAGCTTCATAAATTTTAATACCCTATTGTAAACATATTGTATGATATACATAAGAGCCTGAAGAGACTTAGGAAGAAAGAACAATTTGGTTAAGTTCCTACAGAGGCAAAGATAAAAGAATACTTGTTTAAGCCTAAAGAGGTTTGGAGAAAAAAAATACTTATAATAGTATAAAACTTGATTTCCTATAAATATGTATCTTAATAGGATTCTTGGGGGTTTGCCAAGGACTAGAATTAGTCTCAAATGTGAGGCAAACCAGTATAAATTCACTTGTGTTTCTCTTCTTTCCCTTATCTTTACATATACTAACTAAAAGAGTTAGATTTATCTTGAAGCTTTTTGTTTTACAAACTTAAGTTTTTATAAACATGTTGTTCTCATCTAAGACAATCCATTCATTTGTTCATTTTATATGTTTTTAAAAGATTTGTGAAAAGTTTTTAAGAAACCCAATTTAACCCCGTTCTGGTGTTTATCTATACAACTATAAAGGCTTCTAAATTTTAACTATAGTTGGTCACTAAAGTAAGGGCACCCCACAATCAATCCTAATTACTTAGTGCAGATGCAGAGAGAAAAGGGAGATTAAAGAGGGCATGGAGGGATCTAAGGAGTTTGTCTTAACACTAAATGTCTTTCAATTTCAGTAGTAAACTTTTAGTATAAAACCAACCTTTTCCAAGAAGTTCGTTAGCCTCAAGATTCTAAAGAATATGTTAAGAGGATAATATACCAGTTCATATCGATTTCTTTACAAAACTTCTAAACAACTTTGGAAATTATGGAAAATGTTTTAGAAATAGGAGAAAGTTAACAACATGTTTATCCCTTTGAAAAAGGGCAAGAATGGTTTTTGAACCAATGTAGATACTGTTGGTGTAAAAAGTATGACTTTTATACATCAAACTAACAATTGATATAAAAAAAATTTCTACATCGGTTTTAACATGAACTGATGTAGAAAGGTGTGACTTTCTACATTGGTTCAACCTTTAACTGATATAGAAAGTCGATTTTTATGTATAGAAAGGTGACTTTCTACATTAGTTAAGGCTACAACCAATGTAGAAAGCATATTTTTTTTAATATTTTGTTTGTTTTATAAGTTTCACAACACCTGTAAAATAAAAACAGACCCAGGAAAACAGTATATGATACAATCATATGAGAGTATGCTAACTTCAAAATATAATCAAATATGTATTAAAACATAATTATGTAAAGTACCTCCTAAATACAATTCAAACAATTGTAAACTCCCTAAATCCATTCTAAATATATATATAAATTTCATCTACAACTAATTATAAACTACCTCCTAAATACATTTGAAACAAACATATAAATATCATCTACAACTAGTGAGAATATATAATTCTAAACTACCTAAAATGCAATTATAAAAGACCTAAATACCTATGAGCAGGTGTCATCCAAGTCGAAGTCGAGGGATGGATGTGGATTGTTGAATATCTATATGTTCATATAAAAGGATAAAATGTTAGTTAAAATAATAAAGCAGAGTGATCAACAAAGAATAATGAGTTGCGAGATGTTAGGATTAGGAAAACAACAGTCAGAGGACTAATGCAAGCCTTTTCATTTCTAAATTAATTCACCTCCAAAATCATTTAATTTAAATAGATGCACTAAATAGTTTAACAATTGGAAACTTCCCTTTTTCAACAAAATTCTCTCATTGTTCTGTTTTAAACTTGAAGGTAAAAACGAAGTGGTGGGTCATAAGATCCTCCACTATCTTTTCCACCACTACAGTGGCGCCTTTATGAGGCCGATGAAGGCCAACTCATGATGACTAAATGGCACACAGTAAAAATGTTAAAATATGACACAACTAGGAATTTATCATTTCAAACCTAATTCAACACATTTTGTTACTTTGCGGGTAGCAATCTCTCTTTCAAGCTTCTTAATTCGACTGTTAAGATCACAGGATACTACACCATCTTTCTAACATAACCATCATATATGTTTCCTTTCTTACTTGGATTTGATTTTTTCCACCAATTAGATAAGGCTAACTTATGATAAATGACACACAATGAAAGTAATCAAATCCAAGTAAGGAAGTCTTGTCATGATTTGATATTTTTGATGTATAAGGCCAAATTGAAAACCTTAAAAGAGTGATTGCCTACTAGACTCTATTATGAAAATTAATCTTATATCTATAACTTTTTTGAAATTTTACTTTTCTATATTGTTTGTAAGATCTAGAAGTAATGTCTTCCTATATTGCAGGGTGTTGCGTCATCAAGTTATCATAGCAATATTGGTATAAAACAAATAGGACAAATAGAATGAGAGGACATTCTATGTGACCCAAATAGAAACTAACATACTATTTGACCCATTTGCTTCAAACCAATATCCCCACAATAATTTGACTCCGCAAATGTCATGTAATATAGGAAGACATTATTAGTATACTTTGCAAATAATATAGAATAGAGCAAAAAATTAAAAAATAATAAATAAGAGAAATTTACTAAATAGAGTATATTGAGCAAGCACTCTTTCAAGGTTCTCAATTGGTTTTTTTACATCAAAAGTATCAAATTCTGGCTAGGCTTCCTTACTTGGATTTGATTGCTTTCACAGTGTGTCATTCAACTCACCATGGGCTAACTTTGATCAAGTTGGTGGAACTAAATCAAAGCCAACTAAGGAAGGAGACATATATGATGGTTATGTTGGAAAGAAGGTGTAGTATCCTATAATCTTAAAGGCCAAATAGCTTGAAAGAGTTATTACTAAGCGCAAAGTAACAAATGTGTTGTATAAGATTTGAAGTGATAAGTTCCTCGTTGTGTGTCATGCTTTAACTTTTTCACAATGTGTCATTTAGCCATCATGAGTTGGGCTTCCTCAAACTCATGAAGATGCAGTAGCAATGGTGGAAAAGAAGGTGGATGATCCTATGACCCACTACTTGGTTTTACTTCCAAGGTTAAAACAGAACATGAAAAAATTTTATTGAAAAGGGAAAATTTTCAATTATTGAACTATTTATTGCTTCTACTAAAATTATATGTTTTGATCATGAATAATTTGAAAATGTAAAGGCTTATACTGGTCCTTTAACTGCTGTTTTTTCAATCCTAACTATGAAAGAAAAAAGAGTGGATTCACAACTCTACATTCTCCATCAATTTTGTGTTTGCAAAAGGAAAAAAAACCTAGAAAAAGGCTTTCTTGTTTGCAATGTATCACTAACCTCATGTTGCTTGAAGGACGCATAACAAATAAGGACGGGTGCTAACCAATCATGCTAACATATCTAAATCCTAATATTCCTTTCACATTCACAAAATTTGTCATGCAAAAACTCTCAATTATTATTATAAGAGAGCAAGAGAGGAAAAGGAACAATTTTGAGCTCTCAAAAAGAAAAAACAAAAAAAAAAATGCTTTGTTGTTTAATTAGTATTAGAGGTGGAAATAGGCTTGGTCGAACAAGGCTTTGCTTAAGTAGGCCTGACCTATTTAAAAAAATTCATGACCTAAGTCTGACCTGTTACCTGTTATATGCTTTAGCTTTAGGCCTAGTCTAGCCTATTTGAAAGCCTGACTTAGCCTGTTAACCTACTTAAAGGCCTATTTCATAGTTTTTATGTAGATCTAATTTCTCTCCACATGAACTAATAGGCTCATAGGCTAATGGAGAAAAAAAAAACTCTTTAAACAAATTATAATTTATAAATATTAAAATCACTGTTATTCAAAGCATGAGACAATGGTGAAAATAGGCAGAAAAGGTTTTATAAGAGTCAAATCTAACATGTTTATATCATACAAGTTTTTTTTTAATATCTAATCTGACATTCATGATAACTTATTTAAAAATTAATTTTGTAATAAGGCCTTTAAGCGTGGCATAAATTTATTTTCTAATAAGTTTATAGATTTAACTCTTTATGTATGTCAACATGCTTAATATTTAGAAGAGATAAATAAATATACAATTTTAATACATTATAACAAATTCCATACAATAATAATAATAACAAAAACCATTATTTATATTTACTTAAATAGGCCATCCTGTTAGGCCTAAAAGGCTTTTTGAATGGCCTAAAGCTTGACCTTTTAAACTAAATAGGCTTTTATAAAAGTATGGGCCTGATTTATTTAGTAAAAAAGTCTGGCCTAACCTGGGCCTGATGTAGGCTAGACTATAGGCCCTTGTTGGCAGCCTGACCTATTTCCACTCCTAATTAGTATGGAAGGGCTCATATTGGTTGTAGGATGCGTATTCAACATTCTTTAGAATAATATAATTGAAATTAACAAATACAAAAATTTCACAGAAGGCCCAACTAAGCTTTATATGGCCATTCTTATTCTATAGAAATTCTAACAGTTTCTCTATTTTCTAGTACTTTCTCATATTTTACATCTATTCAATCAACACAACATATACCACATGTAAAACTATCCTATAATCCAATCAATAACTAAGAACATCACACAAGGCCCAACTAACCTCTATGCAGCCAATCTTGCAAACACATCACAATCACAATATTCAACAATCATACAATTCAAATAAATATCCTTCAACAAATTATTTACATACCATGATCAATAAGAACAAAAACAAAGCAAAAAACCACAGTTTATTCCTACCAATCTTAAAACCCATGAATTTGGATCAAAACCAAAATAGTTTTTACACAAAAAAAGAGCAGAAATCATGGAGTTAGGAAAAAAATGACTTACCTCAGGCATAGCGACGGCGGTAGTGACGAGTTTTGGCAATGGCATCCACAACAGTTGAAGTTGGGATTGGCGTCCACAATGGCGGGGCACACGCGATCATGAAAGTACACGATGCTATCAATGGCCAGATCAAGGCGGGTTTGTCATTGAGGACGGAGAAGGGACGTCGACGACGGTGACATCGACTTTAGACTCAACAACATCCACGGCGTCCATGCTGCTCTTCACGGAATCCACAACATTGTTACGGACAGCGATGACGTTTGCTTTGGACTTAGTGGCAACGTTGGCGATGAGGGTGATAACGCGAACAACATGGAGGGAGTGGGGCGGATGAGAGCATTTGGTTGGCAACATTTAATTTTATTAATCTTGTTAAGAAAATAATCTTTTTTCCTAAACTGTCCTTCATTGAAACTTGATATCAAGAATAAAATAAAGTCATTGAAGATAAAATCTCAATTAAATGAAGGGTGTTTTAGGGATAGTTTCATTAAATAAGGTGAAATTAGTTAAATTTGCTTGTATTTGAGACCAACATCCAAGGTTTTTTTTTTTTTTTTTTGCTTATATTCGAGACCAAAGGAAATATTTGTGGATAAAAACCCAATTGTGGATAAATTGGGCATGTGGGGATGAGCCTACAAATAATTCATTTTACTTGTAATTCATGCAAATTAATTAGGACAAAAGATGAAATGCGGGCATGTTTAAAAGCATCATCATCTCATCATCTTATTTAGCCTAATCTGCTTAACATTTGATTTACATCATTTGGGATATGTGGGTTAACAGGTTTTGTTTTTTGAATAATTAACATATTTATTTATTATACGTGTAGTTAGTTTTACTGATATTTTAAGATATTTTATAATTTTCAGTACTTTTGAAAACTTTTATTATTCAACTCGAGGGTCCATTATCCGCAAGCTAAATGAACGTAGTCTAGACCAATAAAATATTAGCCTTGATAGCTTCATGGATCAATCCGATCTAACTGTAATTCAAGTAACCACAGGTAAATTAATGATTTTTTTCTTGTTCCTTAAAACTTAGATGGGGGCGGCCATGCTTTGGTGCCATAATCATAAATAACGAGTAGGAATCAATTGTGTCCATTCTCATTCCACTAAGAGGTGTATACAACATATTCAAATATGACTAATTATGTAAAGAAAAAGTAATGTATATCATTCAATCACAAACCACCATATATAATAAGTTTGTTGATTTTTATAATAACTATGTTATAAGTCATAATAACAACGATTTCTGATTGATTGGCAGCCTAAAAATTTTTACATTGACAGTACATAATAATTAAATTCTTATGTAAAAGACATATCCTAACAGCTAAAGAATAATTTTAAGAGTTTAATGACTATGTACTATTAGTATAAAAAATTTTACAGTGTCAATCAATCATAAATTACTGTTGGTATGACTTTTAAAGTAATAATTATAAAAGTTAACAAACTTATGACACAATGTAGTTTGTGATTAAAAAACAGTGTAAAATTGTTTTACATTAAAAGTGCATAGTTTATTTTCTCTAATTTTAAATACTCTTACGACATCTTCATACTTCCATTAAATATGGGTTTTAAATTTTCAAGAAATTAAATACTTGTACTTTTATATTTTCTTCATAAAGTATTAAAAATATTTGTAAGAAGATTTAGTCAAAATTAAAAATTAGTATACTAGAAGGATTACAGCCAATTGCAGATACTTGTCCTCCATACAATTGTTATATTGTATTAATCTGATAAAGATGACAAAATAAGTGAAGCAACCCCGAAATTTCGTGGTCATGGGCCAGTCACTCGTGATATGCGGGCCGAAATTAAAAAAAATAAAAAAATAACACAGTGCTGTTCTCACCGACTTAAAGAAATATCGGATGACATAATTGCATACGCTCCTTGAGTCCTTGTCCTAATACCAACATGATAGGAATAAAAATAGTTTTGCAAAAGTACATTATTGGTGCTACTACTAAAGTAATAACTGGTTTATTAATTTTATCAAAGTTTTACTTTTAAAATTTTAAGTAAATTATACTGATACTTCCTGAGATTTTTTTAGGTTATACATAATTCTTTTTTTTTTTTAATGTTTACAACAACCTTCCCGATAAGATACACGCTGCAATATTTTTCAAACAATTAAAGAGGGTTAGTATAATGTTTAAAGGGTGTCAGTATAATGTTTTTCAAATAATTAAGGAAATTAGTGTAGAAATAAAATAAGGAGGGATATCGTGTGTAATTTGAAAAAATCTTAAGAGGTATCAGTATAATTTACTCTAAAATTTTTTATTTATTAAACAATTACTCTTAATTTTGTGATTTTTTCAAAATTATATTAAATCCAACTTCTTTGAAGGAAAATTAAAAATAAGTAAGTCAAGCCCTGAATGTAAAATAAACAAATTTACTTTTTCTTTTTCAAGTAATGGTACTATAACTATGTCAAATTAATTTCTAAATAATTACAAACTTAACTGTCAAATGTTGTAAAGTTGAATAATGAAGCTCTCCTCGAATCAATTAAGTTGACTAAAGGATACATTTGTTTTACTTTTAGAATTAATTTTATCTATTATATATTCATATCAATGCAAAATTTATGATTAAATTTAATTTAAACGTATATTTTAATTATATTTAATAATTCAAAAATAATTTTATCAAAAGTAATTTCATTTAAATTTAAAAGAAATAAAAACTAAGATATAAAAAATAAATTATAAGTATACCAATTTAATTTTACGTAATATAATCTGTTCCTTTTATTCTTTCTCTCTCTCTCTCTTATCTGACTAAATTTTGTCTGAATTTATACTAATTTATATTTCAACTATTATATTTATAAAATAAAAATAGATGTGCTCAATAAGTCCAACAACCTTTTATCCAGAAATTCGTTAAATTCAATTAAGTAAATGTCATTATAATTTTCTCAAATTTATGAACAATTCGAAGCATTTAATAACTAATACAATTAGGATATAGAAATTATAAATTCATTAATATATTTAAAATGTAAAGTTATTTATCAATAAATAGTTAGTTTAAGTAGTATATATTGCGCCAGAAAGTAATGAACATATCTGCATTGTTTGGGCAAGGAGATCACAAACCTTGGAGTCCCAGGAATGGAGAAGGAAAGGAAAAACTATGTAGCTCACTGTCTTGTGCTACCTTATCCAGCACAAGGACACATCAATCCTATGCTTCAGTTCTCCAAGCGTTTGGTGCAGAGAGGAGTGAAGGTCACACTGGTAACTGTTGAATCCAATTGGAAGACTATGAGCACCAAAAACTTCACTTCCATAGAAGTTGAGAGCATCTCGGATGGCTATGATGATGGAGGGCTTGCAGCAGCAGAGAGCCTTGAGGTTTACATAGACACCTTTTGGAGGGTTGGATCACAAACTCTTGCTGATCTTGTTCAGAGGCTTGCAGGATCAAACCATCCTCCAGATTGTGTTATCTATGATGCTTTCTTGCCTTGGGCTCTTGATGTTGCCAAGAAATTTGGGCTACTTGGTGCTGCTTTCTTCACTCAGTCTTGTTCAACAAACAACATATACTTCCAAGCTTGTAAGAAACTCCTGGAGTTACCTCTTTCACAGACAGAATATCAGTTGCCAGGGTTGCCAAAACTTGCAGCTGGGGACTTGCCATCATTCTTGAATAAATATGGGTCCTATCCAGGCTACTTTGATGTAGTTGTGAATCAATTTGTCAACATTGATAAAGCAGATTGGGTTCTTGCAAACACATTTTATGAACTGGAGCAAGGGGTAAGTGACTTGACTAGCTGAAAATTCTGTTCATTCATTTGGTTTTTTCTTACTTATTGGTCTTAGTACGTACACTTTAAAATTGAAGATTTTGGTCTTAGTATTTTTGATAATTGGTGAATTTCATCCCTCATCCTAGTATCTTGAGTTCCATAAAAAGAGACAAAATTCACTAATTATAAACAATATTAGGATCAAAACCATCGTTTCTAAAGTATAGGAACTAAGGCCAAATTTAACCAAAAATAAGGGACCTAAAACAAATTTTTCCCTAGTTGTTTTGTTGGCTAATATTGATGATTGAAATTTGAAATGAAATTCATTTTAGGTTGTGGATTGGTTGGTGAAGATTTGGCCATTAAAGCCAATAGGACCATGCTTGCCATCTATGTACTTGGACAAAAGACTCCAAGATGACAAGGACTATGGTGTTAACATGTATAATCCAAACTCAGAAGCTTGCATCAAATGGCTTGATGATAAACCAAAACGGTCAGTTGTGTATGTCTCTTTTGGGAGCTGTGCAGATCTTAGTGAGGAGCAAACGGAGGAAATAGCTTGGGGTTTGAGAGATGGTGGAAGTTATTTCATATGGGTGGTTAGAGATTCTGAGCAGGGAAAGCTTCCAAAGGAATTTATTGACACATCAGAGAAGGGTTTAATAATCACATGGTGTCCCCAACTGCAAGTGTTAACACATGAGGCTTTGGGGTGTTTTCTCACACACTGTGGTTGGAACTCCACATTGGAAGCTTTGAGCTTAGGAGTTCCGGTGATTGCAATGCCACTATGGACAGACCAGATCACAAATGCAAAACTTATAAAGGATGTGTGGAAAATTGGAGTCAAAGCTGTTGCTGATGAGAAAGAGATAGTCAGAAGAGAAACAATCACACATTGCATGAAGGAAATATTGGAAACTGAAAAAGGAAATGAAATAAAGAAGAATTCCATCAAATGGAAGAATCTGGCCAAGAATTATGTTGATGAGGGAGGAAATTCTGTTAAAAATACTGCAGAATTTGTGGCTGAACTGGCTCACCGCCGTGCTGCATTAAATTGATTTGCGAGAAAGTTCAGATAAAAGTTGTGTGCCGCTTCCAAATTATGCTATGCTAATTCTGCGAAGAATAATTATTGTTGGCTTCTTTAATTGGTAACGAGAAAACAAGGTTGTCAATTTAAATTAGTGTGAGAATTTGTTAGCTTCTGAATTGGTATGTGTTTTAAAACATCGTTCATTTTAGGATATATTTCTCTTGTAAATTGTGTAAGTTGATTTGCTCCACCAAAATAAGAATTTGTTTTCCTATTTTGTATTCACTCTTATTGGAACAAAAGTGGACCAATAATGCGCCTAGATAAGTCATCTCGCATATCAGTACAAAGATGCCAATAAATCAATACCTGTAAGTTGAAGGATCACCAAATGCTCTGGACTAGGTATCTATTAGGGGGTATACGTAATTCCAATGTCACATGATAGAGAAGCACAAAATCACAATTTGGTAAATACATTAGACTTCACTCGACTGTTTCACCGGACACAGTTGCACAATTGAAAAGAAAAGAAAACAAGAAAACATGGACACCATTGACAAACAAACATTTCCACAAAAGCTTGAGCTCACTTTAAAAGAGTTTAAAGACAAACATCATGGTCTGTTTCTCTGGTCTGTATTCCACTCTCACTCAACTTATTCATATGATGGTATAGATTTACTTTGTCTTCATTATGAACAAGGTGGCATGTATTTAGGAGGTGGAACCATACTAGTCTGCGTGGTACCTCCATCTCTCACAATGAGCACCGTATCCATACCCCAGCTACTGTGCCTCTCAAGATGACAATGCATGAACCATACCCCTGCAAAAGCAAATGCATGGAGTGTTAATTATTGTTTGAAACTAAATCCTAATCTCACTATATATGTGTGGGCATGGGCGTGTGCGTGTGAAAAAATTTACCTGGATTGTTCGCAACAAATCTCACGGCAAGCCACCCATTCTTTGGAAGACCAATGGTATTAACTTCTGGTGGATCAATTAAATTGTAGGATTTTGGATCTGTCACATTGTTGAAATTTCCTGCCCCCACACCCACCACAAAGAAGCTAAAACCATGAAGGTGCATGGCGTGATTCTCAGCAGTGATAATACTAGTTCCTTGCCACACAAGTTCAACAACTTCATTATAGTCAAACATTAGCACCCTGGTTCCTGTGCTTGGAATTAGAGTATTGTTTCCTGTATCACCTGTGAAGTTGAAAAAGAAATGTGGCTGATCCGGAAAGTCCTTACTAAAAACTCCTGAAATGTTCCTGCAAATATATATAATCTCAAAAAATATGTTATCTAGTTTACATTGAAGAGCAATTACGTATGTGTCAATATTTACACGCCCTAATAGAAATTGTGGGATTGTAAATGAAAGTATATACCCGTAGTATGCTTGAAGTATATCAATCTGTGGGATCTGAAAACTTATATTGTTTAAGCTTGAAGCCAGTCTTGTTCCATTAGGTCCTGAACAACTTCCATTTGGATTTTGACAAGGTAATTCATTCATTGATACTGTCATATAAATTTTTCTAGTCACATTTGTTGGCACATCGGCAGGGTGATCATGGCTTGCCAAATTCCTCAAGCTCTTAGTAAAATTAAATACGGTTCCCGAGTCATTCACTGCAGGAAACCTAGGCAGGGGAATGGATGATGATGATGGTGTGTAATTCCCACTGTATTGCAGAATAGCCGTTGTGGTGGAATTATCATACGTGGCAGTGCCATCATAGAAAGTACTGGCAGCAATGTAATAGAGACCCTTTGGCTGGTTTGCTGTGACCAACAAATCCATTGTTTGTCCTGGGGTTATCATGATGAAATTGGTGTTTAAGGGCTTTGTGTAGGAAGCATCAATGCCTACAAGTGTGAGGTTGTGATTAGCAACCCCGAAGAAAAGTTCTTCGTTCATTGCTGCATTTATTATGCGGAAAAGATATGTCTTTCCATAATCAACTAAAAAGCGATATGTCGTTTCTGCAAAACAAAGCAATGTTAATGATCAAAGATGTGAAACATAATACCAAAGACAATAATTACTAAGAACTTTAGAATCTATAAAACAAGGGACATCTCTAAGAAAAGAGCTAACAATCTATCACTTACTTACCTATAATTAATTGTTATAGAAATATAATACATAAATCATTTGTGTCTCCACCTATAGTGGACTTGTACATTCGCTATGTATTAGGGACATAATATGAAAAAATTATCCATGTATTCTTATGCAATAGTTTAAGATTTTGGGATAGATTTTCAAGATATTAATGTACCTCTTGAGCAATTATAGAAGTCACCAGGTTGGCCGTTGATGGTGTAAGCATCTGATGCATTGGGCTCGCCACCATTTGCCAGGGCTGAATTGATAATTTGCATCACGTCTCTCTTATACCACTCTCCTAAAGGAACACCAAAAGCATAATTAAGAGGCTGTGTGTGATTAAATGTATGTAGGATTTGAATGGAATTTTCATTAGAGTTACCAACCAATGATAAGAGTTTCTTGTCTATAAGGTTCAGGGAAAGGATATGAAGTTCCATTGGCAGGTAAAATGACAATGGCACCATGGACAGTGGCACGAGTCCAACTACTATGGGCATGCCACAAAAGAGTGCCTTCTTCTGCAGTAAAGGCCACCTTCTGAGTGAATCTTGTTCCTGGTGGAATAGGGCACTGTGTTATGTTCTCAGGTCCATCTGACCAAGGATCCCTTGGTTGCCTCACACCATGCCTGAAAAAGTGTTTCAACTTTTTAACTTCCTATTCCGGATTTTGAAAAAAATTACATTCACAACTTAAGCCATATTGCATTCAATATTTCTTTTCTTTTTCACCATACACACATCATTAAAAAAGTCAACAGGGTATCCTTATGGGGTAAAAAGTAGAGGGATATTAACGTGGGAAATTATGATTATATCTTAATTGTACCTTTATTCTCGGGATCACTAACCATATCAATCATAATTTTTTTCATTAGACATTGAACATAATTTAACTTATGTGTCAATGTAATTTATTATTTATCCTATATTTACTGCATGCGGTTGAGTTGTGCACAAACACTAACAGAGGGAGGAAGCCAAATGATAAAAAGAGAGGCAGAGAGGGAAAAATAACCAGTGAATAGTCACCCCATATCTTCCTTGATTGTGGACAGTGACAAAAGCTGTATCTCCTTTATGAACACGAATTGTTGGCCCTGGAAAACTATCATTTACAGTCAGTACGCTTTTCGTGCTGCACAACTTTGTGAAATTCTTTTCCTTCAGCTGCAACAACCACCCACAATGAAAAACATCATACACATTTATCATTTCATCCTTTTTGTTCACTTTAAAACCAAAGACAAAGCCACTTAGTAATTGGAGGAGTGAGAATTTGAATAATAATAATAATAACATCTTCAGTTATCATTGCTATTAGTACATCGAAGATGATAATGTTATGTAAAGTATAAGAAAAATGTCTTAAAGTTACAAAGATTCTATGTAAGTTTGATAAATAAATATTCTCCTCCTATGGTGAGAAGGATGATATTTGATCACAATAAAATACTTGATGTGATGGACATTTGAAGACATACAACAAAATCATAATAATGAACGTTGCCCTGGCTCTTGCAGATAACCAGAAACCCGAAAATGATTAGTAGGACATTATGATTCTCTAAGATCATATTGTTGGTAGCAACTAGAAGATGATTACTGCTATTTTACTTGTTTGGTATTCATGTGGCCTAATTGAAGTTTTTATATAGGGTAAGTTCATGACCATTAGTTACGGTTCTCAACGGTCTTTCACTTTCTATGCAATAAAATACACATATTGTTTAGGTACCTCTCTACTCTCATTTGAAAATGTAAGTTGTACAAATAGAGGTTCTTTAGATGAAAAGAACCACCCGGCCTGTAAAGGGGGTCGCCACCCTAAGAGAGAGGGTGGTCATGTGAAGGGAGGGTTTCACAAGTTTGTCCAGAAACTTGTAATAAGATTAATTCTATTTGAATAAATATAAATTGGAATATTTTCGTAGACGTAAGCAAGAGATGCCAAACCACGTTAAATAAATGTGTGTCCTTTCGCTGCTGTTTTTATTTTCTATTTGGTGTTATTGTTTGTGTGTTTTCCCAACAATATAAAACCAACCTTTTCCAAGGAGTACGCCATCCTTAAGATTCTAATGAATATGTTAAGAGGATAATGAACAATTTCATATCGATTTCTTTACAAAATTTCTAGACAACTTTGGTTACTAGAATTATAGAAATGTTTTAGAAATAGGAGAAAGTTAATGACATGTTTATCCCTTTGAAAAAGGACAAGAAGGGTTATCAATTTGGTTTTGTTAGGTTCATGGATGTTCTTGATCTTGAACATTTGGAGAAATAGTTGGATAACATTTTTATTAGCTCCTACAAATTGACAATTAGCTTGGCAAAGTACATTCTCACTCATATGTCTCAACAGTAGAAATTGAGGCCAAAGAATAAAGCTCAATGGATGTAGGATAATAATCAATATGAGATGAAATAGTTGCATGTGAAGTCATATGTCCAAGTGGTGAAATATGGCAAACACTATAGTGGAAAAAATAGAATCAGAAATAGGAGTTTCTATCTCTAAAATTTATAATTTTCAAAATGAAATATATTAGACATAATTAGAGACGAAATGATATCTGTCACTAGAACTGGTGTCACAAAATATTTAGTGATGAAAATGTGTTTTGGAGTCATTGGTAATTAGAAAATATATATATATATATATATATATATATATTCTCTAAAAGAGAAGTGTCTATCTCTAATTAAAGACACTATAAATTTTGTCTTTAAATTTAATGGAAGTTTAATCCATACCTTGGCTTCTAAATTTCACCTTTAATTTTTTTTTTTTAATTTTTCTAAAAACTAGATGAATTTTTGATTGATTGTTTGGTAGTGTACATTGAAAAGATAAATGCTCAAAAAGTTTGGTGTAATATCAATTATAGATGATTTTTGTAACATACAGGAGAGGCATATTTTGTAGATTAATAATATAATCAATGTTTTGAAATATATAATTATAAATATTTTATATGAAATTTGATGCATATATATTTATCGAATAAACTTTATTTTTTTTATAGTTGGCCCCCCTTAACATATAATTTTGGCTCTGTCCTTGTTCACATACACACACACATATAGGACCATATCATGTGAGAATACGATTATGAGAAATGAGAACAACTAATATGGGGTCATTAGATTAAATTAAAGAACCAAATTAGATTCTAAAATTAAAATAGTCATGTGATCATACTCCTACTTCCCAGTCCTTACAAATATAAAATATTAGATTATATTTGAATGGTGAAGATTAAATAAAATGCACATGACTTTTTAAGTAATCATGTGACCACTAACTAATTTTTAATCTTGATCATCCATATGTGGTTGTGTAACTCAGATTTATAATTATCATTTCTCACAATAAAAAAAATTATTTGATACATCTACTTAAGGCTTGCAATGAACCAAATCAACTTGAAATTCGATTTGATAATTGATTCATTGAACTTGGTTTATAAACCAAATAAGCTAAACTTGAGCTATGTATAGTTTGACTCATTTAATTCATGAACTAGCTCGATAAATAAATAAATAAATAAATAATATATATATATATATATATATTAAATTCATATAATTAATTTCATATTAATTTTATTTTTGTATGAAATAAATATATAAATAAAAATATGTAACATAATCATAATTTTGAATCAAATTGAGCTAACAAACTGAATTAAGCTATTTGCGAGCTTAAAATGGAGTTCAAACTAAAAAAAGGATTTATATCAAACTTAAGTCAAACTTCGAATTGAACCAATTCTTATTGAGTTGAGTCAAACTAGTTCAGCTTAACTCAACTTGGCTCATTTTTAGCCTATATATAAATCAAAAAATAACATGTACAAAAGCATCAAACTTTAATCAATGAAGAAATCTACACTCTCACGTCAAGTTGAACGAAAACTGCCAATCTATTATCAAAATAATTGAATGAAAAACTACCGGTCTATTATCAAAATCATTGAATGAAAACTGCTAATCTATTATCAAAATCGGTGGATGAAAACTACCAGTCTATTACAAATGCATGTCGTCATCTTGTAAAGATAGCAACAAGCTAATTTTACTGAATAAGATACACATATGAAGGTTAAGAAAATGAACTAAACGGTAATATTTGCCCCAAAGTTAAAATAAATTTGAGGAAAATTATTACAACTTATACTAATATAATATGTCACAAATTCTTTAAAATTATGAAAAACATTATAAAAATAATTTGTGAATCAAGACACATAGTCATTTATATTTTTTTAATTTGACATAGGGTGTCCAAAATTCATAAATTAATTGTGATAGATGAAATTTTAATAAAAAAAGAAACAATTTTTTGTTTTGGTATACAATGTTAATAATCTGGTATAAACTATTTAAGTCTCATCACTAGGAGTGTCAAAATTATTAGTACTTGTGGATGAACACCCAATTGTGGATAAATTGGGCATGTGGGCATGAGCCTACAAATAGTTCGTTTTACTTGTAATTCATGCAAATTGATTAGGACAAGATAAAATGCAGGCATGTTTAAACGCGTCATCGTCTTATTTAGCCTAATCTGCTTAACATGTGATTTACATCATTTGGAATATGTAGGTTAACAGATTTTGTTGTTTGAATAATTGGCATATTTATTGTACGTTTAGTTAATTTTACTGATAATTTAAGATATTTTATAATTTTCAGTACTTTTGAAAACTTTTATTACTCAACTTAAGGATCACTCCATTATGTGCAAGCTAAATGAGCGTAGTCCACAGCAATAAAATATTAGCCTTGATGGCTTCATGAATCAACCCAATCTAATTGTAATTAGTTTAGTTCAAAAAATTCTAGTGTGGACCGGCTAGCCAAATGATGTACAATGAACTGCATATATTAACGTCAGATTTAGAAATATAAAATTGAACGGTAGAGATGACTTCAGTGCAACCGTTTGTACCAGTTATATCTAATTTTAATTATTTTTTTATAATATTTATTATTTTACATATTTGCCCCTACCTTTGTTTCTGTCGGATATGCCTTCAATTCCCGACTTCCACGCGGACTGTTAGGATGGGTCTAAGAAGGCCCAATAAAAAAAAAAATTAAGTGTCTCAAGAATTTTATAGGATGGTCTTAAAATATTAGGATATCATTTATAATGTTATTTAGTTTTTATTTTAATTTCCCTAAACTAGGATGACGCCACTTGTATGGTAATTATTCCTTGTAGACTCCTATTTAGTGTAAGGTTTCCACTTTGTATTGATCAATGAATGAAGAAACGAATATTTTCCCTTTTAGCTTGTTCAGTATTCTCTAGTTTAGGTCATTTAAAGTAGCTGTAGTTTTTGCTCTCTAACACGGACCTAACGTTGTCATCTCATGACGACTTCCACTTTTGGCAATTCATGATCGTCAAATCCATAGTGGGGTCCATGGAGCACACGACAATGTTCCCTATCGACACCGTCAAGACCTGCATGCATGCCTTGGGCTCGTACCCCATCAAATTCGTCACAGTTGTCAGGCCCTTTACTCCAATCTCTAGTCGGAGGTCCCGTCTACCCTCTATTGCAACGTCGACGTCGAACTTGCAAGCAGTGCCTCTTTAAGGGGAACCCTAACAATGCCGTCTCTAACGTCTGCAACCACCATCTTCCTCACTCTCAGGGATCATTTGGATTTCACCACATAGTATCTCGTGGTAGCAAGAACACCACCCATGAACTTAAGCTACATGGCACGATGATGTATATGTAAAAGGAGCTTATCTTTATAACAGCGATAACGAGGCATTTATATGTCACAGAGATGCACAAGATGATTGACTTGTCTCAAATGTTTGTTAAGTTGGTGGCAGCTTCATATCCAAGATCAAATTCCAAAATAATTTCTATTGTTTTCTCGAGTATGTTCCAGCTAAAAATTGATTAATCGATTATGCATCATTGCGAGGAGGCAGAGGAAGGAGCAAAGGCTGGGCTTGATGCGGCCGAGACATGCAAGGCAAGTGTGAACAAGGTTGGTGGCTAAGGCGCAGCAAGAGAGGAGGGCTTGGCATCAATTTAATGAAGGATATAAAAGTCAATTAATATTTAAAAAACTGAACAACCTCTTATGTACGGTAAAAAAAAAAAAAAAGGTGGATCACTATGAACCACATGGAAGCATGGTTCACGCTAGAATCGGTCTTTTTTTTTCCTATACCTTAAAACTTAGATGGGGGCGGCCATGTTTTGTGTAACACCCTAATTTTCCCTTCCCTAATTTTTTATTTTCCAATATTTTTTATCTTTGTACCGAATAATGATCTCAAAATTTTGACTGTGTTGTTCTGTTCGAAATGTTGAAAAACTTTTAGCCCAGATTTTTAATAAATATTTTCCAAGCCAAAATCAAGTGAAAAGACCATTTTACCCCTAAAATCTCTAAGTTAGTTAAAAATAGGTGAAAATGATTAAGAATTAGAAAAAAAAATTATATTTAGGCTTAAATTCATGTTTAGAATAATAAAATATATTTTTTTGAATTTTTAAGATTTTCTAAAATTCTCGCATGAAATAACCAAAATGCCCTTAAAGGCAAAAAAAAAAAAAAAGCCGAAACAGGGACTTTTTGTTATTCAAAGTTTACAAAAAAATTCTCTAGACCATATTTTTGTATAAAATTAATTTTTCTAAAGTTAATTTATAATTTTTAGATTTTAATAAATTAAAACCTATTTACGGTAGAATTTTAGCTTAGAAATGTATAAGTTTAATAAATAATTGTAAAAGAAAAAACTTAGGAGATAAAATTTTTGTCAATTTTCCTACATGGGCTAGCAATTTGGACATCCAAATGTGGGCTAAAATGGGCCTCCTTTAGTGAGCCCAAAATCTAAGTCCAAGTTCAAATTAAATAGAATTTAAAATTAAGGTGAAAATGACATATTATTTTAATATTTAGTTACTTATGGATAAGCACAAGTTCCCTGAGGATAAGTATTAGTTTCTTATGAATAAATATTAGTTTCTTAGATATAAGGTTATGGATAATTACAAATCTTCTTAAATTTAGTAAATCTTGGATAAGATTTGCTAGCCCACCAAAATTGTCTATATAAAGGCCAAGGCTCCTCACATTTTCTCATTCATTTTCTCACTCCCTCTCTCTCTCCCTTGGGTTGGACGGACTCCCTTTCTCTAAAAATTTTCTCCTAGCTTCCATCTTGTTGGATTTAAGGCCTTGAACATAGTGGAGCCTCCATTGAAGCCTAAGTCTTCAAGCTTTGATCAAGTCCTTCACCATCACCAAGGTAAGGGAGGAGTGGGGATTACCTCTTTTTATTCATTTACACAAAAGCTTGTGGAAGAGATTTGGCCCCCAAATCTCATTTAGTTTCATTTTCTCCTTATTTGCATATGTTGTTTATGATAATTTCTATGACTACATATTTTATATAATGATCTTGTGATGGTTTATTGTGTTGAGATTATTTTGTGGTGATTATTATTAATATGTTGTATTTTTAGGATTTAATCTATTAGATTTGATTCTAACCATGGGTTGTAAATATTAACCAATTTATTTATTACATTAATCGGTTAAAATTAATTATATCTCTGATTTATAATTTTTAAATGGTTTAATTAGTAATTTAATCGACTAGTTTTAGTTAAAAATTAATTTTTATCGGTTTATTGTATTTAAACAAATAATTAATCAGTCAAAATTAAATAGAATCTGAAAAATAGTTATTTAACCGGTTTATTGTAATTTAAAGAAAGATTTGATATATTGTTTGAATGATTTAATTAGTGATTAGGTTATTTAAATTTTTATTTCACTATATAATATACTCAGGTAATATTAATATTAATATTATTATTATTATTATTAATCAGTTAGAATAAAATTTTATTCTACTTTAGAAATTTTAAACGGGTTAATGATTGATTTAACCAGTTATCTTAACTTTTTCAGTATCATATTTATTATTATAAAATTTATTAAGTTATATATATATATATATATATATTGTTAATATATTGTTAAAATTAGGTAACAGTATTTGGATATGTTGTAAAACTATTAAAATAGTATCTTAATATACTGTTAATTCATTAAAAGCAATATTTATATATATGTTAAAAATATAAATTACATATAAGTATATATATATATTTAAAGTTTAGTATATACGTATATTTAGAACTCTATTTAATATGTTGTAACGAGTGTATAATAAAAATAAATTTAAGATATTATAAAATAAATGTGTATACAGTTTCTATAAAAATAACTTTTAAAACATATATAAATACATATTTCGGCAATATAAAAATAAACGAGATGTCATTATTAAAACTATATATATTGCCGTTTTAATAAGAGAAAAATAAAATAATAATTTATAAGTACATTTAGATTTTGAAATAAATTAGTAAATTATAAGAAAATTTATAAAAAGGTTAACGGTTTTATAGAAAAATATTTAATAAAATTTATTATAAAAAGAATTATAGTAAATTTTGACAATTTATATCCAAATTGCATATTTTATAAATAATTAGATTTTTTAAATAATGTTAATTTAATTTAGTTGTATGAATTTGAAAATTTAAAACTAAAAAATAAAATAAGTTATGTATTTTAAATTAGAAATTTTAAAAAAAAAGTTAAAAGATTTATATTAAACTATTGAGAATAAATTTATTTTCCTATGGCTTTGTGATTGACGAATTGAGATAATTGTGTTCTTAAAGTCTGTGACAATGCCTACTCAGAAAGATATTGGTAGTTAAGTACCAAATTGTAGAGAAAATTTTGCCAGATATTCTAGAGAGATATTGTGTAAAATATTATTGAATCTTTACCAAATATTCTGGAGAGACATTGTGTAAAATATTATTGAGTCTGACATGCACTGATGAAATATAATGAGTCTATGGAATTGATGACCATTTTGTAAGACAATGTGTGCCTACGAAATAGGAAGTTACAGTTTGGTATACTGTGGGATAAAGGCAAGGACCATTGATAAGGTCTAGAGGATATTAGAATCGAGTTATGAAAGTCCTATGGTCAGGGTAACTCCCTAAATGTCAGGACAATCACGTAACCGACTTGATAACCCTGACACCTGCTCACCATCACCAAGATTGGTGTAGTATATACCCCCTAAGGAGCTGCGCGCTCATTTCTTGAGATAGATGATGATGATGATGATGATGTTGGTACCATGATGAGCACAATACGAGCTCCCAGTCACTTCCCAGGATGGATGATGATTGATGATAATCATTAGTTGGGATATGGATCCATATGAGTTGTGAAACTCTGGGTTGTTTTATAATGACTTAAAGTCAGACCCTAGGTTCCCCATTGCATTTGTTTGCCAACAACTTATTTGTTTTATAGGTTATGGATTGGTCCTAGAAACCTTTTGTGAAAATGATTTGAGGTTATATATATCCTCACTCCTTTGCTTTGTTTCTTTGCTTTGTATATGTGTTCGTGGCATATTATGAAGATGGAGGATGCTGATGTCAAGGATGCTGAGACCGGGAAGAATTCAAAGGAAGGTAATGCCAAAGAAGAATTATCACAACTACAGTATAAACTTTATGTTCTGTTTTAGGATAAGGGTGAGATTCTGTATAGTCACTGCTCTAACTTAGGTCCTTTTTGAAAAGTAATTATTTATTTCTCTAATCATGTATTTATTCTATAATGAAGTTTAAAGTAATCATATTGATAACAGTGATGTATGTTTATTGTTGGAATGTATGATGTTTACATCTACCTTGAACATATTTTGTTTTATAATTCCAGAATTACATCGAAAAAGATTTTTTTTAATAGAAAAAAATGTCTCTCAATTTAATTAAAATAAATCTAATAAATTGTGGGAATAAGTGTCAATGTGATTAAGTGTCACACTTTGGTGCCATAAAATAATGAGTAGGAATCGATTGTATCCTATCTCATTCTACTAAGAAATGTATACAATATATTCACAAATGGCTAAAGAGAAAATAGGCTATACACTGATAGTTTAAAGTAATTTTACACTATTATTCAATCATAAACTATTATGTATGGTAAGTTTGTTGACTTTTACTGTAACACCCCAATGTTTTTCCTTCTAAACAATATGTATTATTATCAGTATTAAAATTATTTTCTATTTTGTTTTATTTTTAATAGAATGATATTTTGAAAAAAAGAGATATTAGGCCTTTAAAATTGGGTTTTGTGATAAAAATGTTTTAAAAGTTTTGAAGACCCTTGTGTTGGGCTTAGTCTCCATAAGCCAAAGTTATCTTTAAAAGTCCCTTAGGTTTCTTAAAACCTAACCATTTCCCTTATTCTCTTTTACCTCTTTGGAGATACTGTGCCGTTAGAGCCGCTACGATCAATGAGTGGGGAGCCATAGGAAGATGCCGCTGCACCGTTCGTATCCTTTGCCAGAGATCACCTCTTTCAAGGTAAAGGGGAGTGAGTTATCTCCATCATGGGTGTGAACATGAATTGTGGGTAGTGGGGTTGGCCCCAGACCCTAATTAGTTGTTTATGTTCTATTTTAATCCCTTATATTTGTATTTTGATTTGATTGGACAAGTTGTGAACACCCCAAAGCACTTTAATTTCTACTATGGATAAAGTATTTGTTTGGCTGTTCTTATTGTTTAACCCTTTTTTTTTTATTCTTGCGATTGAGTGATTACATTTGGCTAAGTGTATTCTCCCTTATTGTAACCATTGACATGTTTAATCCACTTTGTGATAGTCCTAATTGTGTTGGAATTATTGTTATAATGCTAGGGAGTCTTTGGTAAGATTAGGAAATCATTGAGGGGAACTTAAGTTCGTAAAAAATCCAGATCGTGATGTTCTGTGTTTCGTAGTTCACTAAGTGAATTAAGGATTCACTAAGCGAAATAGACACAAGGACAAGGGTGTGTCCCTGGGAGGAATTTGCTAAGTGAGATCATTTTTTGCTTAGTGAGTAGGGGAAATTTGCTGAGTGAATCTTAGATTCGCTATGTGAAAATTAGGAAATTTTCTTAGCAAATGAATGCTTTGCTAAGTGAATTTGATGGCCAAATTAGGCTTGGGTGTCTTCATAAGAAATGTAGTCTTAGATGTTAGCTAACCGATGGCTTTAGAATCACTCAAAAATAAGGTTTGTAGCTCAAGATATGGCCAAATTAGTGAGCAAAGGTCGAGTTGTTAGGCTTAGGTAATGATTTCACGTTTCTTCTAATTTTGAGCATAGTAAATGATAAAACCAGCTTTTGAGGTCAACATAAACAACATAAAAACCAACTCAATAGGATTAGTATAACTCTATATTTGATGTTTACACACTATGGAGGTCATAGTTGCATAGGAAAAATGTGATAATATGCTATGAGAATTTTAATGAGTATGATATGTAATGCGTGACACTTTGTGTATATGATAAGATGCCATAGTATGTGTGGTGAAACGAGTTAAATAAAGACCTAACCTATGAAAGGTAGGATCTGCCATGTGAAATGTTAAGTAAGCCATGTACACTTGTATGAGTCATGCATCATGTCATAAGATATGTGTTTTTGAAAGTACGGTTATAAGCCTAACTATGAAGGCTGACCGGCCTTGAGGTGGTGATACCTGATATGGAATGTAAAATCCTAAAATTATTATATTATTTAATTATTACAAAAACCATATTACTTAGTTATATAATTATTTAATCAATCAAGAGATTACGTGGTTACGATAAGAATTACTAAAATTACTTAGCATAGTGCAAAAGAACGCTAAAGATAAAATAATGAATAATCAGATAAATCAGATAATGATAGTTGGGAAATCCATGTTTTAAAAAAAAATGGCAAAAAGAAAGAAACAAACCTTAACAAAATCACGTTGGTGGGTAAACATATAGGGGATAGGCAGTTTCTTATTTTGGTTATAGAGTTAGTTTTCTTCTTTGAAAAATAGGGAAGACAATAAACTGCTTGAGGATTGGGAACAAGAAAGAGACGGAGCCAATCTTGTTAACGTAGTCAATAGAGAAAGCATCGAACAACTTTGTTCCTAGAGGTGAGTAAAACATCTTTCTTTTAAATCCCTCCATGGTTTTTTTTTTTTTAAGGATGTAATTTCTTGGGTTTCTTGATGATAATAATTTGGGGTTAATGGAACCATAGGTTTTATAATTGGATTATATTTGATTATTCACATATGTTGAGTATAATTATTTTAATGGTTGAATTATTTGGTTTACGCATATTTTGCTTACTATGACGATCACGGTATATTGTTTTTCTTTCTCGTATTATCATGACAGTGAAATTAGTGTGATAATGTTCTTTTGCAGACGATTAATACCACAACTGAGTTTTTTTATTTTTGTTTATATTAAAAAAGGGGTGGCGGGGGTGGCGGGGGGCGCAGCAGTGAATCGACGCAAAAGGGGGATGCATACTCGTTGAAATTGGTGAAAGGCTTTTAGCCTTATAAACTTAAGTTGCAGTTCGTTTTTTAATATATATATATAAAAAAAGGAATGTTGCAGTACGTGATGTGTAGTTCTTATTTAATATGGATAAGAGTATCAATAAATAAATAAATAAATAAATAAATAAATAAATATATATATATATATATATATATATATATATATATATTAATTGATGTTTATGATATTATAGTATTATCATAGTATAACCTTGATAATTGTTATTGATTCATGGAGTTTGAGAATCCAACTGATAATCATTGAAGGTGACTTTTTTTGTTATTGTGAGAGCCGATCATTACCTTTTGAGAAGGAATGACGATATACATCTTATTCTGGGAATAGCAAGAGGAATATTACTATTTGGGATGAGATATCTATTTATCAAACATATTTATATTTGGTATGAGATATGATATGAGATACCTCCATCTAGCATGGGGAAGGTAATAGGACACCATTGCGTGGATATAAGCTCACATACCTTAGAGAATATTGGTTTCACAGTGGGTTTGGGGCTCACACTGGTTCTGGGAATCAATTATAAAAAAAAATAAAAATTATAAGTGAATCTAGGATTCACATCAGTTCCGAGAATTGAGGAATCAAGTAGGGTGATTCTGGGAATCACCAAGTAATGTATAGAGTCAAATGCTTGGATTATAAATTTGGGTATATAATTTATTGGTTCCTTTTTAATTATAGGTGTGAACTAGATGTCTTATACTTGAGTTCAAAAACATTTTCTTTTTATGAATTATTTGCGGATACCATGGTTGGCTTTTTTGGTTGCCGCACTAGCTAAGAACAACACTATTTGCAAACCATCTTAGAACTTGTTTTATTCAATGGGATTATTATCTCATTAAAAGTGTTGTTTTCAGAGCACAAAGGCAAAGTTACAGGGACAGAGGAAGCTTGAAGACACAGTTTTTTCTTTTGAGTATATTTTAGCTTGGTTAGTTTCTTTCTAGAATAAAGGACCAATGTGACTAGTTTAGATGTTCCTTTTATTACTTTTTTTTCTTATTTTGTAGACACCAAGATATGAGAACAATGTTTTTTCCTTATGTAAAAATTATAAATATTGTTTTTTTTTTTAATTATTGAGGTATTACTTCAGGCAGTTTCATCTCTTAAATTTCAGTTTTGTAATTATTTTAGATTATGTTTAATATGGGTTATTGTTGTAATGACGGGCGTTACATTTTTGGTATTAGAGTAGTTCAATCCTAAATTGGACTGTGGCAACGAGTGTTTTTTTGCTCTTTTCTAAATTAAATTATGGGCACATATGATTGCTTATTAGAGTTATAAATGTTGCATGCTATTTTTTAGATATTAGACTTGATCTGTAACACCATAAGGGGTGTTACTGTAACTAGGTCTAGATTTCTAAGAACCAAAAAGAAAGACTTAAAAGCATAGAAACATGTTAAAGCGACTCATAAATATAATTAAATATTATATAAGAACAATACAATGTGAAAAATATACGCCTAATACAACTCATCTATCACCCGAAGGTGTCGAATAAAACATAAAGAGGAATCCAAGAAAACAATATAAACTAGACTACACCTTCTTGCATGTGACTCCAAGCTCCACCTGTATATGTCTTCACTTGTATCCTGAAAAAAAAAAGGAGAAACTTAAAGGAATGAGACATAATGTCTTAGTAAGTGCTCTAAAGGTTCTACAACTAGGTCAGACTCTTCTACTCGGACAACCTTCATTACTTATCTCCCATGGCTTTAGCCTCACTAGGCCTCTCATAATAATCCATACCTATAGTCGAGTCTACACCTTTCAATAATCAGTGTTTCTTGTTAACTCCTCTCTCATTCTCACAATTGTTATACAATCTTACTATCTCATTCTTAACCTAAGAACTCTTTTTTACCCAAAACCTTATCAAGTATTTAAACCCTTCATGTTTAGATTTTACTCTCCTTCCTTTTTATATTTAAGGTTATTCTCTAGGGGTCAAGTCTAAGGTCACAGACGTTCTAAAATACTTTTGACACTCCCTTAACACTCACCTTAATACCCTCATTTTGTTCTCTCTTACTTGTCTTATACCTTTCTATTACGTTGTGTGAGAATTCACTCTTTCTCTATCTTATTCACAACTATTATTATCCAACTAAAACCCTCATAACACTATCATAGGGCCTAGACTCTCACTTATTCTTAAGGTAGCAAACACAATTTTACTTACAAGCATACATTTATTTCATATCTTTTGCTTAGTAACTAGACATACGCATCGTTTTGTTTCATGAAACAAGCATAACATACATTCATAACATAAGCACATATGCATAATCTCGACACTTCATCACAAGACACAATTACGTTTTCACACGTGTTCACATTACATCAATCACTCATGAAGGTCACATAGACTTCACATAATTACAATTGTAGCACACTTCAACATATCACACGATAACAAGATACATATGCATGCTATGTTCCTAAACCACTATTCATGCACATGTGGAACCAACCTAAACTTTTTGGAAAGTAGACTAGGAGTAAATGCAAGCCATAAGATGCGTCATCGGTAACGATGCCTTTGGCTTTCGCACCCTCAACTAGCATGATATCCCCCAGTGACTAGTCAGGGTTACCCAGTTTTGCCAGTATGCCCCGGCTCTATGGGATCAACATGGACCATTAGAGTTTTTCCAACCGGATAACCCCCAAGGCTAAGGTCAGACAACCTATCACGGCCTCCACTAGCTAGATTCCTACATACTTTTCTCATCACATAACTCAAATGTTATGATGCATGATCACAATTAATGCTTACAATTTTTTTATAGACTTTTATCATGAAACATTGGCACAATTTCATATCACACTCAATTTTTTCAAGGTAAATAATAATCATACAATATAAACTCAACAAGGCATAAGAAAACAAACAACAATGAGTTAAAAACTGCAAAAAGAAGTTCATAAACACAAAGAATGGAATAACAAAAGTCGTATCTGCCTAACAGGACAGAAGTCTCGCCTGGCAATCCAGCGAACTCGCCCAGCAGGTCCACGAGCCTAGCGTCAACGCAAAATCTAGTTTTCGAAGAAAAGTCGCCCAGCGGCTATCTAATCCCGCCGGGCAAATCCGAGGTACTAATTTTAATTTATTTTTCCTATTGTCTTTGGGTTCTAAATGCTTCAAGATAAATAATTAGATTCTTAATCACTCTTATACATTGATAAATTCTTTACTCCCTCACAATCCCCTCAAAACCCATCAAATCCCTAAATTTAGGTATAAGGAGGGAAAAAGATAAATAGATGAACAAGAACAACATAAAGGACGAGGAAGGACACAGGGGAAAACACTCACCTTTATGGACATGCAAAGCTGAGTCCTAGGGTTTGGGTTCTCCGATTTCTATTCCTCCTCTTTCTCTTTCTCTTTCTCTTCTTCTTCCTTTTCTCCTCATACTTTCTCTACCTTCTTTCTTTTTCTATTTTGTGACGGCTAAACCTAACCCTCATTCTCTATTCTCTTCTTATAACATGTAGGTGGGTATGTAGCTTAGTGGACTTTAGTTCCTTATTGGGCCTTAGATGCTCTTTTGGGTTCTATAATAATATTTCTATTAATTTCTAATGCTAAAGTGTTAATAACAATAATACTAATAATAAGAATAATAATAATATAATAACAACACCATAACAAAGAATTAATAATAATAACAACAACAACAACAACAATAAATATAATAACAACAACATAACACGATAATAATAAAAATAATAGCAATAACAACAACAATAAATATAATAATGACAGGAACAATAATAAGAATAATAAGTGATCTAATAACAATAACTCTTAAAACGTCTTTTGTCTAATAACACATAGGAAGGAACCTACTAAGAGCTACCTCGTGGTTTATTTCTAGTAGTTAAAATTTGGGGTGTTACATGATCAACCCAATGTTTGATTGGTGGTGTGTAGATTTATGACAAGTAATAGGTGAAGGGCCAACAATGCAGTTGTAGTAGCTTTGGATCGAATGGCTAGAGTTATGCAAGAGTAGACGGCGGCTATTCATCAAATGAGGGGTAATGGAGGTGGAGCCATCACTGGAGCAATAGCACCTCAGAACCCTCAATACGTGGGTTTATTTGAATTTCGTAGGAACGATCCACCATCTTTTCATGGCAGCTCTAATCATGTGGAAGTAGAGGAATGACTCCAATAACTAAAGAAAATTTTCAGAGTCATGCGGTGTGATGATGTGCAGAAGGTGGATTTTGCCATTTACATGTTGGAGTCTGATGCTAAGCATTGGTGGAACTGTGCTAAAGGTGGTTTGGAAGCTCAGGGAGCTCATATCACTTGGGACAGGTTTAAGGAAGTCTTCCTAGAGAAGTACTTTCCTCACAGTGTCCATATTCAAAAAGAGACTGAGTTTCTCCAACTTTGTCAAGGAAAGATAACTATAGCTGAGTATGTGGCTAAGTTCGCGAGCTTAGCAAGGTTTTCCCGTTATTTAAGGGACAATCCTCAAGATGAATGGAATGCTATCAAATTTGAGCAAGGCTTGAAGCCAGAATTATAAAATTTCATTGGTATCCTAGAGATTAGAGACTATCCCACCTTAGTGAATAAATGTTAGGTGGCAGAGCAGAAGATGCAAGCAATGATGGCAGAAAAGCCTAAGGAGAAGACTAGCTTTGACGGGAAAAAGTTTTAGAACAAGGAGGGAAAGTTTCAAAAGCAATTGCGACCTATGTCTACCATCAACAAAGGGAAGCAGGTGTAAGGAGTTCATATTAACAGAGGCACAAGGTGTTACAGATGTGGCTTGATTCATAGAGATCGCCCATGTACAGCAACGCAGACCACTTGCTACAAGTGTGGAAATGTGGGACATTATGCCAAAAACTGCATGACTGGAGGACAATCCCAACCAAGGCCACAAAACCAAGGGAGAGTCTTTACACTCCAAGGGGAAAAGATGAAGGAGTCTAATGATTTGATTCAAGGTAAGGGTTTTGTTAAAGGAAAAGAAATAATTATATTGTTTGATTCAGGAGCTACCCATTCATTCATATATCATAATTGTGTGAAAAATCTATCCTTACTTATTTTTAAATTGCCATTTGATTTGAGTGCTGTTACTTCTGCAAAGGATAAACCTGTCACTTATGTTGCTTGCTTGAATTGTCCTTTAGTGTATCAAGATGTGTCTTACTTTGTTGATCTTATATGCTTGCCTATGTTTGGGTTGGATGTCATACTTGGTATGGATTGGTTGTCTTCAAATCGTGCTGTTATAAATTGTTTTGATAAAACTATTTCCGTTGTTACACAACCAATGTCAATTGATTCATCTGTGTCTAATTATATTGTTTCTGCTGGTGCTTGTCTTAAGTGCTTAGTTAAGGAAGCTCAAGGATACATGCTCTTATTCTCTGCTAAGATAGAGGTTGAAAACGATGTAGCAGCTATACCTGTAGTGTACGAATTCCAAGATGTTTTTCCCAAGGAAGTCTTTAGTTTACCTCTAAATAGGGATGATGAATTTAGTATAGATCTTATGCCGGGTAGTGGACTAGTGTCTGTAGTGCCGTATAGAATGGCACCTCTATAGCTGAGTGAGCTTAAGAAATAATTAGAGGAAATGTTGGAAAAAGGGTTTATTAGGCCTAGTGTGTCACCTTGGGAAGCGTTAGTACTCTTAGTAAAGAAAGGGGATAGAAGTATGAGGTTGTGCATAGATTATAGTCAATTGAATAAAGTGACTATCAAGAATAAGTATCGTTTGCCTAAGATAGATGACCTTTTAGATCAGTTAAGGGGGGCGTCAGTGTTCTCTAAGATAGACTTAAGGTTGGGGTATCACTAGATTAGAGTCAAGAGTGAGGACATCCCTAAGACAGCCTTTAGGACAAGGTATGGGCACTATGAATATGTAGTAATGCCCTTTGGGGTGACTAATGTTCCAACCGTATTCATGGACTACACGAATCGAATTTTGAGACCATTCTTAGATAGCTTTGTGGTGGTGTTTGTAACACCCCAAATTTCAAGTACTAGAAATAAACCACGAGCTAGCTCTTAGTTGAATCCTTCCCATATGTTATTAGACAAAAGATGTCTTAAGAGTTATTATTATTATTATTATTATTATTATTGTGTTGTGTTGTTGTTATTATATTTATTATTATTATTATTATTATTATTATTATTATTATTATTATTATTATTACTGTTTTTAATACCTTAGTATTATAAATTAGTAGGAATATTATCATAGAACTCAAAAGAGCATTTAGGGCCCAATAGGGAACTAAAGCCCACTAAGCCACATACCCACCCACATGTTGTAAGAAGGGAATAGAGAAGGAGGGTTAGGTTTAGCCGTCACAAAATAGAAGAAGAAAGAAGTTAGAGAGAATGAGGAGAAAAGGGAAGAAGAAAAAGAAGAGAAGAATGAGGAATAGAAACCGGTGAACCCAAACCCTAGTACTCAATTTTGCGTGCTCCTAAAGGTGAGTGCTCTCCCCCGTGTCCTTCCTTGTTCTTGTTCCTCTATTTATATTTTCCTTCCTTATACCTAAATTTAGAGATTTGATGGGTTTTGAGGAGATTGTGAGGGAGTAAGGAATTTATAGATTAGATTAAACAATTATCAATGTAGGAGTGTGATTAAGAATCTAGTTATTTATTTGGGAGCATTTAGAAACCAAAGGCAATAGGAAAAACAAATTGAAATTAGTACCTCGGATCTGCCTGTGGGATTAGATAGCCGCTGGACGACTTTTCTTCAAAAATTGGATTCCGCGTTTGCACTAGGTGCGCGAACCTGCTGGGCGGAATGAAACATCCGCTGGGCGGGTTGGATCCTGACGCAAACCCGCTGGGAGGGTTGGGTTCCGAAGCGGACCCGCTGGGCGGGTTTGCTAGACCGCTGGGCAGATACAACTTTTGCTATTACGTTCCTTGTGTTTGTGAACTCCTTTTGGCAGTATTTAACTCATTGTTATTTGTTTTTTTTTATGTCTTGTTGAGTTTATATTATATGGTTGTTATTTACTTTGAAAAAAATGAGTGTGATATGAAATTGTACTTATGATTCATGATAAAAGTCTATAAAAGCTGTAAGCATTGTATGTGACCATGCATCATAACATTAGAGTTATGTGATGAGGAAAGTATGTAGGAATCTGGCTGGTGGAGGCCGTGATGGCTTGTTTAACCTTAGCCTTGGGGGTTATCCGGTTAAGAAAACTCCAATGGTCCATGCTGATCCCATGGAGCCGGGGCATACTGGCAAAACTGAGTAACCTTGACTAGTCACCGGGGGATATCATGCTAGTTAAGGGTGCGAAAGCCAAAGGCATCGGTACCAATAACGCTTCTTATGGCCTGCACTTACTCCTAGTCTACTTTCCGAAAAGTTTAGGTTGGTACCACATGTGCATGAGTAGTGGTTTAGGAACATCGCACACATATGTATCTTGTTGTAGTGTGATATGTTGAAGTGTGCTATGTTGTAATTGTGTGAATTCTATGTGACCTTATTCATAAGTGAATGATGTAATGTGTACACATGTGAAAATGTGATTGTGTATTATGATGAATTGTCAAGATTATGTATATGTGCGCATGTTATGCATGTATGTCATGCTTACTTGATGAAACAAAACAATGTGTATGTCTAGTTATTAGGTAAAGGATGTGAAATAAATGTATACTTGTAATTAAAATTGTGTTTGCTACCTCAAGGATAAGTGAGAGGCTAGGTCCTAGGATAGTGGTGTGAGGGTCCTAGTTAGATAATAATAGTTGTGAATGAGGTAGAGAAAGAGTGAATCCCCACACAGCGTAATAGAAAGGTATAAGACAAATAAGAGATAACGAAATGACGGTATTAAGGTGAGTGTTAAGGGATGGTCAAAAGTATTTTAGAATGTCTATGACCTTAGACTTGACCCATAGAGACCAACCTTAAATATTAAAAGAAAGAAAAGTAAAATCTAAACATGAAGGGTTTAAATACTAGAGAGCATTTTGGGTAAGAAAGAGTTCTTAGGTTGAGAATGAGATAGTAAACTAATATAACAGTCAGGAGAATGAGAGAGTAGTTAACACAGAAAGTATTAAAGATTAAAAGGTGTAGATTAGACCGTAGGTATGGTGAATTATGAGAGACCTAGTGAGTTTAAAGCCATAAAAGATAAATGATGAGGGTTGTCTAAATAGAAGAGTGTAACCCAGCTGTAGAGTCCTTAGAGCACTTATTGAGACATTATGTCTCATTCCTTTAAGTTTCTCCTTTTTCAAGATACAAGTGAAGACATGCGTAGATGGAACTTGGAGTCACGTGCAAGAAAACGTAGTCTAGTTTATATTATGTTTTTTGTATTCTTCTTTATATTTTGTACGATACCTTCGGGTGATAGATAAGTTATATTTGGCATGTATGTTTTTTTTTTTTATTATATTGTTCATATATAATATTTAATTATATTTATGAGTAGCATTTGTATGTTGTTTCTATCTTTTTAAGTTTTTTTTTTTGAAATCTAGACCTAGTTACGGTAATGCCCCTTAGGGTGTTACAGTGTTCATAGATGATATCTTAATATACTCTAAGACACCGTAGGACCATAAGGAGCATTTGAGGGTAGTGTTGCAAATCTTGAGGGATGAGCAGTTGTATGCCAAGCCAGAAAAGTGTGAATTTTGGCTTGATGAGGTGAAGTTTTTAGGACATACCATCTCTAGGAGAGGTGTAGCAGTTGATTCTAATAAGGTTGATGCAGTGCTAGGATAAGAGCAACCCAAGTCAGTGATAGAAGTGAGGAGTTTCCTAGGATTGACAGGTTACTATAGGAAGTTCATAAAGGAATTCTCTAGATTAGCTTTGCCTCTTACAAGTTGACTAGGAAAGGAAAATCTTTTGAGTGGGATTAGGAGTGTGAAGACAGTTTCCAGGAGCTTAAGAGGAGACTGGTTTCATCACCAGTCTTAATTATTCCAAATCCCTTAGTGAACTTTGTGGTGTATTGCGATGCTTCTAAAAATGGTTTAGGATGCGTGTTGATGCAAGAGGGCAAGGTGGTAGCATATGCATCTAGGAAACTTAGGGTTCATGAGGGAAATTACCCCACCCATGATCTTAAGTTGGCAGCCATGGTTTGCTTTAAAGATTTGGAGGCATTATTTGTATGGTGCAAAATTTGAGGTTTTTAGTGACCATAAGAACGTTAAATACTTGTTTGACCAAAAGGAGTTGAATATAAGACAAAGGAGGTGGATGAAGTTTCTTAAGGACTATGATTTTGAGTTAAGGTATCACGTAGGAAAGGCCAATGTAGTGGCCGATGCTCTTAGTAGAAAATCTTCACACATGTCTAGCTTGATGGTGCAAGAGATGAACTTGATTGAGGAGTTTAGAGACATGAATTTGGATGTTTCTTTGAATGATGTGAGCTTAAAACTGAATAAGTTGGAGATTGGTAGTGACCTTAGAGAAACGATTAAGAAGGAGCAACTTTTTGGACCAAGATTTGCAGTCTCTTGCAAACCAAGAGAGTTATACCTTATCTGCTGATGGTCTAGTGTTGTTTAAGGATAAAGTTGTAGTCCCTAAGGAAGGGAGTCTCAAGGGGAAAATCTTAGAGGAAGCTCATAAGGGAAAGTTCACTATACATCCTGGGATAACCAAGATGTACCAGGATTTAAAGAAGATGTATTGGTGGCCAAGAATGAAGAAGGATGTGGCTAGCTTTGTGACTAGGTGTTTAGTATGCCAAAAGGTTAAGATAGAACACCAAAAACCTTTAGGTATATTGCAACCTTTAAGAATTCCTGAGTGGAAATGGGAAAGAATCTTTATGGATTTTGTAATAGGGTTACCTAGGACTCGCTTGGGTCTAGATGCTATTTAGGTAACTATGGATAGGTTGACTAAGTCTGCCCACTTCTTGCCAATTGAGGCAACCTAAAATTTGAGCATGTTGGCAAACTTATACATTAGAGAGATAGTTAAGCTTCTTGGCATACCCACCTTTATAGTGTTAGATAGAGACCCTAGGTTTACCTCTAGATTTTGGAGGGTGTTCTAGCAGGCTTTTTGGTTTTAGGTTGAGTTTTAGCACAACTTATCATCCTCAAACAAATGGTCAATCAGAGAAGACTACTCGAACCCTCGAAGACATGCTTAAGGTGTGTGTTTTAGATGAGGGTGGTAGTTGGGATAGGTTCTTATCTCTTATAGAGTCTGCGTATAACAACAATTATCACGCTAGCATATGTATAGCGCCCTATGAAGCTCTTTATGGAAGAAAGTGTAGATCCCCTTTATGTTGGTGTGAGGTGGGAGAGAAGACCCTGATAGGGTCGAATTTAGTTCAGGAAATCACAAAAAAGATCAGGTTGATTAGAGAGAGGATGTGCATTGCTCAGAGTAGGCAAAAGAGTTATGCTGATAGGAGGAGATAGCCCTTAGAGTTTTAGGAAAGAGAACATGTATTCTTGATAGTTACTCCTAAGATTGGGGTTGGGAGGTCAATGAAAGTCAAAAAGTTAAATCCTCGTTTCATGGGTCCCTTTCAAATTCCAAAAAGAGTTGGGTCTGTTGCATATCAATTGGCTCTTCCCCCACAATTGTCAAATCTACATGATGTCTTCCATGCTTCTCATCTTCGAAAGTACATATAGGATGTCTCACATGTGATAGCTCCTGAGTCAATACAATTAAAGGTAAATTGGTATTTAGGCCCAGGCCTATTCAAATTATTGACAAGAGCACCCAAACTCTTAGGAACAAGTTGATTCTAGTGGTGAAAGTGGTTTGGAAAGGTTTGACTCCAAAAGAGGCTACATGCAAGTTTGAGGAAGATGTTATGCGTGAGTACCCATACCTCATTAACTGAGGTAAGTAAATTCTTAATGTTGTTGGCATGCTATATGTTAATTTGGAGGATAGGTTAGTGTTAATTTCAAGGAAGAAATTCTCTAAGGAGGGGAGAAAATATAACATCCTAAAATTATTATATTATTTAATTATTACAAAAAAAAATTACTTAGTTATATGATTATTTTATCAATCAAGAGATTAAGTGGTTATGATAAGAATTGCTAAAATTACTTAACAAAGTACAAAAGAACGCAAAAGATAAAATAATAAATAATTAGATAAAATTAGATAACAGTAGTTGGGAAATCCACGTTTTAAAAATAAAAAGGAGGAAAGAAAGAAACAAACCTCAACAAATTACGTTGGTGGGTAAACATATAGGGGATAACAATTTCTTATTTTGGTTACAAAGTCAATTTTCTTCTTTGAAAAATAGGGAAGACAATAGACTGCTTGAGGATTGGAAACAAAGAAGAGAAGGAACCAACCTTGTCAACATAGTCAATAGAGAAAGCATCGAACAACTTTGTTCCAAGAGGTGAGTAAAACATCTTTCTTTTAAACCCCCTCCATGGTATGTTTCTTTTAGGGATGTAATTTCTTGGGTTTCTTGATGATAATAATTTAGTGTTAATGGAACCATAGGTTTTATAGTTGGATTATATTTGATTATTCACATATGTTGAGCATAATTATTTTAATGGTTGAATTATTTGGTTTACGTATATTTTGCTTACTGTGACAATCCATGCTCTATTGTTTTTCTTTTTCGAATTATCATGACAATGAAATTAGTGTGATAGTGTTCTTTTGCAAACGATCAATACCACGACTGAGTTTTTTTAATTTTTGTTTATGTTGAAAAAGGGGGGGGTGGGGGAAGTAGTGAATTGACACAAAAAGGGGATGCATACTCGTTGAAATTGGTGAAAGGCTTTTAGCCTTATAAACTTAAGTCGCAGTTCGTGTTTTCATATAAAAAAAGGGGAATGTTGCAATACGTGATGTGTAGTTCTTATTTAATATGGATAAGAGTATCAATAAATAAATAAGTATATATATATATATATATATATATATATATATATTAATTGATGTTTATGATATTATAGTATTATCATAGTATAACTTTGAGAATTGTTATTGATTCATGGAGTTTGAGAATCCAATTGATAGTCATTGAAGGTGACTTTTTTGTTATTGTGAGAGCCGATCATTACCTTCCGGGAAGGAATGATGATATACATCTTATTCTGGGAATAGGAAAAGGGATATCACCATTTAGGATGGAATATCTATTTATCGAACATATCTAAATCTGGGATGAGATATGATAGTGGGACGCCATTGGGTGGATATAAGCTCATATACCTAAGTGAATCTAGGATTTACAATGAGTCTGGGACTCACGCTGGTTCTAGGAACCAATTATAAAAAAAAAATTAAATATAAATGAATCTGAGATTTACATCGGTTCTAGGAACTGAGGAGTCATGTAGGGTGATTCTGGGAATCACTAAGTAGTGTATTGAGTCAAATGCTTGGATTATAAATTTGGGTATATAATTTATTGGTTCCTTTTTAATTATAGGTGTGAACTAGATGTCCTATACTTGAGTTCAAAAATGTTTTTTTTTTATGAATTATTTGCGAATGCCATGGTTGGCTTTTCCGGTTACCGCATTGGCTAAGAACAACACCGTTTGCAAACCATTTTAGAACTTGTTTTATTCACTGGGATTATTATCTCATTAAAAGTGTTATTTTCAAAGCACAAGGGTGAAGTTACAAGGACAGAGGAAGCTTGAAGACAAAGTTTTTTCTTCTGATTATATTTTAGCTTGGTTAGTTTCTTTCTAGAATAAAGGACCAATGTGGCTAGTTTAGATGTTTCTTTTATTACTTTTTTTTCTTATTTTGTAGATGCCAAGATTTGAGAACAATGTTTTTCCCTTATGTAAAGATTATAAATATTGTTTTTTTTATTATTATTTAGGTATTACTTCATTCAGTTTCATCTCTTAAATTTCAGTTTTATAATTAATTTAGATTATGTTTAATGTGGTTTATTGTTGTAACGGAAGGCATTACATGGAAATTCCTTAGGCCCATATTGATCCCATGGGTTGGAACATACTTGCAAAACTGGTAACCCTAACGCCCTACTAGGGGTGTCATCCTAGTAAAGAGTGTTAGTGTTGAACGCTCAGGTGTGGCGATTCATTGACTTGCTTGTACTCTTAGGCTACTTTCATAAAAAATTTTGAATGGTACCATATGCATATGATAGTAAGAACTAGCAAGGCATTGCATTGCATTGCATGAGCACCTTATGATGAATGTATTAACTTGTGTGATTGTGACATGATTATTTTGTATGTGTGTGTGTATTGTCTGGCTTTCATTTTCATACTGCAAGCATGTAGTGAGACGTATCTCACTCCCTTTTGTTTGTTTGTGTTTGTGTTTTTCTTAGCTGAACACCGTTGCAAGTGATGTTTAGTAGGATCTTAAGGATGATGCTATAGTATAGGCGTAAGCCTCTCTATACAGTGATTTATGTTTAGACATGGGATTGTAAAGCTCTGATAGTTGTGACATCGGCGCTTAGATAACTTTTTGTTAAGACAAAGGAAGAATTTATAACCCTTAAATGTTTTGATAATACCAAATAGTTAAATTATGTGTCCTTACATAATCATCTAATCATTTGTTCGCAAGCAATTGTCTAATGTTTTTAAAATGAATATTGTCTTATCCTTTGATTAGATAAGTTTCGTAACTAACAAATCTTATAGACGATGACAACGTTCTAAAATGATCTGCACATCAATCAGAGCGTAAGCTATCTCGAAACGTATAAAGCTACCTCGAAACGTATAAAGCCTACATACCTACTCTTGAGGAAAGTCAGCGAAAAATAAGGAATATATGTGTGAATGTCGAAACGGGAAAGTGAACATGACAACTACTACACGATTGAGTGCAAGAATAGAAAAGATAAGCAGACTGCTTTATCTTATCATACGACAAGTTGGTGAAAGGCATCAAATGCTGCATTTAATGCTCCAACGACTCTCTTCATCAAACGAAAGCCGTCTTCTGCAAAGCACTCAACAGATACTTTTGGAGAAGCCTATAAATAGAAGAAAATACCTCTTTCGAGTGGTTGTTGTTGTCATAAGTGGCTGTTGTTTCTGAAAAATCATAACTCTTTGAGAAAAGAAAAAGCTCTTATATATTCTCTGATTGCAAAATTCTTTTGTACTTCATTGTATATTCGTCTATTAAGACGTTAAACCTAGTGAGGTAACTCACACATAAACCTTTGTCTTAACAAGATTGGTGGAAACTTGAAGAGGCTTTGATTCAAAGAATACTTGGGTTTTTGCTTGGAGAGGCAAGTAAAAGACTACTTGGGTTGAGCCTGAAGAGGCTTATGGAAAGAATACTTGTAACTTGAAAAATTAGTGGAACTTGGTTGTTGCCAGGAACTAGACGTAGTCTTTGGGGTGAAACGAACCAGTATAAATCTTATGTACTTTCCAGTTTGTTGTTAATCTTTCGTCCGTCTTATAAAACGTTTTAAGAAAAAAAAACTTTGATTATATCTTTTAGACGAAACGTCTTTTACCAAGGTTTTGCAAAAATATAAATATAACTCAATTCAACTCCCCTTCTTGTATTATCTTTGTGTCTTATAATTTGGTATCAGAGCTCAGCCTCTAAGGGTTGAGCACCTTAACAAGTGTTAGAGGAAAAGATCCGCATGGCAAACCTTGAAGGACAGTTCATTCCTAAAAGAGCCTCTCTGTCAAGGCCTCTAGCCTTTAATGGAGAGGATTATGCTTACTGGAAGGACAAAATGGAAATGTATATCAAGTCCACTCATTACAGCATCTGGAGAATCATAACTCATGGAGATCTTGTTGTAATTAAGCCAAAAAACGAATACAATCAAGATGACTACAACATGTTACAACAAAATGCAAAAGCTAACTATATCATAACTTGTGCCTTATCAAAAATTGAATATAATAAATTTTGCAGCAGCAGAACTGCTAAGGAAATGTGGGATGCCATACGCATAACACATGAAGGCACAGAAGAAGTTCATCTCAAAAGAGCAGCAACTCTTCAAAGACACTATGAGATGTTCATCGTGAAAGAGACAGAGACCATTGATCAAATGTTTGGAAGATTTCAAACAATACTGAATGGACTTCAAAGTCTTGGTGTTGAGTTCTTTAAAGCTCAGAACAATCTCAAAATCTTACACAGTCTTCCAAAAGTATGGGAACCCAAAGCTACAGCCGTAGCTGAAGCAAGGGACATGAAGACTTTAACTCTGGATGAATTACTGGGAGCTTTAAGAGTTCATGAAGTTCATCTCTTCAAAAGAGACAAAGTCAAGAACAATGACTCAGTTGCTCTAAAGACTGGAGAATCAAGTCGAAAGGCAGACGAAAAGACTGAAACAAAAGTCAGGAACAAAGCTCTGAAGGTTCAGTCTAAAGGGTCCGAGAGCTCAGACAAAAGTTCCAACTGCTCAACAGACGATGAGATCTCCCTCATCACCAGAAAATTGAAGAAGATGCTCAAGAAGAAAGACAAACGTATGCAATCTTCCAGAAAGAAAGACACCAGATACAAAAAGCCTTCGTATGAAAAGAACAATGAAATTATCTGCTTTGAATGCAAAAAACCTAGACATATTAAGGCTGAATGTCCCAAACTTAAAAAGAGGTGGAGTTCAAAGAAAAGATACAAGAAGAAAAACCTTCTAGCCACTTGGGAAGATCTGAACAATAACGGTTGCAGTTCAGACGATAAAAAGGCTAATATATGTCTCATGACAGACGCAAAGGAAGTAACGTCTAAGGTAAACTCCGACTGTAATAACTTTTTGCATGAGTCTGATGGCAGTGAATTTGAGTCTGATGACGAAGATATGTCATATGACACTCTTCTTGCTAACTCACACAAGATTGCTCTTGAGTATAAAAAATATAAAGAAAAATATCAAGAAGCTATTTTAGAAAATGAGATACTCAAGAAAGATCTGATGAGAATGCATAAAAGCCTAGCCTCAGATCCAGAAAAGGCAATGCTTCTTTTTGATATTGATAGACTAAAGAAAGAGGTCATTAGTCTGAAACATGATCTGACCAAATTTGTAGACGGGTCTTCAAAACTTCAAATGATTTTAAAACATAGAAGATCTCCGTCTAACAAATCTAGGATTGGATTTGTAGAAGACAAAAGTGCTAAACCATCGTCTTCTAAATCTTACTCAACCTTCTGTAACTTTTGTGGCAAATCTGGACATTCATTCCAAAGATATCAACACAAAAGGAAACAAAGGTCAAATAAGATCATTGGGACTAACACTAAAGGACCTAAGAGTATTTGAGTACCAAAATCTCAAATAATTCGTGTTATAGATATCCTTAATAGGAAAAAGGAAGGATTCATTCTGGTACCTAGACAATGGATACTCACGTCACATGACGTTCCTAGACCTCCAATCACATGAAGGAACAGTCTCATTTGGTGGAAATGGAAAAGGAAAAATCATTGGTATAAGTAAAGTTTGTAAGCCTCATCTTCCATTTATAGATAATGTCCCATGTATTGAAGGATTAAAATACAATCTACTTAGCATAAGTCAATTTTGTGATAGTGGGTGTACTGTATCCTTCAACAAGGAATTATAATGATGAATCTACTCTTTTACTGCCAAAAGACATAACAATCTATATAAGATTAAGTTTGAAGATCTAAATAAACAAAATGTTAATTGCTTAATGACTAAAGAAGATGAAAAATGGATTTGGCATAAAAAGCTCGGGCATATCAATTTGAAACATATTTCGAAACTATATAAAAAGAGTTTAGTAAAAGGATTGCCTAAAATTTCTTAGAAAACTCATCTTCTTTGTGAAGCATGTCAAAAAGGGAAACAAATCAAAACCTCTTTTAAATCAAAAGATGTTGTTTCCACTTCTAGACCATTAGAATTACTGCATATGGATTTGTTTGGACCTACAAAAACTCTTAGTCTTAGTGGGAAAAAAGTATGGTTGTCATTATTGATGACTATTTTAGATATACATGGGTTTACTTCTTAGCTCACAAACATGAGTCTTTTAATGTGTTTGAAATATTCTGTAAGAGAGTTCAAAATGAAAAAGGATTTTGTATTACTGCAATTAGAAGTAACCATGAAACTGAATTTGAAAATGCTGAGTTTAAATCCTTCTGTGAAAAGAATGGAAATTTTCACAACTTCTCCTTACCGAGAACACCTCAACAAAACGGGGTAGTTGAAAGGAAAAATAGAACTTTACAAGAGATGGTAAGAACCATGCTCTGTGAAAATTCAGTCCCTAAGTATTTCTGGACAGAAGTTGTAAATATAGCATGTTATGTTCAAAACAGGATATTGATCAAACCAATAATTAAAAAGACTCCTTATGAACTGTGGAGAGGTAGAAGACCCAACATTTCTTGCTTTCATCCTTTTGGATGTGAATGTTATATTCTCAAGACTAGAGATCAACTTGGAAAATTTGACTATAAGGTTGATAAAGGTGTTTTTCTTGAATATTTCGACACATCAAAAGCATTTAGAGTATTCAATTCTAGAACTTCTGTTGTCGAAAAATCTATCCATGTTAAATTTAATGATACACTAACCCCTGATAGGAGACTATCATATTTGGAAGAAGATCTTGTAGATTTACAGATAGAACCGTCTAATCAAACAAAAACAGACAAAGTAAAAGAATCAAAAGAAACTTATCAAGAACAGATCAATAATCAAACGAAAGAATCTCACAAAGACTGGAAGTTCGTTACCTATCATCCTCAAGATCAAATTATTGGAGAACGAATTGAAGGAGTAAAAACAAGGTCATCACTAAAGAATCAAGCATCTTGCGCCTTAGTCTCAGAAATTGAACCTAAGACGATAGAAGAAGCATTAACAGATGATGATTGGGTGATAGCAATGCAAGAAGAATTACATCAATTCACAAGAAATGATGTTTGGATTCTTGTTCCCAAACCTGAACATAAGAGCATCATTGGAATAAGATGGGTATTCAGCAACAAGCTCGATGAAAACGGTAAAGTAATCAGAAACAAAGCAAGGTTAGTAGCTCAAGGTTACAATTAACAAGAAGGTATTGATTTCATTGAAACCTTTGCTCCTGTTGCTAGATTAGAAGCTATTAGAATTATGCTTGCCTTTGCTACTCATAAAAACATGAAACTTTTTCAAATGGATGTGAAAAGTGCCTTTTTAAATGGTTTTATCGAGGAAAAAGTCTATGTTAGACAACCTCCTAGCTTTGAGGATCTAAACCTCACAGACAATGTCTTTAAACTTAAAAAGGCTTTGTATGGTCTAAAACAAGCACCTCGTGCTTGGTATGATAGACTGAGTTGTTTTCTTATTGAAAATGGGTTTATGAGATGCAAAGTAGACACAACCCTCTTTAGAAAGGAATTCAACCAAGATTTCATTATAGTTCAAAGTTATGTAGACGATATAATTTTTAGAGCTACTAATGAAATTTTATGTAAGGATTTCTCATATTTGATGCAGAGTGAATTTGAGATGAGCATGATGGGAGAATTAAAATTCTTCCTTGGCCTACAAGTTAAACAAGAAGAGAAGAGTATATACATTCATCAACAAAAATACACAAAGGAATTGCTTAAAAAATATAAGATGAATGAGTTAAAACCTATTAGCATACCAATGCATTCCGTCTATCGTTATGACAAAGGATGAATCAGGTAAACCAGTAGACCAGATTGTCTACAGAGGTATGATTGGCTCACTGCTCTATTTAACTACTAGTAGACCAGACATCATGCATAACGTCTGTTTATACGCCAGATTTCAATCTAACCCTAGATAGTCTCATTTAAAATATGTTAAAAGGATTTTTAGATATCTTGTTGGTACACCTAACCTCAGTTTATTCTATAAGAAAAATAAAGATTTCAGGTTAGTAGGATACTGTGATGCAGACTATGCTGGTGATAAACTTGAAAGAAAAAGCACAAGTGATGGATGTCACTTCATCAGACCATGTCTTATATCTTAGACCAGCAAGAAGCAGAACTCAATTGCATTATCAACTACTGAAGCAAAATATATATCTGCTGCAAGCTGCTGCTCACAACTTTTATGGGTAAAGTATCAACTTGAAGATTACTCTAGCTTTGAGCATAACATTCCTGTGTTATGTGATAATACTAGTGCAATCAATTTATCTAAAAACTCCATTCAGTATTCTAAAGCAAAGCATATAGAAATAAGACATCATTTTATTCGTGACTATGTTCAAAAAGGTGTTTTTGATATTAAGTTCATTGATACAAACCATCAATGGGCTGATATCTTTACAAAAGCATTACCATAAGAACGTTTTAACTTCATCGTAGAAAATTTGCACATGAAAGTTTTGCGACAGTAAAACATCTTACATGCATCGTCTTATTTAAATAAAGTTTGTCTTATTCTGTACCATCTTACTGTTAATCTTATTTCGTTTTACTAACACAATTGTCTTTGAATATGAAAAGTTTTTAAATTCATTAGTCTGATATTTCCTTTAATGATTACTCTCGACAACCACCCAAGAAACGTGCACCGTCTCCCCTACCACATCAAGTCGTCATAAATGCATGTCTCTTCAGTATTTTCGACCTTATCTTTTATTCAAAATAACCGCTCTTTTCATCACCTACACTCTTTCTGAAAACTTCTCAAACTCTCTAAACTCAAACCCTATCCCTCACCATTACTCTCAAATCTTAAATCTCTCAAACCTGCACTTATGGTTGCCCAAAAATAGCTTGTGCCCATGGAGAGATTTTTAAAAGGTGACTTCGTCGCTGGAAAATGGGTCGACTTACAGAAGCTTGAAGAAGAAGGATTTCCTCTGCAAATGTATATCAAAAATGTTGGATGGGAAGCTTTCGTGCAAAAGAGAACCACCTGGTACCATGCACCATACGCCTACTTCTGGGCTTCTATTTCTGAGATTAACGGAACCATCACTGGAATCGTCGACAATCAGGTCATCATCATCTCTTCCGACACCATCGCAATGATGTCTAGCTGTAAAGAGGAGGTGACCTCTTTACTGAGGACTGGGAGAAGGTTATAACTCCAAAGGCTATTGATAAGGCTCTATATGGAAAGCCCAAGCCTTAAACTGATAACAAGGATGTTCTAAAGAGGTTTTTATACTCTTCAAACATGAAGCCTGTATGCAAATTGATTCACAACGTCTTACTACACATTATTCTGCCAAGAAAAGGCTCCAAGGATAATGTAACCTCCAAGGACAGATTCTACATATACAAGATGCTAACTGGTCAGAAGGTCAATCTGCCTGCATTAATCATGGACAACTGGAGACCTATCTCTCCAAGTCAAAGAAGGTGCCTAGAGCAAGTAGAAGCATCCTATTCCCTATGGCATGCTCTTCACCGAAATCACCCGTCTGGCGAGAATAAAAGAATCTGAGTTGGAGAAAATGAAACAAGGTTCTGAGATAGATGTATCCATCATCAGGAAGATGTGGATTGCACATCTCTTCTTTGGATACGTTGCCAGACATCTAGAGTTGGCATTGATTAAGGAAGAACCACCAGAAGAAGTTGTTGGAACCGTGTGCAGAGTGGGATCATCTGCTAACCCCTCTGTTGGTACTGTGTCTACCCAACCTCCACCACATACGAAACCCCAACCATCCCAACCACAATCCAAACAAACTAAACCATAAAAACCAAAACTACCCATCAAAAGACCTTCACAACCACACCCTCAACCTAAACAGACCAAACCTCAAACCCCATCGTCTCTACCTCACAAGAAACAAAAACCCTTAACCATTCGTCTGAGATCCAAACCAACTCCCCAACCTGACTCAGATGATGACCTTCCTATTAACACCCTTCTTCCTACTCCAAGCACAACTATTCCTGCCCCTCCATCAAAACAACCACCTCCACCACCTACCTCTACTAAACCCACACCATTTGCCCAACCTTCTAAAAAGCCCTCAAAATCCAAACAAATTCCAATTCCAAAAATAAGAGCTCAAGAGGAAAAGAAGCTCAGGAGAGCACGAGCTGAATCAAAACGAGCTGAAAAGAAGAAAAAGAAAAACTGGCTGAGGCAGAGCAAGAACAGATTGAGGAAGCAGTGCTTCTATCTATGATTGAGCACTTGCTGCAAACAACCCTTACAGAGCATGAAAAGCAAGAGCTATTTACTCAATAAGACATCGCTGCTACCTCAAAAGGTAGATTACCTAGATCTCTTTTCTGGGAAGTTCCACAATCTGTTTCTTTATCTCAAGTCTTCAACCGTCTTTCTGTAGACTTAATAGTCGCACCTAGCTTTGATCAGCCTACAAGAGCTATTTCATTCTCTGTTTCCTTTACAAAACGTGAAATAGAAGGAACTTCGTCTAGAGGAGTTGAATCTATGATAGACGAAACATCGCCAGAAGCTTATTGCTCTGAAATGCCTCCGTCTAAACGTCTCCAAAGGTGCACAATGATCTACTTTGAGCAGCTTGAGTCAGGTCAGACTGGAACAACAAAAGAATATAAATTATTAGAACCCTTCGACCTATAAGTTCTTCAAGCACTCACCAACTATGAACTAGGTGAAGTTAATAATTCGAAGATGTGGACGACTCTCATCAATGAAGAATTACCACTTTTGGTATGCCATGGGTACGCTAAGAAATTTCCTAATATTGAGGAAGAAGCTACCCCAGCCATGTCTTATGAGCATCACATCACCCCATATGTTTGGGAGGAAGGATACAATACTCTGTCAGATGCTCCAATCTTCGTCTATCCACCCTCAACCAGAACGAGATTTCCAGTTGGATATGAAGTTTTGAGACAGCGTGGGATTCTCTGTTACACCTCCCCTTTCTTGCTAAAATGCAACTACTCAAAATATCTGATCATGTGCAGAACGTACCATTACAAGCCCAAAATTATATATTTGTTCTGTAATGGGATGATCAAGACCTACCATCTCGCCATCCATCTAGAGGATAGCCCTGATTTTGAAGTATAGCAGATTGGTGATGATGACTGGGAGTTGGGGAGAGTGATGAACAACTTCCTGCGAGAGAAGATGTAGATATCTCTATAGCATGCTATCTGTGAGCAAAGATGTCCAGACCTTGAGCTAGGCTCGCCTAGACTCATGGCTACTCGAACGTGGCTCCTCATGAAGCCATGGACTACCTTTCGCATTTGCTATTAGAAGAATTATCCGTGCCATAATCTATCTATGGGGAAAGGAAAAGAACCGAAGTTTAGACGTAACCCCCGAAGGCACTTGATGATCAAAAAGAGAGCTCTTTCGTCTGCACAGTTGACCAAACTAAAAGGCAAAGCAACTCTCAGAAGCACAGACCGAAAAAGGTTGCAAGACCATGTTGAAGCACTAAAACACTTTTCAGGTCTGACTGCCGAAGAGAAAAATCTTCTAAGCCATGAAGTTGCCCTTCGTCCGATAGGTCACTAGACGCAAGTCTCCCCGTCTCCCTCCAGCTGTACATCCAACCCCCAAAACCAACTATTTATAAACCTACCCTAAACCTATATTTTCTTCTCCTCTGAAACCTTTGAAATCTCTCTACCCTACGGCCACTTTTGGTTCTGTGGTCTTCCTATACCCTATGTTTTCAACTTATGTTTTGTAGAGGAACCCAGTAATGAAGTAGCTACCAGCTTTGCACCTGCACCACAACCTTCAGACGACAAACAAGCTTTCAATGAATTGAAACAGACTGTGCAGCGTCTTGAAGCTGATCTTAGGAAAGAGCGCAGGAAACACAAACGAGCGGAAGTTCTATTAGCCAAGCTAGCAAAGTGCTTCAAAAGTGACCTCAACTCATCACCTACACCTTCAAACTTTGAATCTTCTGATTGATGATGCCAAAAGGGGGAGAAAATAGAAGACAAGAGGGAGTATAAAGATATCAATCTTATGGGGAATACACATTTTTTTTATACAATAATGAATTACGTGTTGAATGATATTGTCTAGTTTCTTTCAGTTACTTCTTTATATATATCACATACGCTTAACTGAAGTACACCTATATGAAAAATGTTTTAAAAAAAATAAATTAAAACTCACTCATCAAGCGTTTTCATAGAAAAATGTTTTACAAGAACTATAGTTGTTTGTCATCATCAAAAAGGGGGAGATTGTAAAGACAAAGGACGAATTTATAACCTTCAAATATTTTGATAATAACAAACAATTAAATTATGTGTCTTTACATAATCATTTGATCATTCATTTGCAAGCAATCGTCTAATGTTTTTAAAATGAATATTGTCTTATCCTTTGATTAGATAAATTTCGTAACTAACGAATCTTATAGACAATGACAACATTCTAAAATGATTTACACATCAATCAGAGCATAAGCTACCTCAAATCGTATAAAGCCTACATACCTACTCTCGAGGAAAGTCAGCGAAAAAGAAGGAATATGTGTGCGAATGTTGGAATTGGAAAATGGACATGACAACTACTACACGATTGAGTGCAAGAATAGAAAAGATAAGCAAACTGCTTTATCTTATCATACGACAAGTTGGTGAAAGACGTTAAATGTTGCATTTAATGCTCCAACGACTCTCTTCATCAGACGAAAGCCGTCTTCTGCAAAGCACTCAACGAATACTTTTGGAGAAGCTTATAAATAGAAGAAGAGACCTCCTTCGAGTGGTTGTTGTTGTCATAAGTGGCTGTTGTTTCTGAAAAATCATAACTCTTTGAGAAAAGAAAAGGCTCTTGTATATTCTCTGATTGCAAAATTCTTTTTGTGCTTCATTGTATATTCGTCTGTTAAGACGTTAAACCTAGTGAGGTAACTCATACGTAAACTTTTTTCTTAACGAGATTGGTGGAAGCCTGAAGAGGCTTTGATTCAAAGAATACTTGGGTTTTTGCTTGGAGAGGCAAGTAAAAGACTACTTGGGTTGAGCCTGAAAAGGCTTGTGGAAGGAATACATGTAACTTGAAAAAATTAGTGGAACTTGATTGTTGCTAAGAACTGGATGTATAAAACATCTTAAAAAAAAAAGAAACTTTGATTATATCTTTCAGACGATACATCTTTTACCAAGGTTTTGTGAAAATATAAATATAACACAATTCAACCCCCTTTCTTGTGTTATCTTTGTGTCTTACACTTTTTATTCCTTATGTATGCATTTAGTTTATCACTTCTTTTGTTGGTTTTATATTTTGGTCTTGTATGGCCTTTAGAAAGCCAAAACTTATTTATAAAGTTTTATATTTATTTTGAAGTTGAATTTGATATGAAGTGAAAGAGTGATATCTTTTACCACGAAAGAAAGTTTTAACGAAAGTGTTATTTACTTATATTTCGCGACAATTATATGTTCTAAAACGTATTTTGGGGTAAAAGATGTCACATTTACAATAATTATCTTGTAACTCATAATAACGGTGATTTCTGATTAGTTAACAATATAACAGTTTTTACATTGATAGTGTACAACTATTAAACTCTTATGTAAATATAAAATAGGCTATGCATTAACAGTGTTAAGCAATTTTACACTATCATCCACAAGCCATAATATATGGTAAGTTTGGACTTTTACAATAAATTATAAGTCATAATAACGGCGATTTCGAATTGGTTAACAATGTAAAGTTTTACACTAACAGTACACACTCATTAAACTCTTATGTAAACAGAAAATAGGCTATGCACTGATAGTGCAAAACAGTTTATACTATCATCCAATCACAAACCACTATGTATGATAAATTTGTTGACTTGTACAATACCTACCTTATAAGTCATAATAATAACGATTTCTGATTAGTTGACAGTGTAAAAAATTTTATATTGACAATGCACACACAGCTATTAAACTCTTATGTAAAAGAAAAATCCTAACAGTTAAAAAATAATTTTAAAAGTTTAATAACTATGCATTGTTAGTATAAAAAATTTTATACTGTCAACCAATCATAAATTATCATTGGTATGATTTTTAAGATAGTTATGACTTTTAAGATATTTAATGTAAAACTCAACAATCTTATCATATACAGTAATTTGTGATTAAATGATAGTATAAAACTATTTTACACCGACATCACATAATTTATTTCGCTAATTTTAAATACTCCTACAACATCATCATACTTGCATTAAATATGGTTTTTAAATTTTCAAGAAATTAAATACTTGTGCTTTTATATTTTCTTCATAAAGTATTAAAAATATTTGTAAGAAGTATTACAACTAATTGCAGATACTTGTCCCCCATACATTTGTTATATTATATTAATCTGATAACGATAATAATAAGTGAACCAACCCCGAAATTTCGTGGCCATTGACCAGTCACTCGTGATATGCAGGCTGAAATAAAGAAATAAAAAAATAACAAGTTGCTGTTCTCACAGAATTAAAGAAATCTAGGATGACATAATTGCATACGCTCCTCGAGTCCTTGTCCTAATACCAACATAATAGGAACAAAAATAGTTTTGCAAAAGTACATTATTGGTGCTACTACTAAAGTAATAACTGGTTTATTAATCTTTTTTAACTTCAAAGTAAAATTTCTTTTGATTAGTTATTATCAAAGTTTTACTTTTTAAATTTTTTATTTATTAAACAATTACTCTTAATTTTATGATTTTTTGAAAATTATATTAAATCCAACTTCTTTGAAGGAGAATTAGAAATAAGTAAGTCAAGCCCTGACTGTAACATAAACAACTTCACTTTTCTTTTTCAAGTAATGGTACTATAACTAGGTCAAATTAATTTCTAAATATTACAAACTTTACAATCAAATGTTGTAAATTGAATAATGAAAGTCCCCTCGAATCAATTAAGTTGACTAAGGATACGTTTGTTTTACTTTTAGAATTAATTTTGTCTATTATATATACATATCAATGCAAAATTTATGATTAAAATTAATTTAAACACTTATTTTAATTATATTAAAATAATTCAAAAATAAATCTATCAAAATTAATTTCATTTAAATTTAAAAGAAATAAAAACTAAGATCTAAAATATAAATTATAAGTATATCAATTTAATTTCATGTAATAAAATCTGCTCCTTTTCTTGTTCTCTTTGTGTGGCTGTGTGGGTGTAAGACTTGCTATAAAACTTTTTGGATTATAAAACTTTTGCAACAAAATTTATATATTTTTATGGACCAATGGCTAGATGGACCACTATTACATGTAAGTACGATGGTCCAATACTTGAATAGTTGAATATAATATTACAGTAGTGAATGGTGGAGATCAGTAATGAAAACCTGTTGACAGAATGACAGTTATTACTAATTGAATTTAGTGTTTTTCATGTTATTTGTAGTTTACCAAATTGTCCCTTAGATTCTCTAATCCACAAATCCAAGTCAATTACAACTACAATCAAATTAACACTGGATCATGAAACTCCAACAAGTAAGTGATTGTGGAGATACATAATTGAACTCGTGAGTATCGAATCTACCCACTTCTCGATATGATATCAAATCTCAACTTTTCTCACTTGAGTACCCGTTTACGGGACGCTGGTGGCAAGCTTCCCTTCTGTTTTTTTTTAGCAGGCTTTGGGGTTTCGGCGATGGAGAGGCAGTGAGTGGTGGTTGTGTGTTCACTGTATCATTTTCAAATAATGAGAGAGAGAGAGAGATAACCCCTGTTCAAATACGTAAACGTCAGAGTCACAAAGCTTAACGTGGCCATACAGGAAAAAAAAAAATATTTATTATTTATATTTGTTTATAAATATAAAATATTCTTTTATATTCATATAACTTTTACTTTTTAATTATGACTAAATTTTGTGTGAATTTCTACTAATTCATATTTCAACTATTATATTTATGAAGAAAAAAAGATAGATGTGCCCAATAAGTCCAACAACCTTTTATCCAGAAATTCGTTAAATTCAATTAAGTAAAATTCATTATAATTTTCTCAAATTTATGTTTAATTTGAAGCATTTAATAACTAATATACTTAGGATATAGAAATAATAAATTCATTAATACATATGTAAAGTTATTTATAAATAAATAGTTTGTTTAAGTAGTACAATTTTATTTTATTTTGGAGTTTAACCCATCTTATTTGTGTTCAACCTGCTAAAATAATTGTTCTCCTTTTCGAGTTTTAATGGAACTAAATTTAATGAAAATAATTTTTCAAGTTTTAATGTATATGTTTACTACGTATTTAATAACAGATTCTTCCCACCTATAACGTAATAACGATTTAAAACTCGAGGCTTAATATGAAAAGAAAAGACCCACGCCGAAAAAATTAACTATAGCATTATACTTCTTTGCGGTCGTAACACCTAAAAAATTTAAAATTATGTCTTATTTTTATTTGACGCATTTAACGATGAATATTAAATGTTCATTTTTTAATATAAAGTTGGTGCATATTCAAAAATACCAAAGCACACTCGGTCAGCGATCGTTACGGATTAGATCATTCACGGCGTTATGTTAATGTTTTTTATTTCAAGTTTTCAATTTTATTTCAGATTTTTAATTTGATATTTTTTATTTTAAATGATTAAAAGTGACATTTGTCTATTTTATATATGTTGCAGCAGAAAGTAATGAACATATCTGCATTGTGTGGGGAAGGAGAACACAAGCCTTGGAGTCCCAGGAATGGAGAAGGAAAGGAAAAACTATGTAGCTCACTGTCTTGTGCTACCTTATCCTGCACAAGGACACATCAATCCTTTGCTTCAGTTCTCCAAGCGTTTGGTGCAGAGAGGAGTGAAGGTCACACTGGTAACTGTTGTATCCAATTGGAAGACCATGAGCACCAAAAACTTCACTTCCATAGAAGTTGAGAGTATCTCAGATGGCTATGATGATGGAGGGCTTGCAGCAGCAGAGAGCCTTGAGGTTTACATAGACACCTTTTGGAGGGTTGGAGCACAAACTCTTGCTGACCTTGTTCAGAAGCTTGCAGGATCAAGCCACCCTCCAGATTGTGTTATCTATGATGCTTTCTTGCCTTGGGCTCTTGATGTTGCCAAGAAATTTGGGCTACTTGGTGCTGCTTTCTTCACTCAGTCTTGTTCAACAAACAACATATACTTCCATGCTTGTAAGAAACTCCTGGAGTTACCTCTTTCACAGACAGAATATCAGTTGCCAGGGTTGCCAAAACTTGCAGCTGGGGACTTGCCATCATTCTTGAATAAATATGGGTCCTATCCAGGCTACTTTGATGTAGTTGTGAATCAATTTGTCAACATTGATAAAGCAGATTGGGTTCTTGCAAACACATTTTATGAACTGGAGCAAGGGGTAAGTGACTTGACTAGCTGAAAATTCTGTTCATTCATTGGTCTTAGTACGTACACTTTAAAATTGAAGATTTTGGTCTTAGTATTTTTGATAATCAGTGAATTTCATCCCTCATCCTAGTATCCTGAGTTCCATAAAAAGAGACAAAATTCACTAATTATAAACAATATTAGGATCAAAATCATCGTTTCTAAAGTATAGGAACTAAGGCTAAATTTAACCAAAAAATAAGGGACCTAAAACAAATTTTTCCCAAATTGTTTTGTTGGCTAATATTGATGATTGAAATTTGAAATGAAATTCATTTTAGGTTGTGGATTGGCTGGTGAAGATTTGGCCATTAAAACCAATAGGACCATGCTTGCCATCTATGTACTTGGACAAAAGACTCCAAGATGACAACGACTATGGTGTTAACATGTATAATCCAAACTCAGAAGCTTGCATCAAATGGCTTGATGGTAAACCAAAAGGGTCAGTTGTGTATGTCTCTTTTGGGAGCATGGCAGGGCTTAGTGAGGAGCAAACTGAGGAACTAGCTTGGGGTTTAAGAGATGGAGGAAGTTATTTCATATGGGTGATTAGAGATTCTGAGCAGGGAAAGCTTCCAAAGGAATTTGTTGACACATCAGAGAAGGGTATAATAGTCACATGGTGTCCCCAACTGCAAGTGTTAACACATGAGGCTTTGGGGTGTTTTCTCACACACTGTGGTTGGAACTCCACATTGGAAGCTTTGAGCTTAGGAGTTCCGGTGATTGCAATGCCACTATGGACAGACCAGATCACAAATGCAAAACTTATAAAGGATGTGTGGAAAATTGGAGTCAAAGCTGTTGCTAATGAGAAAGAGATAGTTAGAAGAGAAACAATCACACATTGCATAAAGGAAATATTGGAAACTGAAAAAGGAAATGAAATAAAGAAGAATTCCATCAAATGGAAGAATCTGGCCAAGGATTATGTTGATGAGGGAGGAAATTCTGATAAAAATACCGCAGAATTTGTGGCTGAACTGGCTCACCGCTGTGCTGCATTAAATTGATGGGGCAGAAAGTTCAGATAAAAGTTGTGTGCCGCTTCCAAATTATGCTATGCTAATTCTGCCAAGAATAATTATTGTTGGCTTCTTTAAGTGGTAACGAGAAAAGAAGATTGTCAATTTAAATTAGTGTGAGAATTTGTTAGCTTCTGAATTGGTTATGTGTTTAAAAACATCGTTCATTTTAACATATATTTGTCTTGTAAATTGTGCAAGTTGATTTGCTTCATCAAAATAAGAATTTGTTTTTCTATTTTGTATTCACTCTTATTGGAACAAAAATGGACCAATAATGTGTCTAGATAAGTCATCTCGCATAGCAGCACAAAGATGCCAATAAATATAAATCAATACCTGTAGGTTAAAGGTTCACCAAATGCACTGGACTAGGTATGTATTGGGGGTATACGTAATTCCAACGTCATATGATAGAGAAGCACAAAATCACAATATGGCAAATACATTTGACTTCACTTGACTATTTCACCGGACACAGTTACATAATTGAAAAGAAAAAAATAAAAGAAAACATGGACACCATTGACAAACAAACATTTCCACAAAAGCTTGTGTTCCCTTTAAATGAGTTTAAAATCAAACATCATGGTCTGTATCTGTGGTCTGCATTCCACCCTCACTCAACTTATTCATATTATGGTATGAGATTTACTTTGTCTTCATTAAGAACAAGGTGGCATGTATTTAGGAGGTGGAACCATGCTAGTCTGCGTGGTACCTCCATCTCTCACAATGAGCACAGTATCCATACCCCAGCTAGTATGCCTCTCAAGATGACAATGCATGTACCATACCCCTGCAAAAGCAAATTCATGGAGTGTTATTTGATCAATTATTGTTTGAAAGTAAATCCTAGTTTCACTATTTTTGTGTGTGTGCATGCGCGTATGAACAAATTTACCTGGATTGTTTGCAACAAATCTCATGGCAAGCCATCCATTCTTGGGAAGACCAATGGTATTAACTTCTGGTGGATCAATCAAGTTGTAGGAGTTTGGGTCTGTCACATTGTTGAAATTTCCTGCCCCCACACCCACCACAAAGAAGCTAAAACCATGAAGGTGCATTGCATGATTTTCTGCAGTAAGAACACTAGTTCCTTGCCACACAAGTTCAACAACCTCATTATAGTCAAACATTAGCACCCTTGTTCCTGTGCTTGGGACTAGAGCATTGCCTCCCGTATCTCCTGTGAAGTTGTAATAGAAAGGTGGTTGATCCGGAAAGTCCTCACTGAAAACTCCTGAAATGTTCCTGCCAATACATATAATCTCAGAAAAAAAGTTATTTAGTTTACATTAAAGAGCAATTACATACGTGTTCAATGTTTACACGCCTTAAATGAAATTGTAGGATTGTAAGTGAAAGTATATACCGGTAGTATGCTTGAAGTATATCAATCTGGGGGATCTGAAAACTTATATTGTTTAAGCTTGAAGCCAGTCTTGTTCCATTAGGTCCTGAACAACTTCCATTTGGATTTTGACAAGGTAATTCATTCATGGATACTGTCATATAAATTTTTCTAGTCACATTTGTTGGCACATCGGCAGGGTGATCATGGCTTGCCAAATTCCTCAAGCTCTTAGTAAAATTAAATACGGTTCCCGAGTCATTCACTGCAGGAAACCTAGGCATGGGAATGGATGATGATGATGGTGTGTAATTCCCACTGTATTGCAGAATAGCCGTTGTGGTGGAATTATCATACGTGGCAGTGCCATCATAGAAAGTACTGGCAGCAATGTAATAGAGACCCTTTGGCTGGTTTGCTGTGACCAACACATCCATTGTTTGTCCTGGGGTTATCATGATGAAATTGGTGTTTAATGGCTTTGTGTAGGAAGCATCAATGCCTACAAGTGTGAGGTTGTGATTTGCAACCCCGAAGAAAAGTTCTTCGTTCATTGCTGCATTTATTATGCGGAAAAGATATGTCTTTCCATAATCAACTAAAAAGCGATATGTCGTTTCTGCAAAACAAAGCAATGTTAATGATCAAAGATGTGAAACATAATACCAAAGACAATAATTACTAAGAACATTATAATCTGTAAAACAAGGGATATCTCTAAGAAAAGTCCTAACAATCTATCACTTACTTACCTATCATTAATTGTTAATGATTTATATAATATATAAATCATTTGTATCTCCACCTATAGTGGACTTGTATATGTATTAGGGACATAATATAAAAAAATTATCCATGTATCTTTATGCAATAATTTAAGCTTTTGGGATAGATTTTCAAGACATTAATGTACCTCTTGAGCAATTATAGAAGTCGCCAGGTTGGCCATTGATGGTGTAAGCATCTGACGCATTGGGCTCGCCACCATTTGCCAAGGCTGAATTGATAATTTGCATCACATCTCCCTTATACCATTCCCCTAAAAGAACACCAAAAGCATAATTAAGAGGCTGTGTGATTGAATATATGTAGGATTTGAATGTAATTTTCATTAGAGTTACCAACCAATGATAAGAGTTTCTTGTCTATAAGGTTCAGGGAAAGGATATGAAGTTCCTTTGGCAGGTAAAATGACAATGGCACCGTGGACAGTGGCACGAGTCCAACTATTATGGGCATGCCACCAAAGAGTGCCTTCTTCCACAGTAAAGGCCACCTTCTGAGTGAAGCTTGTTCCTGGTGGAATAGGGCACTGTGTTATGTTCTCAGGTCCATCTGACCAAGGATCCCTTGGTTCCCTCACACCATGCCTGAAAAAGTGTTTCAACTTTTCAACTTCCTATTCCAGAAACTTAAGCCATATTGCATTCAATATTTCTTTTCTTTTTCACCATACACACATCATTAAAAAAGTCAACAGGGTATCCTTATGGGGTAAAAAATAGAGGGATATTAACGAGGGAAAGTATGATTATATCTTAATTGTGCCTTTATTTTCGGGATCACTAA